>OY744529.1:60339079-60616579 GCA_963556195.1 Sepiola atlantica | reverse complement strand
CCCGGGGGGAATCGTCAGGCTAAAATATATATATATATAACACTACTTTTATTTTATTCTCCTCAAGAATTCGTTGGGCCAACTGCAAAAATTAACATTCTATCATTCTTATGAGGATTAAGTGATCCAGATTACCTACTTTAGATGCTAACCCGATATTTGATAGTAACTAGCTTTGTTTCGTTGAACGTCGGTGAATGTTATTAAAAACAATATTTTTTAAATAGATTTTATTTTTTTACAAATACAACTTATCCTGCTCGGAATATTTTTCGCAGGAAAACCAATTTTTCTTTCAGCAACAAATGTAAAGTCAAGATGAAAGCGAGTTATCGTATGAGCAGCAACTTTCCATGTGACTATATATTAGGAATACTAATAAATTTCCTTCTTTCATGGCTGCCATTTAAATACTATCTTTGTTTCCCTCAGCACGACCAAAATCAAAGAGTATTCTCGTTACTAATACAGTTCAATTCAAATCAAATTTATAATTAATGAAAAAATCTCTCTTCACACACGCCGGGCTAAACACTGAAAAGAACTCTAAAGTATTTATACAATTTCTTTTAAAACTCAGACATTCATATCAATTTTGTTTCATTTACAAGATAAAAATACTAGCTTTCTTCAGATTTAAAATTAATATTACCAACAAGTATAACGCATTCTTATAAATTGATTTTAAACTAATAAAGACGAAATAAATATCAGTAGAACTTCACATTTTTAATTTTTGTCTCTCTTCGCCACGTAACACCGGCTACATTAAAACATAATAAAACTGCGGTATTTATGTGATTCCGAAAAGCAAACACAGACAATTAAAAAAATCTTATTTTATTTGCGTATAAACTATTATAGCTTTTTAAAAATCTAATTTAATGTCACAGACAACTATAACGCATTTATAGACATCGACTTTTTACAAATAAAAGCGAAACAAATATCAGTACAGCGTAGCTTTTTTAAAGGAACAATTAATCCAGCTATTACATTCTTATTTATTTTAAAAGAATCATCCCGCGTTAGTTTGTATAATCTCGAGGAGTTCCATATTATTCCTACTAAACTACATATATATATATATATATATATATATATATATATATATATATATATATATATATATATATATATATATACATAGTTTATATTACAGATATATTTCACCGAGTACAATCGGCTCCTTCAGTGTAGTTAGTAGATCCAATGTTAATGGTCTGCCGGTCTCAAGTGGTGTAGCCGGCCCATGAGGTGTTTTTTTTGTACTTTCGGTACGAAATCACACCAGCACGTAGATATGTATATATATTAGAAGTTCATTTTTTTTTTAAAGCATCCAAATAAATTTAAAAAACAGGGGCCATATGTATAAATCTTTGCCCAATGAGCCCGATTTACTACACCACTTGAAACCATCGAAATCATTCAATTCCTGTTCAAATTGTCACGGTATATTATTACCACAATGTATATATATATATATATATATATATATATATATATATATATACATGTATATGTATATATGTATATACATATGCATATGTATGTATATAGGTATATACATATGTATATGTCTATATATATTTATATACATATGTATATGTATATATATGCATATACATCTGTATATGTATATATATGTATATACATCTGTATATGTATATATATATGTATGTACATATGTATATGTATATGTATATGTATATGTATATACATATGTATATGTATATATATATATGTATATACATATGTAGAGATAGAAGAAAAAAGAGTGATAAATATGAGACGATTGTCCAAATTTATTTCAAATTTCAATTGTTCTATGCAAGGTGTATTCAGTAATAAACTAGTGTTTATTATTCTTTCCTTAAGCCAAGGCTTTTCAAAGATCGAGATCTTATCATCAGAGGAGAAATACAGATGGATAAGTTGGCTTTCGAAAAAACCAAAGTTCAAATATTTGAAAAATATGAAAATTATTCTTAAAAAAGAATTTTAGTAAAAAAACGCAGTGAAATGATAAGAAAAGTTCCGTGAAAAAGATATGCAGATTGTTCGGGTGGTAAATTTCCGTTGAAAAGAAGCCCGATTAATTGTAAAATGTGAAGAAAAGTCTTTGTGTGGGAGCAGCGCGGAGAAAGTGCTCAAAATACAGGTAAGTCCAAAAGCACTTAAAGGGGGATTTATTACTGAATACACCTTGCATAGAACAATTGAAAATTGAAATAAATTTGGACAATCGTTTCATATTTATCACTCTTTTTTCTTCTATCTCAACAATTGCTCTATCTCGTATATTGAGCTAATCCTCTTCACAATAGGTTCCATCTACTAAAAGTTTTACTTTGGTTTATATTTGATCCTATATACATATGTACATATTTATATGTATATATATGTGTATATATATGTATATGTATATATATATATGTACATATGTATATATGTATATGTATATATTCGTATATATATGTATATGTATACGTATATACATATGTATATATATGTATATGTATATATATACATATATATATACAATTCTATATATACGTATATGTTTATATATATGTGTATATATATGTATATATATATGTATATATGTGTATATGTATATATATTTATGATGGACTCTCCCGTCGATTTCGAATTTGAAATTGCAAGGGTTGCGCAATCACCAACAACCGCTCTCCTGAGTCGGCATTGCTTGATTCCAATGGCAAGTAGTAATACAAGACGACTGGAAAACATGCCAAGATAAACAGAGAGCACATACAGCACCTGGTATTCCCAAATGGTCACCCATTTAGTACTGGCCAGGCTTGACACCGCTTAATTTCGGTGATGTAACGGGAACAGGTGTGTCAACGTGATTGTGCCGTATATATATATATATTTATATATATATGTATATGTATGTATATATATATATGTGTATATATGTGTATATATTTAAGCATGTATATGCAGGCGTTTATTTTTATGTATATATATATATGCATATACATATGTATATGTATATATATACATATATGTATATACATATGTATATGCATATATATATGTATATACATCTGTACATATGCATATGTATATGTATATATATGTATATGTATATATATGTATATACATATGTATATGTATATATATGTATATACATATGTACATATACATATATGTATATACATATGCATATGTATATATATGTATATATATATGTGTATGTATGTGTATATATGTATATACATGTATATGTATATGTATATATATACGTATATATATGTAAATGTATATATATGTATATTTATCTTTGTATATATATGCGTATATATACATATGTATATATACGTATATGTGTATATGTATATATATATGTATATATATGTGTATATGTGTATATGTATATATATGTATATATATGTGTATATGTATATATATGTATATATATGTGTACATGTATGTATATATATGTATATATAAACATATATGTATATATATGTGTACATATATGTATATATATGTATATATATATGTATATATATGTATATATATTTATGTATATATGTATATATATATGTATATATATATGTATTTATATGTGTATATATATGTATATCTATATATGTGTTTATATGTAGACATATGTGTACATATATGTATATATATGTATATATATGTGTATATATATTTATGTATATATGTATATATATATATATATATATATATATATATATATATATATATATATATATATAGTCTAAAGAAGCTTTGAGATATTTTAAACAAAAAGACAAAAAAAAAGGAAAATGCAGTTTAAATTCTCTCTGAAACTAACTAAATCCAAAATAGTGCAGACTTAACATTCGTTGGAAAATTCATAAATAAATAAAATATATAATAGTAAGTAAATAAAATAAAAAGGGGGATTAAGTATCTAACAGTGAAACAAAAACAGGAGACCTTAACGTAAGCATCTAATATCATCTAATATATATATCCATATATATATATATATATATATATATATATATATATATATATATATATATATATTTAAGCATATATATACAGGCATTTATTTTTATGACTTCTTTCAGGAATGCAACAGAAACGTGTATGTGTAGCTTATTTGCTATTAATATATTTTATTAACTAATACGTTGAAAAATTATAATATTCTATTAGCATTCGACATGTTAATACCATGGAAAATGAAAAGAAAGAAAACGGTAACTTCGTCAAGTAAAACATACTTCAATAATGTTAAACAATATATAAAGACTATAATGCATTTGCTTTCAGTTTTAATGCATGTGTGTAATTATATTCGAATAATGAAACAAGATATTTTCTATGTTAGCCAGTTTTAAAATTAACTCTGTAATTAAACAAAAACAACCCATTTTTCTTGTTTCGAAAATAATATATATAATGACACATTTTATTACTTGGAATCTTGATGTTTGAAGACATTTAACGAATCTTATCTGTTCATTTGTCGAAAGTTACAACACGTGTTCAACATTAGGCAAGTTGTTGTCAAATGAGTTCTTTCATTAGTCGCTTTCATGAAATATTGTGACAATCAACCTAAGTGATTCGATACTTCCTGCTTAGTTGTTTAGGATATTTCATATAGTCAATGACGAACGGAAATGTAGATTTTGTTTGAAAGGTTTCCAGCAATTCATACACAATAAATTCTTCCTCGTCTACACTGCATAACGATTATATGCTTGCTTGAATTAGACAGCTTAGTGTTGGGATATGTCTCAAATAAATGAAGGCACGATCAATACAGCGTGACATATATATTTAAAGTAATGCACACACACTTAAGGCATAGATTTTTGTGACAGAATTACGTGATCTAGACAATCGATAATGTGAATATAAACATATATAAGCATTACAACTTTCTAATAAATACATTTTTAACTCAGACTAAAAATATGTTTTAATTAATATATGATAAATAATTTATCTATATCTTATTGTAATTGTTTCTATAGTATTTCTGATTGGAATTTCAGTTTATTTTCTTTGTTGTTTTGAAATTCTTTATAAAGAAAAGAACATAATAAATACGAAGTTTTATTAGTTTAATTATAAATAAAAAGGTATTTCGTTTAAATTAGCTGAAAAAGCTATCTCTCTCTGTCTCTTTCTTTCTATTTGTCTATCTATCGCTATATATATATATATATATATATATATATATATATATATATAAAATATGAAACTAAAAGTGTACTTTTAGTAGATAGAACCTATAGTGAAATGGTTTAAGCTCAATATACGAGATAGAGCAATTATAAAAATAAATGAAAGAAGAGGGATAAACATTTATGAATGACAAATGGCTTAAGGAAAGAATAATAAACATGTTTTTACCGAGTACACCTTGCTTTGAACAATCGAAGTTGAAATAGATTTGTCATTCGTATATGTTTATCCCTCTTCTTTTATTTATCTTATATATATATATATATATATATATATATATATATATATATATATATATATATATATATATATATATATATATATATATATATTAGCAAATATGCTCCATCCAGTCGCATAATTTTGCTAGCCTCAGAGGTTAGCATGATGGTAAACGAACATATACTGCACTGAGCTCGAAAGGAGTAAGTAATGTCTAAGAATGGTATCATGATAACGAAATAGATAGTACACTACACACTCTCCCCACCTAAAAAAGAGAGAAGGTAATACTCCATAACAGGAGACGTTCTGTGAGTATAGTCTCATGACAACAGAAGACATATTACATTATCCCTTCCCCCAAAAGAGGATATAATACCCGGAAGGATTACCCCCA
Organism: Sepiola atlantica; assembly: GCA_963556195.1. NCBI lineage: Eukaryota > Metazoa > Mollusca > Cephalopoda > Sepiida > Sepiolidae > Sepiola > Sepiola atlantica. The sequence goes on along the minus strand of OY744529.1, from coordinate 60,610,728 downwards.
CCCCATAAAAACGGAGGAAGTAATTACTGGGAGGATGATCTTATGACAGAACCGATAATTCACTACCCAGACCCATTAAAAGATAATACAATACTAGATTAAACCTGTTTTTTTTTCATTCGTTTAAATATGCCTAGTCATAAAAACTTTATTTTTCATTGTTCCTTGGTCTTTTGGCTAAAATCAATGTGTGCTATCTGTTATTATTGCGTATAATATTAAAAAAATATGACAATGCAAATTGTAATGTATGTGACACAATATTAATTCATTAGAAGTAGTTTATGAAACAAATAGGCCAATAAAGAATACTCAAAACAGGTTGTGGATGTTTGCAGATTACTATCTTTTTCTTCACGTATCAGGTATGTTTGCAGACATCGATGATCATGTCTCTCCATTCTTCTCTGCATTCGGCCTTTCTGATGAGATCTTAAGTCGTGATTCCAGTGACCCTGTTGAGGTCATCTGCCGCTGTCTTCCTCTACTCTTTTTGCCCTCGATTTTTCCTAACATCAAGCTTTTCCCGAAGCCGTCTGTTCGCATTATATGACCGAAGAACTTCAACTGTCTGTCGTGGACAGTATTGAGAAGCGATCTGTTGTAGTCACCCGTACGCATGACTTCTAAAAAAAGGCTGAAGTACCAAAATGCAACATCAAATGCAACGGCGAGACCATTAGACAAGTGGATCCATTCAACTACTTGGGTTGTAATATTACGTCGGATAGTAAAGGTGACGCGGAAATAAAGAAAAAAATCGCAATTGCAAAATCCGCTTTCCATAACATGGAGGACATCTTTCAAAGGAACACAGCAATCAGAATCTTGAAGGCGTACATATGGTCAATCTTACTTTACGGTTGCGAATGTTGGACATTGTCGAAAGTAGCTGAAAGTCGTTTAGAAGCAGTGGAGATATAGTTTCTAAGAAGGATTTTATAAATCTCATGGACAGAAAGGAAGAAAAACGAAGAAGTCATGCGTAAGATTACTATATATACGGTATTTACAAATCGTATGTTGTATCATGACGGTAGAAACAATGTAGGTAAATATATTGCTATCAGAATTAGTATTGTTATAAGTCTCATTATTATTGGTGCTAGGATTATATTCAATGCTATTAAGGTATTGATATGTTATTGTCATTATTGCTTACATCATTATATATGTTTTTTTCTATTTGTTAGCTTATTTAAACTATAGCACACTGGTCTGACTATGCATTTATATATCACGTCTTTATAGTTGTTAACTGACGGACATTTGATTTTATCAATAGATATACATATGTTAGTTGGTGATAGTGAGTTATTATTATCATTTTGTTGCATTTAAAAAAAAATTGTCTATTATTTGATGTAATTATATAGTAATCCTGATTGGATACAATTGAATAGAATGATATAATAGTATTTTCGTTTAAAAGTTTATAGTATCTATGTTGTTTTCTATAATTATTTTCAATAAATTTAAAGAATTCCCTTTGAATATTGGTTTGGATATCATCTGAGAAGAGAGGATTTAACCACATAATATAACGTCGTCTATTTTTATTATGTCTAAGAATTTTCTTTTTCTTTTGTGGCAAGGGAACTATTGTTTCGATGGAGATTCTGAGAATCTGCATTATTAGATGAATAATCTATTTTATTTTTGTTCATATCCATTGTGTGGATACTATAGTGTGTGTGTTTATTATGAGTGCAGTAATCTTCTTTCATAAAGCTATTTTTCTTCATAATCAGAATTAGCACAAGCGTTGTCATAGAAATCAGCATTTTGCTAGAAAACATTCCTGTTTGCTTAAAGTTTGGATATTCTATCTGAGCCAACAAGGAAAATAGACTTGATTCCAGAGTGTGGTGGTTGTTAGAGTTTTTATCAACATAGTATAATGATAAAATGGGTTTATTATATAGTGAAATACATTTTTTTTCGTAATTTTTTCGTAATTTTTCATTAATTATTTTTAAATTTAATTTCATTATTTTCTATTTATCTATTTATGTATTTTTCTTCCTTATTCATCCTATATTGTGAATATTTGCAATATTTAATTAGTTATTTGATTTGCTGTTGATTTGCTGTTCATAAGGTACCTTCACTGCTATATGTGTTTTAAGCTTACTGATCGACAAATATGTGGTTGTGTGATAGAAGGTTATGTCCCTAGTATGGTTTGACTATATGTGTTTTTTTTCAGATGGTACTGGAACCTGATGTTTTATTAAGGAGCTTCTGTGTGTGATCTTGAAAAGGACGCTAACGAAGATCGATTTCGAATCTTCAGAACAATAATACGGAATAAATATTTTCGAAATTGTCTTGGAAATTATCGTACGCCATATAAGTAGTTGGTTTAACATTTTTGGAACAGTGTTACAATTTTTGTTGATCTCAACACACACACACACACACTCACACTCTCTCTCTTTCTGTCGCTCTCTCTCTCTCTCTCTCTCTCTCTATATATATATATATATATAAATAAATATATATATATATATATATATATATATATATAAATATATATATATATATAAACATATATATATATATATATATATATATATATATATTAATCCAGGTAGGGTAAAAATCCACAGGGTAGAAATCCAAAGGGAATCAAACCGGGTTTATAAAAGAGTGCTCAATAAAAATATAGAGCTGTATTGTGAATACTATATATATATATATATATATATATATATATATATATATATATATATATATATATATATATATATATATATTATTTAATTTAATAAGTGAAGTAATATTTTTTCTTCGTTTTATTTCCGGTACTGGAGAGCATTTCAGATATTTTAATAACTTAATCAGATTATGTCTTGACCAATTATGTATTTTAAACTTTTTTTCCAGGCATAATATGTCACTGATTAAAAGTATAACATTTGTAAAAATCACATTGCCTCCATAAACTACGAACCCCTTATCCCGTAGACTGTCGTGTCATTTATCAGGCCTAAGTGCAACGAATAGGAACGTGCACATTTCAAAATTATTCTTCGTTTAAAGTTAAAGCACGAAAACGAATTCCTGTTATTACACTCACACAGGGCTGAATTGTTTATCTATACTGAACTACAGGATCCCCACAAAACAAAATTTAGATTTAAGCAAATATTATTAATTTACACACAAATGTTCCATGTCATAAAACAAGTAATGCCACATGACAGCAAGATTGAACAAAGATCTATATATCCAATGAGAATACTGTTGCCTGCTCAGAGCCAAATACTCATAAGTTCATTAAAACAAACAAATTGTCCTCCCAGATCGTAAAGATCAGCAAACCTCACCTCTCGATTCAATCTTGACTACACGTCCCGGATATTTATAACGCACGCTAATAGTCACCTCGAGAACGCTAATCATCTTGTAATAATGGTTAATATCACTCTAAACTTTCGACCACAAGCTGAAGAGATGTTGCTCAAAACCGCTATATACTACAAACGGCTGATTGGGAATCAATCAGAGATAATATCAATGACGTCCCATGGAGTAAACCCTTTTCTCTCCCTGCTGAACAGTACGCAATTGAGGTAACTAAATGCCTCAAGGCAGGCATTTAAGCACATGTCCTCGCGTGGAAATTCTATAGCAAGCCGCACGCACCAAAATGGTTCACTTCGACACGTGCAGCGGCTATTGTGTATAGACATCAAGTATTCCGTTGATTCAACCGCCATGAGTCAAATGCGAATAGACATTTATCAAGTGTAAAAGCCTGAACTCAGAGTAGGTACACCGAGATGACCAGAAAACGCATTAAGTCACAGAAATTAGGAACTTGCGATTTCTCGAAGGTCTATAAAAGTGTGGTGAAAAATGGGTAATCAACAATTACCACGCAATCCAACCACGATGATGTTGTGTGCACAGCAACTGATAAAGCTCAAGTGATTGCGCAGCAGTTGCCTTGAACTCTCAATTGGTACTCAACAAACCACCCCCTCCCAAACTTCCCACTGCAGAAAAAGCCACACTTGATTACCTGATGATAACACTTACTCAACTCCGGGATATCATTAAAAAAACTTGACACCTCCAAAGCACGTGGGCCTGATCTTATCGCTGCTATAGTCTTAAAGAAATGCTCTGCTGAGTTGGCCCATGTCCTGTCCTAACTCTACAACAAATGCCTTGCCAAATCTTGCTTTGATAGTTGTAAAATTGCCTCTGTTTTACCAGTGTTCAGGAATGCTTGTGAAAGAACTAGCCTGCAAAATTATAGGCCCTATCAGACTCCTCCCGCTATTCGCTAAAATCTTTGAATCATTAATCAATCTAGCGATAGTCCTCCACTTCGTAAATGTTAAATTTCTTTCTGACCAACAGTATAAATTAAGACAAGCTACTGCGGATATTCTAACAATCATCTCTGAACGCATATACCATACACTGGAAAAGACTGGTGAAACTAAGGCGGTAGCGCTTAATATATCCAAAGCCTTTGACAAGGTCTGGCATAAAGTTCTTCTCATGAAAATTAATTAGTACGGTATTACCGGACAAATATTTAATATGATCAGATCTTCCTTAGTCAAAATAAAAATCCAGATTATCCTCGATTGCCGTACATCTAAATAACATGACATGAATACAGGTGTGCCACAGGGGTTGATTCTTGGACCGCTATTATTCCTGATCTTTATACACGAACTCCCTGATGTAAGTGTATCCGAAATGGGTATATTTGCTGCCAACACCACGCTCTGTTTTTGACATGTCGGAAAAACGGACACCAACATATCAAAGGCAATGGCTGACAACTTAGAAAATAACATTCCGTCTGTAGTGGAATGGGAATATAAGTAGATTGTAACATTTAATAATACTAAGACAAAGCTAATTTCCTTTAACAATTATAAGAAACTTTTTCAACCACCGATTGCCATGACTAATAGCACCATACCTGACAGTCACACGTTAAAACTCCTCAGCCTAACATTAACACGTAACATGAATTAGAACATATACATAGAAACATTGCCACGGCTGCTACAACGAATGTGGGCTCCCTCTACCGAGCTAGAAAACTTCTCACACTTGCCAGTATACTATATATGTACAAAACCACCATTCGCCCATGTCTTATCACCACAATGTTGCATACATGTGCTTGGTTTACAAGTACTTTAATGGAATGTGCTCCAATTAACCTACTGCACTGATGTCCCCTCGACGTAAATACCCTCAACCGATCTGTCAGTCAAATCAATTACCCTCTTAACTGTAAAGGACTCCACATGCCGTATTGATTTCTACTCTAATAGCTTCTTCTCTCAAACCGCTAGTCTTTGGAGTTCCCTCCCTGCTATCTGTTTCCCTGACTGTACCAACATGCATACATTTAAGTGTAATGTCAAAAACATCTCGCTGCACAATTCCTTATTTAGGATGCATCTGTGTGTATGGTCTCTAATTCACAGTAACCCCTTACATTTCAGTCGCAATGTGCTTTGTTTAGGATGAATAAAAGTTTTTTAAAAAAGAAAACACGAAATTGAGATCTCGGCATAATGGATTTTACCGTTTAGAGTTTACTATAACATCAATTTAAATTAGATAGTAGAGAAGTAACAGACATAAAATCCTTAAAAGATCTGTTGGTGGAAACTTAGAAGAACATCTCGCTTGAAGCCATTCAAAAGGCGACGAGATGTTTGCTAAACCATTTACACTGTTGTGCAGCTGCTAACGGAACGCATATCGAAGATATCATCTTACATTTGCGTTTCTCTTCTGCTTTCACACTCTTTCTGTAGTCGACAACTCTTTTATATTTCAACAATTATAGATGTATGTGTAAATTAATCGTGCGATATGCCATGTTTTTGTGTGACACGCTGTAGAAACTGCCAGTATCCTATATGTCTAAAAAGCCATTATTAACCGTGTATGGAGTATTATTTCCACATCTGAGCTCGTGCACCAACGACTAACCTCCCCCTATCGGACAGCATGAAAAAAAGAATATCTAACCTTATAGGTTCTGCACTGTTTGCCAAGCACCAGCCCCTGTCGCATCGTCACAGAGTTGCATCCCTGTGTTGTTTTATGAGGACTTCCATGGAATGTGCTCCGATTAACTTACTCCATTTGTACCCCCTAAACGAAAATACACCCAAATCACTTGACTAGCTGCCAAATCTCACCTTTCATTGTAGAGGTCCCTAGATGCTGTCAAATTTTCTACTCTGATAGCTACTTTCTTCGGAAGGCTTGCCTTTGAAATTCCCTCCCCGACTCTAAGAACATGTATACATTTAAATGTAATGTGAACAAACACTAGGTTGCCTCTTATAAGTCCCTAACGCTTTGGTGTCATTATGCCCCGTTTGGAGTGAATAAAGGTTTTGTTTAATACCCGCCCTTGATGGGTTCATGTGAATGTTTATGTGAATGTTTATTTACTGTATTTATTTGTTTACATTCTGTCAAACAGTCGATGCCGATTTGTTTTATTCATGAAATGGTGAAATTAAAAATTTACTAAAGAATTGAGCACTTCATAAATATTAGGTAGTCTGTGCACTTATTTCCATATGTAGAACGGTAGGCAGTATTGATAAACAAGAGACTGTGGGCTCAAATTATTCATGAGTTATCTTCCTTCAACTATATTCAAGTTACATCGCCTGAAATATACTAGTTAGGGAGAAAATTCAATCTCTACTTCTGGAAACAAAAATCATAATTCCCTCTACGTGGGGGTTTAGAAACCGGATTCAGCCTCTTTTCTGGTTAGCGTTCAAGCCAGTTGAATGCAGTGCTATTGGCTATCTATCTTAGCATGGATTTCACAAAGCTTGACGCCGTTACCGTCAGGCACTTTTTGTTCGCAATAAGAGAGATTCTCAGAACGGCTCAGCTAAGTATGAGTAATATTTGTTTGCCCTATTTGTTTACCCTGGCAATATATGTTCTTTATCGGTTGTGTATAGGATAATTAATGTGGCCTTTTCTTTTTATAATTGCACCTGTAGTTCTACCTCCTTCATGTATCATGTTTAGTATATCCTTCTAAAGTTTGTCTTTAAAACCCCGTATCTGTGAGAATAAATAGATGTATATATGTAAATTATACCGTTTTTTCATTATTGTCCTTATTTCTCTTTTTATTGCCGACCTTCGTATGCACTCAAGAAAAAACACACGCAATATAGCACCCTCCTTTGGAGAAGAGACGTCAACACGTGCTTTGCTATTATACGAAATTGCGACCGCGTGTTGAAAAAAAAACCGAAAAAACATGGTTGCTACAAAAACGTAAAAATAGAATATCAACTACGACAGGAACTACTAAAGAAAGTTAAGAAATAAATTGATACCAAACAAATTCTTTGAAACTAACCGAGAGAAACTCGTTTTATTCTAGTTAAGCTGGTTGACATCTAAATTTAAAATAGCAATCCTAAGTAAAAGAAAATTTGGTGCTTATGCAGATGAGCGGACCATTAAAAAATTTTAACAAATTATTTTTTTATAAAAACAATATTATATACTTATTCAGTGTTATCTTCTTACTCACTGTACAAAAAAGTAGAAAAAATTATCCACTAGAACTTTAATTAAAAATATTTTTCCATTCTGCGTATCGTAACAGCGATTCGTTCACAGAGACTTCAGTTTGTTTCTAAAGAAAGAAGATTTCGCAAGGGAGATAATCAACTTGCGAAATCATAATAAAAAACAACATGGCGTCTCTGTGAACGAATCGCTGTTACGATACACAGAATGGAAAAATACTTGTAATTAAAGTTCTAGTGGATAATTTTTTCTACTTTTTTGCACAGTGAGTAAGAAGATAACACTGAATAAGTATATAATATTGTTTTTATAAAAAAATAATTTGTTAAAATTTTTTAATGGTCCGCTAATCAGCATAAGCACCGAAAATTTAATATATCAAAATCTCTTAAATACTTTTGATTTAAAAATAACCGATCCAGTTTTCTTCCGTTATTGATTCGATAGACTAAAACTTTAATTATCGATGAATTATTTCAACTTTTCGAATTTTAATTATTTATCATTGATTCTTTTTTTATATAACGGCTGATGATATTAAAATATTTTGAATTAAGAAAAACTCCCTTCATTTTAAAATGCAACAATTTTTCAGTTCTGAATATATTTTTGTATATATATGTTACCCGCTGTTGTGCAAATTAAAGAAGAGTTAGTACTGTGGTGTCGAAGTTTATTTCATATATATATATATATATATATATATATATATATATATATATATATATATATATATATATATATATAAACGCATGATACTTTACTTTATATATTGAGCGAAGAAAATGACTATTCATAAATCAAATAGTTGTATGAAAAGGAGTGTGACTATCGATCATTTATATAATTTCTATCTTCTGTATTGGGGCATTTTAATTTTATATTTATAAATATATCATTTTTTGTTTTCATTTTACTTCAATTTGTTCTCAGAAATCAGAAGGCCTTTTTCTTGGGTTAACACTAGATTTCTATATGAAATACATAGATATCCGAGTGGTCAAAAAAGAGTATAATCTACCTCTCAAACGTTGAGTTAGTAAATTAGTGAAGAACATACTTTTCCACTCTCCAATTTGCCACTTAAATATGTAATAGCATATGTTTATTGTGGTCTCTTAGTCTTACCGGATTCCAGGACAAGAATTAATCTGGTATCCAGATAAGTTCTGTTACATGAGGTAACATAACTAGAACGTGTACGATGCGCCAGTGTATAGACAGCGTATAGCTATGTCGAAGGGATTTTATTTGAGATTCGAATACTATGTTTTTAAAAATATTTGGTGAGGGATTATTTGTAGCATGAAGTATCCTCATGTAAGGTTGTGCTAACTTGTACAGAAAGGCCGAAAATATTCGAGATCATTCATTGACATCTATGCAGACAAAACAACTGTTTATGGCAGCACTTCAAAATGCATTGATGATCAAGATCTTTCTGACTTTCTCTTCTCCAACGTCGAACACATGGTTCAATGGGGGGGGGGAGAAGTGACTTGTTACTTTTAAAAACAAGTTTCTGTCTTTTCACCACCAACGCTCGGATCCTCACTTTTCCCCAGTTGAAATGAATGTCTCTCTTCTCGATGGAAACCCCCTTATTTTATAAGCTTCTAACACTGACTTTCTCTCCAGACCTGAAATGGAAGGCGTAAATCAAATCTGTTGCTAAGGTTGCTGGAAAAACGGTTGGATTATTCTACCGCTATAAAAAAGGCCTCACTCTTAATGGAATCCACTTCATGTATAAAAGCCAGATTCGTCGTCAGATGGAACACTGCTGCCACATCTGGGGAGGTGCTTCTCAGAGCACTTTTATTGTCTTGACAGAGTACATAATTTACTTCGCAATTTGGTGGGAGATTATCTTTTCTCGTCCCTGCAAAAGAAAAAAGCTCAAAGTGGTAAAAGACGTATTTTGCAACGTTTAGTATTTCTCTCTTAAAAAGCCCACACGACAGATGGGCGTAACGTTGAGTTAGGTCCGCTTTTTCATATATATATATATATATATATATATATATATATATATATATATATATATATATATAAGGTATGTAAAAAAACTGTTTACACACTTTGAATTGTTGTAAAGTACGTGTTTGTTAAAAATTAATTTAATTTTCAAATTATATTAGAACTTTCAAACATCATATTATTGTATTGTCACCTCGTGTTTTCAGAATGGCGTCCGTTTTGAGTCAGAAGGCACCGCTGCCAACACGAAGCAATGGCATAGCATACACCACGAAACAATTGTTTTTGTATTCGCGCGCATTCAACATTCAATTATTGCCTTTTATCTGGCGATTCTTTCAAGTTTTATCGGGCGTCATCTTGAAAAACATGAAGTGATAATGTGATGTTTGAAAGTTCTAATAGATTTTGAATATTAAATTAATTTTAACAAAAACCTACCTTAAAACAATTCAAAGTGTGTATACATCTTTTGAGACACCCTAGTTATCGATAGAATGGTTGTTTCGCTGTATCACAGCTTTTCAGTGTGGCTAGAGAAACAAGTAATTCAAGCCGATATCGAAAGACACCTTTTTTATAACGCTATCAGCACAAGCTTACGTAAGTGAAATCTAGATGCTTATATTAAACATTTTCAGTAACCGAAAGTACTCTATTCTTTTACTAAGCACTATGTTTTATCGATATAGTTATCCGAAGATTACTATTTAGCCGTACACGAGTGTTCAGTGTGGCTTGTCATGGCGAGATTTTAAGCTGAGATTCGAAACCTGACCGTTTGAACAGCAGTAATTTATTATAGCAAAGAAGCGTGCAACTAAATTAAAAAGACCCTTCATCGGTGTGTTTGTTTTTTTTTGTTGTTTTTCTTGTAAAATTTACGCTGTGTATGTAATTCTAATATCAGATGTCTTGGGCACTGTGTCACCCGGCTATAGAGCGTCAGATTCCGACCTTCTTGCACAGGAAGGAAGGGAAGAAACACTTACTAATCTGGCAAAAAACGGGCGTCTACTTAGCAATACAAATGAAATTAAATATTAAGGGTTGAAATACAAGTCTCGCTTTTCTCTGTCTTCAACACTTACCTAATACACATCTATACTTGTGAGCAGGATGAATGTGATGGCTTGTGCCATTTCCGGTTTGCATTACTAGTTCAAGTTCGGTGTTATTTCTGTCAACTGCTTCCGTTTCTATTGATGATGGAGAGCTGACCCAATGGGGGTTTCCGTCGCAGGGAAACAAATACTGTTTTGGAGGGTACGACATGAAGAGAGGCACGAGAAATCTTTCTTGTTCTTTTTTATTACAAAATATTCAAGGCTATACTAATAAACTGAAATAAAGAAAGCAACTTTACATTATCATTTCTATTGCGGCCATTGGCCCCATTATTTGCTCATTTAATTACCATGCACACCATGCTTATATATTTTCAGATTTTAGATCAGCTTTCCCTTTTATTAGATAATAATAAACATTTATGACATTCACTTCCACTCTCCGTTAAATCGATTTTGTAGATCTTCAAATAACATAAGCCGTTAGAACGGAATCATTTTTACTGCTTTGGTTTGTATTATTTGGATTATTCACACTATTGTTCTTAGCTTTGATGTTATTCTCACAACGTTTCGGCCGGTATAGTGATAAGGTGTATGTGACACTACACATAAAAATACACGAATACGTTTAAGGTTCCAAAAATTCATACTAGAATTGACCACATGCAACCGTGGTTCAACAAATAAAGTGATACATAATAATCAGTTCTAAGTGACAGTTGAAGGTTCAGTTTTTAGTACAGGCGATATTAAAAATATAAGGAGGTTATTCTGTTGCGTCAAAATGTGTTGATCAGAGAAGTTTCGTCATCCTCTCACATACAGCGCCTGATATGCCCAAATGGTCATCCATCTGGTACTGGTCAGGCTGAACGTTGATTAACGTTGGTCATCTAATGATAGAAACATGTAACGATGAAATATTAATTGACTTAAAAAGAACAAAATGCTAAAAATAATGTACTTATCTTGACTAAGAACATTTTATTGTGAAAGGTTTATTTATTTTTATTTTAAATTAAATATAACCCTATTTAGACTTTCTATTTATTTTCCTTTAATCAGGAAATCCACTAAAAACTAAATATAGAATACCGTCTCTACAGAGCTTCGCCACATGATTGAGCACAAAACTTCCGCCCATTAGATGGTATTTTGTTGAGTCAACACATGTGTGGATCAATAGGTTAAACTCAGGTACTTGCTAAAGATATCTTAATGGTTGTATTTCTGCATAGAGTTTAGTAATTTTTCCACATTCAGCATCTGGTATTCAAAAATAGTCACCGCCTATTAAGTGTGAAATAGTGCTTGCTCTAAAAATGTACAACAACCTAAAATAATGTACTTATCTTAAAAAAAAAGAATTTATTGTAAAATATTTATTTATTTTAAGTTTAAATTTAATATAATTAATATGACCATATATAGACTTTTACCATAGCACACTCCAAGAAGGGTTGCACCATAGCACGCCACTCATAAAAAAGTTAAAACACAGTCCCTTAACTTTCTTAATGGAGTTCAAAATCCGATAAACTTATTTTAGCCTTTGATCCGTGATCGTTTTGTCGTTAGTACACACATGACACTAAAAGAAAAACACGTCCAATTATTACCGTTTTAGTTTTAATAATTTTCCTTTGTATATTAATACAGGTAACACGATAACACGATGCTTATTATAGGTCCATCGTTTTAAGTAGATAAACTGTTATTTTAATCTCTTCGAATGTGTTTTTTTCTATGTGTGTGTGTTCTGTTAAATATATTATGTTCACAATGAGCATTAATATCTTGATTGTTGGTCGTTCTTCTTGTACGTGCTTCGGACGTTATCCTCACATACAAGTAGAATGCCGTCCTCTAATTAAAGCTTCTATTTCATACCGTTAAAAAGACACGAGACAAAACTGATGGAAGACAGTGAATCATTTATCAACGTGATCTTAGTTCCAAATCACTGACCAGTAGAAGGGAGAAAACATAGAGAGTGTGGGAGAGAGAGAGATTGAAGATCAAAATAACTAATTGATTATATCTTGTCAGCCCATGTCAGTATACAACTGACGCCCTTGCGTGTTTTCAAACAATCTCATATTGCTATCACCCTCTCTCTTTGAGTCATGTGACATGATATCCGTTTTTAATACATTCATACAGCCTAAGTAATTTTCAACTGTTATTCTCAACTACATCATTTATATACTAAAAAATCAACCCATTCAGTATCTAACGCTTTCAAAATAGTCAATGATTTAGCATTATTTTGCTAAAAGTCTGTATTACGGACCTGTGTTGTTACCATAGTCGGTTAGACTTAGTTTAAAATGTTGATTCGTCTCTGCCACGAGTGTTTCAGAAAGCTATTAGTGAAACGATTTAGCATTACAAAATATATAAATGCAGGTTATCCTTTCTCACCCTTGTCCTGTACGCCTATGACCTTCTTAATAAAACGAAAACATTCTGCGATGATTATGCGATTTAAAAAAATCACAAAAATAATGCTTAACTCTTCATGCATTATGGACTGATGCCAGCTGAGTTGAGTCTGTTGCTTTTTAGTATAATCAGTGTTATATGTACGGGCTGACAGATTTTGCACGTGTTTTGGGGTTAGTCAGAAAAAATTTTATAGTGTTCTTTCATTGTTCGCCTCGGAAGTAGATGCGTAAAACCGACCCAAATGTTGTCATTTTGGCGGTGATGATCACTTACGTTTGTGTTTTAAAATTGGTGTTACGACAAACTTTTGAGATCATTCGCTGGCATCTACTCAGACGACGCAGCTATCTATGACAGCACTTCGAAGAGCATTAGTGATCAAGATCTTGCTGATTCTCTTTCTTCTAACCAAGTAGTGCAATGGGGACAAGTCGTTTGTTACTTTTTACACCTGTAAAACCAAGCTTCTCTTCTTACATCATTAACGCTCCTATCCCCGTTTCGTCCCTGTTGAAATTAATGTATCGCTCCTTCAGGAAACCCCTTACTTAGATAAGCTACTAGTACTTACTTTCATTCCTGAAATGGAAGTCTTACATAACATCTGTTGATAAAGTCATTGGAAAAATAGTTGGATTAATCTACTGCTCCAGAAAGTATTCAGTCTTCATTCAACTCTTAACCTGTAAAAGAGTCGGATACACCCTAAGATAGAGTACGGCTGCCACATATGGGGCTCTAATATATGCCGCTCAGAGTAGAACTCTTTTATGCTTTGCCAGAGTACAAAATCGACTTCGAAACTTAGTAAAACACCGACTCTTTTGTGGGTGAGGGAAGAATATAGATAATCTATATTCTTCTCGCACTCACAAAAGAGACAGTGCTCGTCTTTCTCTGCTCTACAGGTATTTCAATGATATTTGCTCAAGTGCGATCCAATCTCTGATGCCTCTCTATAAACCTTTCACAGTTATAACTCGTCTAGCTACCACAATTGTCCTTCATTCCTTTCTCTACTGAAAATTAAACGGAATTTCCATGAACAGAGTTTCGTTTCAAGGACTTTCTACTCTGGAACACATTACTACATAACTAATTTCATGCAGACTACAATATGGTTGTCGTCAAGTCGAATTTCAATAAATGGTTGTCAATCGGTCTTCTTAAATAGTCAGATTTTATCCATTTAATCCATCTTTATCTGTTGTTCGTCGTCCAGCTGACAATCTCACCAACCCTTATCCTCGAGTGGCTTTTGGCGTTGGTAAGTTGTTACTCATTACTATATCGAGTCATGTCTATTTTGAACAAAAGGATATTCTTTGGAGCTGGTGTCTCCTTTACTCCTGATGATTCCCAAGTCATACGACGGGGTTTTCAACAAGATACTTTATCTCATAGCAACAAATATGACGACGTTCAGATTCTCAGTTATGAATCAACCGAAAAAAAATATCAAATGTGGATTTAAGATGAAAACAAAAAGTAAAGAAAAATGAAATCCACTGTAATCTTTCTATCTCTCCCCGTCATCTTATTTAAATATATACTTCTCATCTCTCAATATGCTATTCAAATCTCTTCTTACATTATCTATACATTGTATTCTCTTTATCTAACAAGCAATCTATTCGTGGTTACATATTTCTCTCTGTGTCATTTTGTCTCTCTCTCTCTCTCTCTCTCTCTCTCTTACTATATATCTACACACACGCACACGCACCCCCAACACACACATTATATATATATATATATATATATATATATATATATATATATATATATATATATATATATACATATAAAAACATTAATACTAATTTAAAAATAAGTGATGTAACCTTAAATAATAATCTATCGTGATAATATAAAGCTCAATATATTGAATCGAGCAATAAATTCAGAAGATAAAAGATGAGAATAAAAATTGTATGAATACAATTTTTATTAAGACATTAGAAGTTACAAAAGCAAGGAGTTTCATTATGAAAAAAAGGGTGTCTTTGAAAATCTATGGGTTAAAACCCATAGATTTTCAAAGACACCCTTTTTTCATCAGAGCATAAAACTCGACAATGTAACTATAAATATTACCTGTAACATTTAACTTTGAAAATTAATACACATATATATACAAAAGCATTTCGCTGAGAAGAACGTAAAGTTAGGACAGTCATCGTCAAACAAAAATGCTACTAAACTAAAGACATTTAAAAAAAGAATACTCAAGGTACTCAGGAGTTCAGGTGTTGTCGTTAAAAAGCTGAGTGTTCGATAGTTACAGCTAAGTTCGTGCATCTTGTGTGCGTAGACGTCTGTGGGAAATGCAATAAGGCGAGAGTAAAAATATCAATTTAAAAGGCTCCAAGATGAAGGTTATCAGTCAAAGTTTGATGTATAACAAGTGGTCATTGCAAACGTTCAGCTTCCAGGCAGAGTAGTGTTTTCATGGATTACAAATAAAGATTTTAAAACGGAGATTTCAGAATTGGTATCAAGAATGAAGTGTTTGAAGGCGACTGCGAGAATGGCTATTTTTATCGGTTGGAAAGGAGGGTCAACAAGTGGTGGGGTATGGGGCAAAGATAACGAAGGAATGAAGTTAAAGGGAGGTGGACTGATATATATATATATATATATATATATATATATATATATATATTATATATATATATATATATATATATATATACCGGAAGCTATCTACATAAAAGAACTACAAGCTAAAATTAACAATATCACATATGACACCAGTGGTAACATTTTAAAATGTATAACAGAATGCGATATTGTTCTGTGATGCCATCCACCGTTGCTGACTTTAAATCGTCAGCGACTACCTGGGACAATGCGAAAAACGTTCTGTGCGCGTTTCTCCACCGTCTTTTTAAAATTCTCTTCTTTCTCCAGCTTTTTTGTTCATTTGCTTCTGACACCTGAAGATAATTTGACGAAGAATCGAAAACGTTCGTGAAACCTGTGAAACTCATGAAACATTTTTTAAATTATTTATATACAAAAAAAGACGAACAAAAAAATTGAAAAAATAAAAAAGGTATAATTAAACAGACGAATTTTATCATTGTTAACAATACTTGCATAAATATATAGAGACACACAGACATATATATAAATATATATATATATATATATATATATATATATATATATATATTCATAATAGATAGCTAAGAGAGATGCATAGGGTGGGGTAGGGATAGTTAGAGGTGCCAGTATTAACTGTAAGTGAGCAAAGGGAGTGACGGGTATGTTTTGGATGAGCAAGACGGCTGTTTGAATTTTGCGAGGTGACTTAATTCAGATTGAGGAGAGGTGAGAAGTAATTTAGATTGATATGAAGGGAATGGGAAGAATTAAAGGCTTGAATTATGGTCAGAGTTGTTTAAAGCGGGGAGTAGTGATATTTCAAAAATAATTTGATTTAAAGTTATCGATTAGGATAGGTTCTAAAATAATATTTTCTGTATAGTAAAATAGCTAGATTGAGATTTTTAGAACAGTATATTTATGTATTAAAAATATAAAGAATAAATAAATGTTTTTGTGGGATTGAAAGGTTAATACTGATACATATATATATATATATATATATATATATATATATATATATATATATATTACATACGCATGTACACGTACATATATAGATACCGTTAAAACATGCAAAAACACAAAACACACACATATATATATATATATATATATATATATATATATATATATATATATATATATAGAGAGAGAGAGAGAGAGAGAGAGAGAGAGAGAGAGATAGAGAGAGAGAGAGAGAGAATATATAGAAAAAAATTCACATGCACGTTGCAACTGTCAGATTTTATAATTTATTTCGACTTCCTAGTCTCTTCAGAATACTAACGGGACAGCTACATATTGGAAATGACGGAAAAAATAAATATTCAGCAGCCCCAAAAAATATCATAGGCAGAGAGAGAGGAGGATAAAAAGGGGGACTAGCAACACACTTAAGTTAAAATCATCAAAAAAAGAAGGGGGGTCAAATATAATAAGGTCAGCTAATATGTATCTGCAGTTGGAATAAAATTAAATTAAAAACTTATTATTAAGATACGTTGATGATAATACCCTCCAACTCATATTTGTCATGAGTATGTTGACACGAAGCCAAACCCCAGATTAGTTGTTATTATTATTATTATTATTATTATTATTATTATTATTATTATTATTATTATTATTATTATTATTATTATTAATATTATCATCATTGTTATTATCATCATTATTATTATTATTATCATTTGATTATCTGATTTTGACATCAATATCACTTTATCGCCTAAATTCTTCACTAGATTAAATCATGCTATCTCAAATTGATATAAATACATAAATCCGTTAGTTAGGTCTTTCTTTCTTCTTCAAGGCTTCTGTCTATGTCACCTTATTTTTGGCTAGATTTTGTATTCTTTCTTTTTTCTTTCTCAGATTGTTTTGTTTTTACTTTTCGTTTTATTTTGTTTCCAATACGTTGTTGTTATCTTACTATATTGTTGCTTTCAATTTTTTATCCCTCTTATTTTTTATTTTTGTTTTTATATTTTTATATTTTATTTTTAATTTGATTTTATTCCTTTTTTGTATTGTTGTTTGTATTGTTCTCCCCAGCCTCAGCTCAGCTTGATTCTTTCCTGTGGGTTTGTTTCCCTTCTCTTCCTTTCTCTTCCTGCAACATCTAGTCTGGCTGTCTGGTTTCGGTGGTCTCGCGGCTGGATGGGGGCGGTGTGGATATGCTTTGTGTCAGCATACTCATGACAAATACGATTTGGAGGGTATCATCGACGTATCTTAATAAGTTTTTTAAATTTTAAATTTTATTTTATTCTCTCCGGCAATCGTTGGGAACCCCAACGATTGGCTGAGAGAACAACAAAGAATCTGATTGGTTAACTAGCTAGCCGTGTATATGAAAACACCCGGCAAAAATAACTCCATGCATTTTAGCCTAAATATTCCCCCGTGGATGAAACGCGGGAGCCTCTGTGTAGCTTAATTGCCATGAATATATTTTCATAGCTTACTATATATATATATATAATACAGTTTATATTATATTCCAATAACCATGGTTTATTTTATTACTTTTATTTTTATTTTTTCACATTTCCAAAAATTTAAAATTTCTGTGAGATATATTTTTATATTTGTAACGATCCGTTTCATTTGCCTTGTGCCAAACAACATTTGTATGTCAATATCGTCTCTGCAACAACTACAAAATCATCAGAAAAAATTCATAAAGAGTAAAAAGTTCTTGGATTAGAGTGTCTTGAAAACACCTACACTATACATATATATATATGTTACTCAGATTCTCTACACAAAATTGAAATCTACACACTATATATATATCTATATATATATATATATATATATACATACACGCATGCATACACATGCATATATATACGTTCATACCGAACACATACACACACATATATATATATATATATATATATATATATATATATATATATATATATATATATATATACCACACTTCTTTATCACACTTCACACTTATTTACCACACTTCTTTTTTACTATATATATATATATATATATATATATATATATATATATATATATATATAAGTAGATGTATAATCTAACATAGCGTCAATTCGGCGAGGGGAGAATTATATATTGTTATGCAATAATGTAAGATAAGAGCACAACTGAGTAAAAAAAGTGTTTCAAATCTTGAACTAAGGAGTTTTAGAAACCTAAAGTTTTTAACGTTTGCAGAAAGAGCTCCGAATATAGACTAAGGATGTAATATTTCGAGTAAAATCGAAGAGAGGGGTATGATGAGATTAGTAATTTAAGGTTATTATTAGGTTAACGTGATTACCTGGAAAAAGAAGAGACCATTGGGCAATGTATTTTGGAGAACCGATAATATCAAATTTGATCAATTTGAAGGTTGGGGTGTCTATTGGGGTTATAAATTGGGCGTATTTTAATTTTCCCAATGGCGGCAATATGAAATTATCTCATTTCTTTAATTAACGATATTCTTCTCCCTAGCAGCAGTGATTATCATTACTGTTTCTGAAGTGCAAAGATCGCAGTTTGTTTTTAGACATTGATTATTTTTAGGAGAGACCAATTTAGAAAGAATGGGATATTATTTGATTGTTGTTATTTTTATTGTCGTTGAATGAGTAAATGTGGGATGAGATGCGGTTTTGGATTGGTTTGGAAGAGGAGCCTAATGATATTTCAAGAAAGAATTTCAAACAAGAATGGATTACTAACTTAACACTTGAAAAACAACTTAGAATTATTATTATTATTATTATTATTATTATAATTATTATTATTATTATTATTATTATTATCGAAGTTACATTCTTCTATAGAATGTTTTTTTTTTATCTTAACACAAAAAATATAATTCGAAAAAATAAAAAATGTATAATTAAGCAGCAAATTGTTATTTTTTTATATGTTTGTTTAAATATGTGTGTGCATGTGTGCAGTATGAAATATGTGTGTGCATGTGTGCAGTATGAAATATGTGTGTGCATGTGTGCAGTATGAAATATACCTAAGACTAGTAAGCTATGCACAAACGTTTATATTTCATTTCCGGAAGAAATTATTAGGCAATTTGCCCGATGACTTCCCTTAGAAATGAAACATAAACGCATCTGTGTATCTTACTTGTCATAAGTATATTTTCATTCTTCTACTAAGCTCTACTTGCGCATTGTGCACTGTTAAAGTAGATACTGAAAATATATATACGTAAAATATTATATTTCGTGATATTATATAATAAGTGTATATATATGAAAAAGTATACATATATATATATATATATATATATATATAGAGAGAGAGAGAGAGAGAGGGGGAGAGAGAGAGCGAGAGAGAGAATACTATTTTAATTCATACAAACATATTGCCTAATGTAGTGATTTGAGATTTCTTATAGGTTAATTTGTATTCTTATGACCATTGTTCTTTGAGACATTGATATAAATAGTTTTATGTTCATCAAAGCTTATTCGTTAGATGAGTCGTTGCGCATTCTACTCTATAGATTTGAGTATATATTTAATTACTGATCCTGGGTGATTTGAAAGTTAGTGTACGTATAATGGATATGCATTATCTTTCATATATGGCTTATACAGTTCCTTATCTAGGTTAAATGCAACATTTACGAAATTAACTTGTCTAATATTTGAGCTACTTATACCTTGAGTCTTATATTCTTCATGTCGCTATGTATTATTTTTTCTAATTTTATCACATTTGTCCTTTGTAGTTTCTCTAACAATCAGTAATTCATCATCTCTGTATAAACTATGTGGTTTTGTCTATTTTCTAGTTAGGTTGTATCAATAAGAGTTCAGTGACAACATTGAAATATCAAATGAGTCATTCTGGTTATTTGTTATTGTTACTAATTAGGAACGTAGTTATACAACTTCTAATAATATCTATTATATCGTATTTCATCGTCAGATATAGCTGTAAGAAGTCTTGCAAATTCAATGATAAGTTAGAAATGGGTATATTGAAACTGATGGATAGTAGTTCATAATATTCAATTGTCATAACGCGCACCTTATAACTTTTGTAATCCAAGTGTATCATTTTATTGTGTCCGTTGGTGTCAATTCATTTCTTCAGCTTTCAGGTGCGCTTGATTTACCTGTTACCTCTCGCTAATCTGTTTTGCTGATTTTTCCAGTTTCTTATTTGATTGGATGTGAACGGTTTGGTGTTGAAATCCATCTTGTTGTTCTTAAGTAGTATATATGCAATTTTTTTCTTTTAACTTGCTTATTCTTTTACTAATGTTGAGTTTGTGATTTTGCTGTCAGCATTGAATACATATACTAAGTTAATAGTAGCAGGACCCGTCGAAATTCAACTCTTGTATCCTTCATCTGTTGTGTATTTCTACTCTATGGCTGTCCGGCGCGAAACAAGACCACACGATATTATTGTACCACCTTTGTTCAAACTGAAACATAATTACCTAAGTACTCTGATTAATTTAGCTTCAGAATGTATCTATTTGTGGGTGGTCTATCACTTGTCGGAGTTTGTGACATATTTTACTTCTATGAACGTCCGAAACGAACGCAGACTCCGCGATATTATTGTACCATATTTGAACAGAACAAATACTATACTTTAATCCTAAGCCAAAAGGCAAGAAAGTTCGAGTTTTGCGTTCGGCACAAAAACGTCATCAGATTAAATTTTAAAATTAGTTTTTTAGCATTGCATTTACGGCGATCGGGCGATTCCATCTTTTCAAAAGAGAGAGGAGGGTGATAAAATTGCCTTAGCGTATAATTATATTAATTTTTGCCTTCATTGTAATTTTTTGTGACGTTTTGATTTACCAATTTGATATATTTATTATGTTTGTAAGATTTTCTAGTTTTATCAGCTTTTACTAGAATGTCTTTTGAATTTTCTCTTTGTTCAACTATGTTATCAAGTTTTTTTTTGAAAGGGTTCTTTTAGATTAATGTTATATGGTTTGCTATGTTGAGGAGATTATTCTCAAAGTGGGTCAGTTGTTCGATGCAAGGTGCTGTTTTTAAGCTTTCAAAGCCGTAGTTTACTGTTGTGTTGTCAGCCGTTTGTTCTTCCAGAACGAAATGCGCGTTCCATCGTATTCGCCGTGTCAATTCCTCGCTTTTCATCATGAATCTCAAAAGATATTCCTTTTTTCGTTTATTATTCGAATATGTTCAGAGAAGTTTAGAGAATTTTCTTTCCATTATTGTAAACAAGAAATAAAAGTGTAAATTATATATATATATATATATATATATATATATATATATATATATATATAAGAAGTGAGGCAACCAACATGTGTAACAAACTCTTTTCAACACTTGTTTATTATTTCATTATTTTGTCATTTTATAATTTTATAAGGCATTTCGAGCTTTCGAACACTTTTCAGATATACTTTCTATTTGAAAAAATGTTTTTATTTTTAACAGTTGGCGTTTCTGCGCATGTGCGTGTGTGTGTGTATATGTTTTCATATTTTTGGCTTCTCTGGGTGAACGTTATGTGTTTTATTTAGTATGTGTGATTCTGACTTTTATCTTTCCGGTCATCTTTGTGCATGGTGGTTTAGTACATTTTGGTCAGAATGCTTATAGAATTGCTCTTGAGAGTTATGACCATGTCGTCACTCTGTCTGTATGTATATATGTAGAATTCAACTTCGGTACTTAGACACTAATAGAGTGATAGATAGATATGTAAATAGATAGAATAGAATAGATAGGTGTATGGATCGATAGATAGACAGATAAGCCGATAGGTAGACACATAGATAGTAGAGTGGATAAATAGATAGATAGATAAAAGAGTGGATAGATAGATCAATAAGTAGATAGATATATCAATAAGTAGATATATATATATATATATATATATATATATATATAGATAGATGAATGGGTAGATAGATTAATAGACAAACATACACACACGCGCACCCACATCAATTTGTGTATGCATACATGTACATACACACACGCGCGCGTGCCACCTATCTGTTCTATGTATGTGGACGCGCACATGCACATGCGCGCGCGTGCATATGGGTTCCCGTCTATACATGTATGCACATTCATTCTTATATGCATGTAGATGCATGCGGTCCGCATGTTGTGTGATTTGTGTTATGATTTGTTTAATACTGAGTTGAATTTAAATATAAAGTTTTTTTATCTTGTGTAAGGAGGTATGAGTAATCCTGGGTTTGGAAGATGCGCATTATTTTGTATTTTCCTCTGCTGCATGAGTACACATGCTGAGAGACAAACAATTTAATGCTTTCTTGGATTTTTATGTTGCTTTTATGTAAAACAACTGTATTATTAAGTGTTTTGGTGGCACCAATGTAGGATTCGTGTCATGGTTTACATTCTGGTACATAGATAACATTTTTGAGGGGGCAGTTTAAGTCGTTTTTATTGTGAATGTTTGTGTTGGTTTTTTTAATGTGTATGAGTTCCCCTCTATTATTATGTCACAAACCCCCACATCTTTCCTTGTTGCATTTTGTGACCCCCTGTCTTATGTGTTATTTGAGATGGGATAAGGTTAAGATTTGCTTTAGATTTTTTGGTTGGCGTTTGCTTTTGATTATTTTCGTTGTTTTTAATATGTTGCTTAGTTTATTGTTTTGGTTGAGTAAGATTAGGTTTCTTGTTATTTCTCTGAAATGTTCTGGATTGTTTTTGTTGTGTGTAGAGACGTATGCTAATATTTGTTATTTCTTTCGTTTTGGGGGGGGATTCATAATTGTTCTAATGGTGTGTTTTCTGCTAGTTCTATACTTTTGTGCATTATTTGTAGCGGGTATCCTCTTCTTGTCAATGACTATAGTACAGATAATACGTGCTAGGGAATAGGGTATTGATTTTCGGCAGCTTTTGTGGTGATGGCTCTTAAAATGGATATATTGTTGGCTGTCTGTGGGTTTGTGGTAGATGTCTGTGATAATATGATTGTTTTTTATTTTAACATGTACATCTACGAAAGGTAGTTCTGTGTGACTATGTTCTAGAGTGACTTTTATTTTGGGTGTAGGTTTTGTAGTATGTTGTGTAATTCATTGATGTCCTACATATGGGTTCCTAAAAGATAAAACAATCATCTAGGTATCTTTTCCAAAGTTTGAAAAGAGTTTGAATATTTTGTCCATATATTGCATATGTTGGTGCCATTTTAGTTCCCATTGCTTCACCTAGGGTCTGGATGTAGTTTTCGTTATTGAATTCAAATACGTTATTGTTGAGAATAATGTATATGATTAATTGTTTGGTAAATATTCGATGTAATATTTGTGAATGTTTTTCAATCCAGTATGATATTGTCTGTTTACCTAAGTCATGGGGTATGTTGCTATATAAGCTGCGAACGTCAAATGTAACTACTTTAGTCCCGGGGTTTTCTGTTTGTTGTAAGGAGCTCATGAAGTGTATGTTGTCTTTTATGTAACTCTTGACTTGTTCGGTAGAATGGTTGTAGTAATATATCAATTAAGTTACTAAGTCCGCTTGTTGGGCATGTTGGTCCTGCTACTATGGGTTTAAATGTAAGGTCCCTGGGATTCGGGACACTAATATATTCTGATTTATGTGTGTTCATGGCATTTCTTATCTCATTCGATTTATGTGTCTTAGGTAGTCCGTAGAAGTTGTTTGTTTTAATCATGAAGTTTGTTACGAAATCCCCTTCTTTCTTTGTTAGTATTTTATTGTATGTCATGCAAAGTTTTCTTATTTTCAAAATGGTGTTATTGTCAATGTTAGTGCTAATTTGTTTGTAGTAATCTTTGCTTTCTAGTGCTTCTATAATTTTTGATTTATAGTAAATTTTGTGCATGACGACTACAGCACTGCCTTTGTCTGCTTCTTTTATAATTATGTTAATATTATTTAGGATGTTATTTAGTGCTTGGTTTTGTTTAGATGTTAGGTTACTGGTAGGTTTCGCTTTTCTCGGGGGGGATGATGTTCCAGAGGTTTTCAAAAGTGTTTAATTCTTTTGTATTGTTATGTTTGTTAGGAAAATATGTTGATTTGTTTTTTTTACTAATTAATCATCTGTTTTCTTTTCGTTATTATTTAATGTTTCTATTTGTCTAAATTTGCGTTTAAATTTTTTAAGGTCCTCTTTCAGTTCCGTGATATTACGTTTGGGAGTTGGGCAGAATTTGAGGCCCAATTTTAGTGTTTCTATTTCTTCCTTTGTTAATGTGTATGTGAATAAATTGATGATTTTTGGTTTTGTGTTGTCTTATCTGGTATTCCTGTTTGGGGAGGAGTTTCTAAAAATAATGATTGCTTTTTTTTTAGTAAATTTGAGGAGTTATTAAAGGGGGATTACTTTGTATATATTTTGTGTGTTTTAGAGGATTGTGTTGTTTTTCGAGAAAATGAACGTTGTGCGTGTTATTATAAGGGTTTATTTTGACATGTTTGAATATGTTGCTATTAGGGGTTAGTTGTTTCGGGTTGGGGTATTATGGCAGAATTTGTTGATGCTGGAAGTGGTTATCGGGTTTGTATTGTTGTGTAAGGTCATGTAGCTAGGTATTGTTATATTATGATTTTGTTTGATGATGCGGGTAGTGCTTGGAGTATTTTGATTGCATTTATTGGTGTGTAGAGTGGTTGTAGGGTCTGTTTTGTTGTGGGTGGTGTGGTAGAGGGTTATTTTGTTGGTATGGTGGGTGTGGTAGTGGTTGTAAGGTTTACTTTGGTTTGAATGATGTTTGTACGGGTTATTTTGTGGCATAGGGTGACTTTGGTAAGGGTTGTTGAGTAAAGGTATTTTGTGGTGGTTTGTTTGTATGATGTAGGGTTTATGAGAAGATATTTCTGAGTGTATTGGTTGGTGTGGGTGGAAGTACTAAGGATTGTACCGTTATGTTGAGCCGTATTCGCAGGGGTTAGTGTATGGTGGAGTGGTATGAGCGTTTGATATGTTGTTTGGTGTGTTTGGATAGGTGTATTTGTTGTGTATGTGCGTGTGTGTGTGTGTGGTTGCGAGGTGTGCTTAATGAAGATTTGGATTGAATTTGTTGAAATGGCTGGGTGTATGGTGTGGGTATTTTCATGCTGTTTTTTAATGAATAATTACGCCTGTTGTGTATGTATGTTTGTGTGTAGTGTGTGTTTTGCTTCTTACCTCTGTTTTCTGGTCTCCTTTTGGTGTGTACGTGTCGTATGTGGCTATTTTCAATTGGGTTTTGTCCTGGGTTGTTATTTTTGTTCAAATATTGATTCAATAGACGTAAAGCTACAAAAATCATATTTTTAGGATTTATATATAAACTAGCTGGCCTTACCAGTTCGCTACAGCTTCACAAAATAAGTAAGGATTAATAGAGTGAATGCGGTATTTTGGTGAGAGTGTCTAGCGTAAAGTAAATGGCAGGTATTTTGGACAAAAAGTATGACTATCGACGGCACAAACATAAATTTGTTGTCAAAATTGTATGACCATCGCCCCCCCCTTTCCCCCAAAACGATTAGAGCTTCATGCTTAAGTTGAAAGACTTTTTGTTTGTAATTGTTGAACAATATAAGGTATATTTTTTGAACAAAACTAAATCGCTTTACAAAATTCGCTACTTAAAACCAAAATTTTAAATAATAGACATTTTATTCATAAGTGGTTTGTAAACATGGGACAAATCGTTCGCATTTATTCATAAAAATCGATAAACATTAACATTTATTCATAGAAATAAAGAAATATTATTATTTTGTAATTTTGATAAACATTTATTTATCTTTTAAACAAGAAACAAATGTATAGAAAGAAGAAATTAATTCACTTGAACGAGGATGCGTAGGGGGGGGGGCTTTTTAAAAAAGAATAAAAAAGAAAATGTGGCTTTGGCGTCGCAAGAGAAGGAGATGGAGAGAGGGCGGGGAAGGAGAGGAAATGAGGGGCGGGGAGAGCACTCACTTACTCCTTTTGTCCATGAACTGCTATTTGTCGATATACATTTCTTTCTAGCTACATAAAGTAAGTTAAGTTTCATTTAAATTTCCTTGAAAATGAATGAAATTATCTTTTCTTTTATTAAATAACTTTAATTATTGTTAACAACGACAAAACTATTGAGATAAATAAGATAATAAAATTGCAAATAAATAACACCAAGCATTAATTTATTATAGACTGTTTAACAAATAGATATGCAAATTAGGATTCAAATTTCTGTCTAAGGGTCTTTCGTTAGTACTATATATATTGTATTTCTAAATATTATATTGTATTATTAGTTTAAATAACAATAACCCGTGATGAATGAATAAAAAAAACTTTCGCATTTATTCATTTAGATTAGAAAGATACCAATTTTAGGACGAGTCAAATTAATTCCCAGAACAGAACAGTTTTGAACCACATTTATATCCACGTACGAAGATTAAAATCAGTATATAATGCTACTAAACCTTATGTCTCGAATCCGTATTCTAATATTGATCAACATCGATTACTTGACTTTGAAAAAGTCTATAATTAAAGACTTAATGGTCTTTAAAGGAAATTGAAATGCGGGTAATCTTGCTTTATTGCTGTCTAACGACCATGAATCAGTTTCAATACAAATGAAACTATTCTCATATGGGAAACTGTCGATAGTATGCCCCTTAAAACACGTTTTAAACATTGAAATTTGGGGAATATTTATTAATTGATGTCATATACTTATTGTTAAAATTTCACAAAACTCGGAGATATCTGGGCTTTCACGAAGGGTATCCACACCCTTTTTACCTTCTTTGCATAAAACTAAATTAAGCTAAATATAGTCTACGTTTCCACACTTTACGCCTTACATCTGTGTTCCAAAATTCATAATGATCGTTTCATTAGTTTATGAGTGAATCATTTACATAGAAATATATAAACATATAAACATACCGAACTTTATATAGATAGATATTTTGTCTAAATTGCATGGCCAAATATGTTCTTCGCTGCATATCAATGTTCGTGTGTTTTGTCACCAAATTTAGTTGTTTTTTTCTTGAATCGATTAGTTACAACGTACGGATATCAGTACAACCAATGCCAACCTTAATCGGTTCTAAAGAATCTCCGATGCATATTTTTTCGCAGACGAGTTCTTTCTAAATATTCGTCTTCGACAATTGTCTCCATAATCGGATCAGAACAAGCAAACTTTACTTTATCGTTTGTATTCCCTTCCGTTCGTCATTAAAAAAATATTATAACCGGTTTTCCGGCTGTTTTTCCTTTTTTGTCTTTTTTCCGTCTAAAATCTACTTTCCAGTGGCTTTTCGCTGTTAATCTTCGGTTGAACAAATGACGTCCATCTGCTTTCAGTAGCCGACTCATCTGGAAATCAAATCGTATCCATTCTTTTCTTCATTTGCTTTTACTGTTGAACGCGCAACATATGCACTCTCACTTTATCCGGAGGGGGTCAAAAACTTGTCCGAATAAAAAATGGCTGCTGACATTTCAACCTTTCGCCTCATTTTGCTTTACATTTTCTGTTTCTCGTTATATTCTCATATTTATTCAATATGTATATTACTTTGTAAAACTTTGTCAAGTTTACGTTCCAATTTAACTGACAAGTTTGCGTAACATTGTTTCGTCTTTTACTTGCCCACCCTCAAATCAAAATAGTATATTGTTAAATATATAGATTTTTTTTTTTTCGTTTCACATTAAAATGTATATATATATATATATATATATATATATATATATATATATATATATATATATATAAACCTTTGTGTTAATGAAAAGACATTTATATTTAAAGTCATCCACACTTAGACTGTTTCGCTGTATCACAGCTATTCGGTGCGGCTCGACTAGCACAACTCCCGAGTCCGGGTTCGAACCATCTAGTTGATAGTCGGTAGCTCTTACCACTAGGCTAAGGGAGAAGCGCTCGTAAATAATATCTACAATGTATATTTGTATATCTATATACACATTGACCACCACTTTAAATGCTACATTCGTTTATTTACAAAGAGCGTTGTATTACGCTAGCGAGCAGTAGGAGACATCACTTAACGACAGTGCTCGATTCGAGAATGGGGCTTATATATATATATATATATATATATATATATATATATATATATATATATATATATATATATATATATGTGTGTGTGTGATCTAAATGGAAATATATATACGAGGCATGTCTAAACAGTATCCGACCTTATACCAGAAAAACTATTTAAAATGCCTGACGGCGTTGGGACCCTTATCCTCTTCAAAGTAGGCCCCTATGCTTGCACACACTTAGCCCACTGATCCATCCACTACCGGAAACACCTCTGGAAGTCTTCTTTTTGAATGGTATCTCTTCTCTAGTCACGGTGTTCAGAAACTCAGGATCAGTATTGGCGGTCTTGTGTAACTTGAAAACGGAGGTCCTTCTGTTTCCGCGACAACAACGTGCGCAATGATTTCGCAATCACTCTGTGCGTGTTCAAATAATGACACAAAATTGCATGTGCGGAATCTTTACTCACTCAGACATCTTGGGCGATTTCCCGCACGGTTGAACGACGATCTTCCATCACCAAATTTCGCACCCTTTCAACAACAGTTTTGAGCCTGCTCGAACGCTGATCCCTCTCTGCTAATGTGCGGCCATTTTTGAATCGGTTGAACCATTACTTAATTTGTGTTACACCCATCGCATATTCTCCAAACACCTGCTGAATCTTACGAATTGTTTTGCTTTGAGAACTATCAAGCTTTTGACAAAATTTGATGCAGTACCTTTACTCAACAGAGAATCGTTAATCCGACAGACACGTTGTGTAGCACCTAACTCAGCGACCGACAGGCAGCGACTAACGCGTGAGAAGGCGGTGATAAAATTCACATGTGCGCATGAAAGTGTCTTCCTTTACGGCGTAGAGTGGCGCCGCCATATCGTCTATATTTCGCACGGAAAAATAAAGGGCGGATACTTTTTAGACAGGCCTCGTATATATATATATATATCATGAACATCTGCTTCTACAATCTCGTTTGTGGAAGCACTGGAAGCATACGTGCAGTAAAGTAACAAACCATATTCCATATCTGTCAAGTGGTAACTTTCATGTGTGTGCTACATATCACTCTAACTTGAATTACCAGCTTTAATAAATGCGCTTTTCCGTAATATTTTTTACATTTATTAAGCTGTGTATAGAATTGACTTCATAATATCTTACTACATTTGTTTTTGTAGCTAGTCATGTGTATTTTTGAGAATGACAATATACGCCATAAATAAATAAATAGATGAAAATACAACATTATTTTAAGAGTCAGGTGCCAATAGCTTATATATATATATATATATTTATTTATATATATATTTATATATATGTATATATATATATATATATATATATATATATATATATAAATATGATGAAAATACAAAAATAACAGGAGCCAATAGCTTCTCTCGAATATATATATATATATATATATATATATATATATATATATATATATATGAGAGAGAGATATGAACACTTAATTAAAATTTCCACTGTAGCAAGCATTTAACATATGATATTATCCAAAGAGCATTTTATGTGTATAATGCTGTATGAGTTTCAAAATGGTAAACACTCTGCAACTGAAGCTACTTGAAAATTTCACTCAGCTCACGCAGAAGAAAGCCTAAGAGATTGTTTACAACATTCAGAAATGCTAATTTTGCCTTTCAAGAACTTTTTGTTATATCACTTAAAGAAAAGTCTGCAGTATCAATTGAATAATAAGCAATTAAGTTTTCCTTACAACTGGTCATCATCACCTTCAACAGCCTGGAAAGTTTCTTAAGCTTGGAAAATGAGTGCCTTATGATTTTTCTCCAGATCACAGCTCAAGACAATTCATGAGACACCAATTTTACAGTTCGAGAATTCAAATATAGAAGAACTTATGGGATGAGCATGGAAATATGAAAAAGAGCCGATGTTTCTGTAGACAATTTATTCTGCGCATACGCTTTGCCCATTGACTTTTACAGTGTTACAATTGTATCAAACAACAATAAAGTTATGTATAGCTGCGACGATTGTTTTGAGACACCATGCGTATGGTATATATTGTAAAGAAATATACTGTTTAGAAGAGTTATGTAGCTTTACATATGATAGTAAGATAAAAAAGGTAAATTATTAAATTCAATAAAGCGATTAAAAAATAAATAATCATAATTGAGGATAAAAATAAATTCAGTAGAAGAAACAAAAAATGAAATACAATAAATAAGAACTTTAATAAAGATATAAAATATAAATGTTTTAAATAGAGAGATAAAAAAAATCAATTAAATAGAAGGATCAAAAAATTATTTTAAAAAGAAAATAAAACAAATAAATGACTAAATAAATAAATTGAATAAATTTTTTCAAATATGAATAAATTGATTAGAAAGATCAAAAACGTAAATTGATTTACTTGAGAGATTAAAAAACAAATAAATTGATTAGAAAGATCAAAATAGTAAATTGATTAAAAAGATTTTAAAAACTGAATAAATTTAATAAAGAAATCAAACAATAAATAAATTAATTAGAAAGATAGAAAAGTAAATTAATGATTAGAAAGATCAAAAAGTATATACATTGAATAAAGAAATCAAAAAGTAAATAAACATGCTTAGAAATACCAAAAACGTAAATAAATTTAATAGAAAGAAAAAAGTCAATGAATTGAATAGAAAGATAAAAATAAATAAAATGATTAAAATGATCAAAAAGTAAATAAATTGATTAGAAAAATTAAAAATTAGATAAAGTGATTAGAAAGATAAAAAAAAGTAAATAAAGCGAATTAAGAGATCAAAAGGTGAATAAATAGATTAGAAAGATAAAAAAATACGTAAAGTGATTAGAAAGATGGAAAAAGTAAATAAAGTGATTAGAAAGATGAAAAAAGTAAATAAAGTGATTAGAAAGATGGAAAAAGTAAATAAAGTGATTAGAAAGATGGAAAAAGTAAATAAAGTGATTAGAAAAATGGAAAAAGTAAATAAAGTGATTAGAAAAATGGAAAAAGTAAATAAAGTGATTAGAAAAATGGAAAAAGTAAATAAAGTGATTAGAAAAATGGAAAAAGTAAATAAAGTGATTAGAAAGATGAAAAAAGTAAATAACGTGATTAGAAAGATGAAAAAAGTAAATAACGTGATTAGAAAGATGAAAAAAGTAAATAAAGTTAATAAGGAGATCAAAAAGTAAATAAATTAATTAGTAAGATCAAAAAAGTAAATAAAGTATGTTAGAAAGATCCAAAAAATTAATAAAGTTAATAAAAAGATTTAAAAAATTACCGATTGCTTAGAAAGATAAAAATGTAAATAAAATGATTAGAAAGATCTAAAAGTAGGTAAATCGATTAGAAAAACCAACAAAGTAAATAAAGAGATTAGAAAGATCAAAAAGGTAAATAAAGTAATTAGAAAGATTTAAAAAGTAGACAAATTGATTAGAAAAATGAAAAAAGTAAATAAATTGGTTAGAAAGGTAAAAAGTATTTATTAAAACCATCAAAAAAGTAAATAACTTGATTAGAAATATCAAAAAAGTAAATAAAGTGAATCAAGAGAGCAAGAAATAAATTAATTAAATATAAGTTTTTTTAAGTAAATAAAGTGAATAGACTGATAAAAAAGAAAGAAATTTAATAGAGATATATTTAATAGTGATAAAAATTTATTAATTTTTGAAGTGATATGAAAAACAATAAATGTTATAAAAAGATCAAAAACAAATAAATTTAATAAAGAGGTCAAAAAGTCGATGAGCAATTCAATTTTATAGCGTTTATAATACATTTAAAGCTAACAATGACATTTTCTCTATTATATTGAGAGCAAAGAAACTAGTAGCAACTGGATCCCTGCAAAACGTGAATCTTCTCTTTGTTATTTGTTTAGTGACATGAACATTGAAATGTATTGTTGTCACATCTGGGATGGTGCACCAACCACTAGCCTCTCACTCTTAAACAGGGTATAAAAGAACATTTTTAGCCTCATGGGTTTAGTACGATCTGCTAAGTACCAGCCTCTCTCGCATTGCCGCAGTGTTGTGTCCTTGTGCTTGTTGTATAAGTACCTACACGGAATATGCTCCGATGAACTTATTACACTTGTGCCCCTTTCTAAAGAGAAAATAACTTCGACTACCTGTGAAATCCCACCCCTTCACTGCATAGGTTCTTAGATGCCGGAAGGTTTTCTACTCTGGTAGCATATTCTCTTAGACGGCTCGCTTTTAGAATTCCCTTCTTGCTTTCTGTCTTCCCCGACAGTTGTAACATGCAGAAATTTGAACACAATGTGAACAAAAATCTTGCTGCCCAACTCCCTACCCAGTTTGCACCATTATAAGTCTAACCCTACCACAGTAGCCCCTTACACTTCAATGGCAATCTGCCTTGTTTGGGTTGAAAAAAGTTTTTAAAAATCAATGCGAAATTGTAACGTTTACTACCCAAAAAAATAATCAGGGTTTTAATTACAAGAACATTATCTAATGTTCTAATGAAGCAAGAACACCAAATGCTGAACGTATTATTTTGTAATATAAACGTGGACGGAAAGCGAAGAGTGACTTGAAAGAAATACAATCTAACACACTCTTCTCTTGACACTGCCCTTATTCTGGCTGTGATGGTCCTCTTTAATTCACGAATAGTCTAGGATCGTTTTGATACACATTTTCTTTGAGATGACCCCACAGATGAAAATCTGCGTTTCGGTCAGTGTAAAACCTATTTAAGATTACAACTCTGACTGATGAGACGATCACCAAAGTGTCCTCACAGTCACTGCAACAAATCACTTAAAGTGTGGGGAGTTGCCGAATTCTGTTGAAATCACCGTTAATCCCTCATAACACCTCTTCGTCTGCTCAAAGCTGCCAAAACTTCTTAACAACCACTAGGTAGCACTCAGAATTAATCAACACAGAGGTGAACATGTGGAGTTTATCATTGAGCAGTGATAAAACGAAAACTATTGGAAATTCATGATTTACCCTTGGTGGACAAGTCCGACATTGACTGAAGTATATTTGTACCAAATATGGTTGGATTGTTAGAACAGCTGTGATTTTTATTAACGATTCCATGGATGACATTGGGGGGGGGTCATTCTGTACATGATATTAAAACGATATATAACATTATTGCTATATTGAATTTTCATATTTAGATTTCTTTCTATACAGTGTTATATTACTAATGCCATCAACACATTATGGATTTGTTTTCTTGTATATTAATATATTCGGGACATGCTCAATATTAACTTAACAGTTGTAAATGTACAGAATATATATATATATATATATATATATATATATATATATATATATATATATATATATATATATATATATATATATATATAAAGATAGCATAATCCGACGGTATGAATTAAAAAGGAACAGCTGTGGGAGCTCGAAGATATGATGAGCGAAATGTAATGAACATACTGTAAAATCATTTTTGTTGTACGAACAGAAGTAAAAGACTTTATGACAGACGTACAAAAAGCAGCAGAAAAGGCATCATGCTGTATCAGGTTAAAAAGAAACGATGAGTGTTGGACAGAAAGGTAGATCGCACCAGTACAAATACGACCTCCTGATTGAGAGGCCCAGCCATTTCAGAGATGCAGTAGCGGGTAGGGGTCGAAACTGCAATGATTGTCGTACTGGATCCGATAGTGTAGCTGTTATCTACTGCGCACTGAAGGCGGTGCGTACAAATGACTTTTAAAATAAATTGTTCTAAACGTTTAGAAAAGCAGTATAATTTAAATAAATAAATTTAAAAAATGACATTCGTTTTATTATTTTTACCGTGATAAGACAGAGAATATTTATTGAATACAAAAGAATAACATTGCCACAATTTTAAATAAATACATATAGAAGAGACATATTCGTTTTGTTTAAAGAGTATGTTTTGTTTAAAGAGTATTAAGCTGACAGCAAGAATTATGTTTTACTGAAAAAGAAAGAGTAACTTTTTTAATAATATTGGCCTGGCGTCTGTGAAGATGAATACTATTAAAAAGTGACTCTAATTATTATTTTTAAAAGACTACTACAATTAATAGTAAATTATGCAGATTAATGTAGAAAGCATCGTGGAATTTTTTCTATGAGATTTCGCTAGTATATATAAATATAATTATATTTGCTGTTTCAGAAGATATCAGTTTTAACCGAAAATAGTTCATACACATATTTCTTTATTATTTAACTTATGCTATATATATATATATATATATATATATATATATATATATATATATATATATATATATATATATATATTAATTTATTATGTTCAAATATATTGATAACATGAACTTAAAACCAATATTTTTCAAAAGTGCTCAATTCTCAATACAGGGTAAAACTTTTATAAATAAAGTTATATTAACATTAAAAACAGTCTACGCGGATCAACCACGTAACGTAACGTAACGCCAGGACTGTAAAGTTAGCTAAGAAATTTAAGTTATCCAAAAGAAATCAGACAGAACAAAATCGGCCAACTGAAAATTAACCTCATTAAACATGTCATTTATTCTCCATCCGAGTAGACCCCCCCTCCCACCTACCTCAACACATTTGACGGGCGCATGTTCACTTAACCCCCGCGAAACGCGTAAGATTTTCTCATTTCTCCTCCTCCACTTTTCTCACTCCTCTACCTTTTACCGGCCAGACAATACGTATACTCAAATCTAACGCAAGCAATTCAAACCAACTTTAAATTTGTGCTCTGCCGATATATATATATATATATATATATATATATATATATATATATATATATATATATATATATATATATATATAGTTGCATTCGAATGACTATAGGAACATTCAATCCGTAACTGTAACTTTCATCTATTCTCTCAATTTATTTATCTTCATATATTGTCGAGCAACCATAACCATAACTTTCATTTGTTATTTCAATTTCAATTTCTTGATCTTCATATATCGGCGAATACCTGTAATTTCTCTTTATTCTCACAAACAAACATTTTTTATATAATTATAGTTTATTTTTTATGTTTATTTATTTCCAAATTCAATACTTTGTTTACATCGTCTGCGCGTTTCACAGCAAAATCAAGAGAAATACATAGTCTCTGTCTTAAATTCGTTGATCATCAGAGAAATTGTCCATTTAATAGTAATAAGGAAAACACATCATTCCAAAGACATGAGAAATGAAGATGGGAAAAGTTTTAGAGTAGTTTTTGACAAAGGTAACGACGAGTCAAAATACATGATAAAGAATCTCACATTAATATGGTGACAAAAATCAAGGACCACCCGCAAAGAAAATCTTATTCCCAAAACTTGAAACGACTTTTCGAACAGTCTCTTACAACCAAATTCAACTGAGCTAGAATCAACCCACGCGACGCGCGTAAGATGTAGAAAAGGTAAAAAATACACATAAAATAATAAAATATAATTATATAAATGAAAATTTGTCTGTGAGAACAAAGACGAATTACAGGTATTCGTCGATATAAAAGATAAAGAAATTGAGAGAACATATGAAAGTATTAGTTATATATTGATTGTTCATATGGTCATTGGGTTGCAACTATAAAATATATCTGCTCTGAAGCTTGTGATACAACTTCATTGAGCTTGCAATTTAGAACATTTTCGGATATTATAACGAGTATATACTACTTTAAACCCATATATATATATATATATATATATATATATATATATATATATATATATATATATATATATATATATATATATATATATATATATATAGTCTCGGAAGTTTCCCAACCATTAAAACTATATAAAAAAACAACCTTAAGTCCCAAGTCGTTCAGTGGAAAATCACTCATGTAAGTCAATTTAATTTTTACAGTTATTATATTAGTTTGCTTCTAACATTATTTAAGGGATCATCAGTTGTTTACCATGAAAAACTGTTTCGTGAATTTAAAAACAAGACAGTATTTAATTTCATGGCTTTCCAGCAGAATTGATCAGACCCCACTTCCCTTAAAAGACAAACATATAAACGTTCCGTATACTAAACCTAAGTGTTGTTCCGTATAAATGTTTTGCTAACTTATATTAGTTATTAGAAAAATATTTTTTTTAAAAAAGTCCTCCTTACCTGTGTTGTTCGTCTGTCTAATAAAATTCATCCGTTACTTACAAAAATGTGTGTAGACGAATCCATTACACTACTTTTTTTGTGATTAATGTATTTTTAGTTTTAGTTTCATATTAAAACTATAAAAAATATCAACATGTCCAAATATTAAAAAAAAAATTTTTTAATTATATATATACATATATATACTTTTAGTCCTTTTTTCTCCCCCCCTCCTCCTTCTCCGCCTCCTCCTCCTCCTTTGTTGTTTAATTCCTTGTCATCAATTTTAAATAAATACTAATCCTCCTTGCCAACTCACAGCGTTCATAAGCTTAACTGTCGATTTTTTCTCTTTCTTCTTCCTTTTTAACTCACAGCGTTTCCAATCGGCGTTATAAGCTAACTGTCTATTGTTTCTCTTTCTTCTTCTTTTTTAACTTTTTTAACATTTCTTTCTTTCTTTATCCCTTTCTACTGTTTATTATACGTAACTATTTTTTATGCGATTAGTATATGTGTTATATATACGATTATACATATTCTACATTATTTTTATTTATATTAAGATAGCTTTGGATTTTCTCTATCAATTTATTTTGATTAATTTGATAAGACTTAAAAGCATCAGGATGGCGAGTAATTGCCTTATTCAATTGTCTAACTATTTTATTTTATATATATATATATATATATATATATATATATATATATATATATATATATATATATATATATATGAGAGTGAGAGAGATAAGGTAGATCCAAATCAAATTGAATTTCATGTATGTGCACGTTACTTTTTCTTTTACTATGTGATGTCATTATTTTATTTGATGTATTGAAATGGTCCTTATAAAACTCAGAATATCCTTTTATGTATGAAATCGATTTTGGGGGCAAATCCCATTTGGAAACAATTTTTTAATGTTGTAAAACAATAAACTAATTCACAAAGAATGACTACCGTCGTGAGTTCGATTTGAACACACTGATCAATAATTCAATGGACTCATATGACGCAAAGCGACGTCGCATATTTCCTTATCTTCCTTAACTGCTATCGTGTTCACGCCTCTTTGAATTCATGTAGGCCTTCAATTTGTAGTTTTTATATTTTTCCAATGTTCATTAACCCTTCTCTCCACCTCTCTCTCTCTCTCTCTCTCTCCCTCTCTCTCTCTCTCTCTCTCTCTCTCTATATATATATATATATATATATATATATATATATATATATATATTGGACTGCTGTTTGTATCTTGGAGTAATGTCCTTCCTGATTATGCTTCTCAACTTATATGACCTGGATGGACTGTATGGATTCAACAAAAGTATGTTTTTGGATTGATATGTTTGATGTTATGTATTTTTTTATATATTTGTGTATGTAATTTTATATATTTTCAAAGCGTAATTTTATTGCCTGTAGTAGTATAACTGCGGTAATGGTCCTCTGAAGAGAAGAATTATCTTTGAAAACTCATGAGCTAAGGACTTAAGGATGCTTTGCATGAACTTTGAATTCTAATAAAATTTGATTGACACCTTATTTTATTACTTCATTTTATATTATAATATTAATGCTCTATCCAGTATATTGAGCTTCAGTTTTTTTATCCGGATGTTTCACTAATTATAAGATATTAGTTGACGCTTATATCTTTTGTTGGATTGCTTCATATATATATATATATATATATATCCTACTCGTGTGTTGCTTGTTTAATTTGGCATAGTCAAAATGATGTCGTCTTTTGTCGATTTCACATGGATTTTCAATAAACACTCCTAAAATGAAACGATAATGAATGCAAGAGAACCAACATTATTAGTAGATACGGTTCAATATAATCAAAGGTCATCAAGAAACAGGCTGTAATAGTAATCTAATTTATTAGTCGTATTTAGATATCCATAATTAGGGGAAATATATAACGTCTCTATTTATATGAAGATAGGCATACATATGTGTTTTTATAGTGGTATGTTTAGGAGTCACTCCTTAACCGACCATTATGAATTTTAGAACACAGCTGCTAGGTTCAAGGGGCCGTAATGTGGTTTATTTAGTTTAATTTCCTTTTTGAAAAGGTGTGGATTTTTGTGAAATATTAACAGGTATTAGACATCAATTAATAAATATTCCCCAATTTCAGTTTCTTTGGAGTACTTTAAACGGTTTTTATTGGGCCACTAATTAGAACATCTTCCCATATAAAAATTCAAATATTTCAGCTTTTAATTGAATTTGATCCATAGTCATTAGACAATAATTCAGCAAAATCCCCTGATTTTAAATTTGTCTTTAAGACCCCTTAAGCCTAAGCCTTAAATTTTAGACATTTTCTAGAATCAAGATCATGTAATGGATTTTGATAAAAGTAGAAATAAGGATTCTAAACGTAAAATAAGCTTGGGTCTGGTGTTACAACATACGCAACAAAACTATGAAAAAAGGAGACCAAACGTATATAAAATCTAATGGGCTCAGAAAAAGTTATGAGAAACTCATAATCGGCACGATTATGA
The DNA here is from genome assembly GCA_963556195.1 of Sepiola atlantica. NCBI lineage: Eukaryota > Metazoa > Mollusca > Cephalopoda > Sepiida > Sepiolidae > Sepiola > Sepiola atlantica. The sequence goes on along the minus strand of OY744529.1, from coordinate 60,571,351 downwards.
AACTCATAGAAATTCATAGAAATTGACCACCAAAGAAATTAGACTAGTAATAGAGTGCTATTCTAAAAGCAACCCCTACACAAAGGAAACTCCTTTAAACATAGAGAACATTATCCTGAAGGTATGCCATCGATTTTCCAAACACCGTATAAAACGACAGGACGACACTATTGTTTTAGCGTGGATCCTGACTTAGGATATAGACAACGATGATCGCGTCTTTGAAATGTGCTAATACCTACATTTTTTCGCTGTTTACTTCTTTAAAGGCAAGGAAGTGGATCTTTTCGTGGCTCTAGACAGCCAAAAGTCATTGATTTCATGACGTTTTTTAAAAAAATCAAATCACAACAACATCAACAAAGAGCATGTAAAATTGTTTGAAATATTCGCTCCACATTGAAAACAACGAAGTAAATATCTACGATAGACTTCTCAACTTACAGTCCTCTTTATAAATGTTAGTGGTTTGGCTTCAGGCTAACGACTTGTCCCTGTAAAATAGTCTTGCTTCGCACACAGTCTAATTCAATTTTTTATGAATGCGATGGTTCACTTTGACTGCCTCGTGTGTCTCGAGACATGGAAGTGCTAAAGACCTACGCTGACTGTTAAATTGTAATAAATGTTGGAAATGGATTAAAATATGAATGTTGAATAAAAGCGATAAAACATGTTTTACGACCACAGTATATTCATACATGTACAAATTTACAATTGACTACAAATTATATTTTGTGGGTAAATTGTTCATTAGAAAAGTTGTAGAATATTCAAAGAAGGCAACGAGATTTATAAGTGCATGTGTCTATATGTTTTTTTCTGCCAGTATTTATATGCGTGTGACAGTGTGAGAAGATGTGTGAGTGACTTCAGTAAGCATTGTGCGTGTGCTGCCTTTGCCAATGTGTGTGTGTGTGTGTGCGTGTGACATGATATGTGCTTGAGTTTAAAATAGCCATTCGCTTCTCCTAGCTCCGAAGGACATAAAAGCTCACTGAGCGTAATATCGTGTGTTGGCTTGTCTTGCATCTGGCTTTGCTGGCGACTGTTGAAATTCGGATACTTTTATGCTGTGCCTTCGAACCAAAAGAGTGAATTTACTTTTGGGTGCTAAAAAGGATTCAGAGTGCGAAGAATGGTTTTGGTGTGCGGAGGTAATCACACGCACATAACATGACCGTTATTTTCGCCTTTTTGTCAAAGTATTTTGGGGCATAGTTTGTGTTTTCTCACTGGCCATTAATCAACAACTATATAGGATCGGGATACATGTCAATCCTATACACTTTTATTGACCAATGTTTTAATAGCTGACATGAACATTTGTAATCGACGCAGTTGATTAGAGATGCCCATATGTTTAATTAATATCGAATCCTATGAAATATTCCGACCGTCGTTTTCGTAATAAACGAATCCATGTTACAGAAAACTCAGGTATTTAATATTCCTTTTCTATTCATAAGATGCCCCCCCCCCCAAAAAAAAAATGGCACCCATGGAAGTGCTAATAAACTTCATGATCTTTTCTGCAATCCAACCATTCTTGGTACAAATAAACCTCAGTCTATGTTTGACTTGCGAGAACACTTTGTTGATCATATCATCAGTTGGATGTGTAATTCTGAATGGGATTCACACTCACTGGATCTTAACCCCTAGACTTTTATGTGCAGGCTTATCTAAAAAAAATGTATATCAAAGAAATCCCCAGACTATTCGTGAACTGAAGGCGGTCATCACAACCAAAATCGGGGCAGTGCCAAGAGAAGCGTTTGCCACAGTTATTGACAATTTTTCACGTTATTCCAAGTGTGCTTATCATTGGACTAGGATGAAACAAAGACTGTTGGACATTCATGACTGAAATTTGGTGGGCAAGTACGGCATAGACTGAAGTTTCTTTTTGCTAAATATGGTTGGATTTCAGAAAGGATTGTGAATTTTATTAACAATTTTATAGGTGGCATTTGGGGAACGGGGTACCCCGTACCATGTTTGATTTTGGAAACTAAGGTAGAGAACCAATGATTTGTTTCATGGCTAAATATTTCTTAGTATTATATGAATTATTCAAACTACTTTTCAAATCTTAATTGATATTTTCACAACTTTTCGGCTGATGTAACATCCGACCTTCTTCAGGTGCATCTTTCAGAACTTGGGAATGTTTATGTCAAAGTCGATAATCTATACGAAATTTCGAACTGACCCCTTTATTTTTCCACCGGGATAAATTGTTCTCGTTCCTTTGCCATGATCAAGTGGAAGTTTTATTTATTTATTTATTTATTTATTTATTTATTATTATTATAATTATTATTATTATTATTATTATTATTATTATTATTGCCTGAACTAGAACAATCTAAGCACGTGGATGAAATAAAGGGTTCTGTTCGAAATTCCGTATAGATTTCCAAATTCGACATAAAGATTCCCAAGTTCCAAAAGAAGCTCATGAAGAAGGTCGGGGATTACATCGGCTGAAACGTTGTAAAAATAAGAACAAAGATGGGAATAGTAGTGTGAATAATACAAATAATCAAAATTATCAATTCTTGTCTCAAAAATTAGTTTTTGTTTATTTCTATCAGCCGAATTATTTATACTCATTAATTATTAATTATTCTTGTTCTTTCAGGAGTGAGGCCAGAAATTGAGAGCATATATAAGACAGTTTGCTCCCACCAGAAGATGTCTATCAGCTGTCCTGATACTCATAAAATAGCCATAAAACGGTTGTACTACGGGGTCAAACAGGATCGCCGTTGCAACAACCGGACCCTCATTCGCAACCATCAGCTTCCAGAGTGTTGCCGTGCCAGCACAAACGACTGTATTGTCCTTGAAGGATCACAGTATTCTATGTTTAACATCCACTGTTCTGGCTACAGATCGTGTGATGTGCGTATCACAGCCGTCAAAAGCTCATCCTTTTGCTCCAAGATTGGTCCGAAGACTCACTACCAAAGGGTTGTTTATCACTGTGTACCAAGTAAGAAAATCACGTTTATTCTTGTTTCGATTAACTCTACTCTCTCTTATATTCGACCTTTTACCATAGCAGATTGTTCTATTAGTCCAATGCATCTATATGTATAATTATGTGTAGCTTAGTTTTTCGCATCCGTATCTCCTATAGGAAAACCGTACTGAACTCATCAAATAGAAGGAAAAAACAAACGTTAAAAAGCAGCTTTCAAGATCATGATTTTTAACTGTATGTCTTTTTTTCTTCTCTCTACCCATGTAAAGTTATGTATGTGTATATTTTTTATAAATTCGTATGTACAGGATTCACTTCTAAACTATTTGATCTATTATTATGAATTTACGAACACAGCTGCTATAGTTAGTTTCATTTAGTTTTAAGCAAAGGAGGTAAAAGGGGAATGTAACCTCTTCGTGAAAATTCATATACATCCGATTTTGTAAAATTATAACACTAGGTATTGGACATAAATTAATTGTTAGTTTGTTGGTGTTTAACGACCTTTAAACCATTATAAGGCCATCTCAGATCAATATTCCCAACATTTCAGTTTCGTTCGAGAATTGTAAAGGGTTTTAGGGGGCATAATATGGGCACCGCCTCTCATTTAAAAATTCAAATATATCAGATTTGAATCGAATTTGATCCATAGTCATTAGACACAAATTAAGCAAGATTCCCTGAATTTCAATTTCTTTTTAAGACCTCTTAGGCTTAAGCCTTAAATTTTAGACATTTTCTAGAATCCAAATATTATAATAGATTTTGATCAAAATTGGAATAAGAATTATAGACATAAGGTTTAGTATTATTATATGTTGATTTTAATCTTCATAAGAAGACATAGAAGTAGTGCAAAACTATTCTGCTCAAAGAATTAAGTTTACCCTTCCTCGGATGAGGATTCTATTCGTCTGTTACATAAAAAAAGTCGTAATTCTCTTTGCGTGTTTGTCCGGCTAAGAGTCAGACACTGCACAAAATATATATACAAACAACCCTTTCATCATCAGATTTAGTGTGACCCCGAACCGGTTATGTTTTAAAATAATGTAATATTCATTCTCTTGAGGTCACCACGGACCAAATTAGGGCATGGGTGATCAAACCAATTTCTTTTATTTTTCATTCTTACTGGTAGTTGTTTTATAAGCAATACAGCAATCAGTAAACGTTTTTTATTTCTTTTTTCTTTCTTTCTATTATATTGAACCAGTAAAGAGAGGGAGAGATAGATGGGTAGAGGGAGGCAGAGGGGAATTGATTGCGTACGGGTTCTACAGCATGTCAACCACCATTGGTTTATTTTATTCCAAAACCGTACATATGTTTTGTATACGATTGGTTTGTTGCTTAATTTGTTTTGTAGGCGTATATTTTCTTAACAAGGTCTGTAAACGACAGTTACTATTTAACCCATAAATGGAACCCTGTCATGTATCATTACTCTAGGTCAGACTGGACCTGGGAGTAGTGGCAATTAAAGGGTGCTTCCACTCCCTAAAGTTCTCATATTGGAGTTTCATCACTGAGGGCAGTTGTATTTTTCATACCCAAGACGGTTGAGGATGCGGCGTTTGAGTAGTTGGTGCTAGGGTTGGCAAATAGTGTAGGCAGAAAGAAAGGTAAAAAGAGACCGAAAAGAGGAATATCTGGATGGGATAGATTTGAACACCTGGCTGAAAGATATCTGAGGGGTATAGTGTTATGCTCGGAATAAATTCTATTTAACTAATAGAAGGAACCCTGGCAGGTACTACCACTCTTCAAGGCTCTCAAATCCGAGCCTCACGACTTTGGACGCATTTTAAAGTCATACCCAGGACGAGGTAGAAAGGGGAGATGTAGAGAGAAAGATACGTTTAAAAAGAAACTTTTTTGTTTATTTAAACTTCTCCATTTTGTTGTCGATGCTGCTGGCAACGCCGGGTAGCCCTGCTAGTCTACTTAAATAACAAAGTTCTTAGGGGGATTTTCTTAGGTAAGTTCTCTTTCTAATACTCTTCAGCTTGTTAGGGGCACACAGAAATGTAATGGGGCGTCGTTACCGATGTGCGCAATCTTAATAAGACGTCTTTGTGAAGCCTACTGTGAATGTATAAAGATTCATAATTGACATATGATTCATATTTAGCGCCGTCCAACGAAGACCAGATGTACCAAAGGGTCAGTTTAATGTGAGGGGAAATCTAGCTCCCCATAAAAGGGGACACTCTGGATTGGGGGCAAAATAAAAATTATCCCAAGTCTCGAAGAATTTCTCATCTCCTGACTAAGGACCAAACAGATACTATATTTTGATGCTAGCCAGAAGACTAAGTGTTTTTCGCAACAGAAAATATTATTTTAAATTTGATAGGTTGCCATGGAAACTAGTTTTTATGTAATTACGTAAAAATTCGTTTCCATGGCAACCTAAGAGCAGTGAGAGTGATTGTTATATGAGAAATAGATGCTGATACATTTAAATATTTAACGGAAACTAAATACTGACACTACAAGTAGTAAGAAATAAGAATCAATATTCATTTATGAATAAGCGATGAAAATTCGTCTTCAAAAAATGATGTAAGTTGATGAGGACGACAGAGATAATTAAGGAGACAAATGGACAATTTAAAACAATGATCTGAAAAATGGCATTTTCGTTACTTAAGATTCCACAACAGTCATAATATTAGGTTGTTCGGAAAATAATGAGTTATTTCAGAAACAAACATTTATTCGACTCATGCCAGATACATTTATCAAGCTTTTTCACTTCATCAATTTGTTTCAGATGGTCGGACACCGTTTAAATGCTGACATCAGGTAATTTAGACAGTTCTCTAACACTTTGATGTGGGTTTTGTTCAACAATTACTTTGCAACGTCCATTGTCAAGAGTGCCTGATCGTCATTTAACTTCTTCATCTTCAAGACTATAATTCAAATAAAATAAAATTTATTGGAAAAAAACAGCAAAGTGCAACAACCCATGCAAAGGCACAATTAGAAGATGTGTACGTTTATATACCGTCTGAATTTTTGTATAAAAGCTTATTTAAACGTGCATATGGTAGGTATCGCCACTACCTCTTCTGGTAGGCTGTTCCACGGAGCAGCAACACCGATAGAGAATGCTGCCATTTTGTTTAGCGCCTATGGTACATATTTTACTGGGTTAGGGTTAGGGTTAGGGTTTCGGAATTTCTGAAACTATTTCCGTACTCTCTAATCACTTGTGGATACTTCTCCCAATTCTCTGTTAGGATTAGCGGCTGAGAAACTTACAAGAAAGGTATACGCATTTATGAAAGAAATTATTGGAAATTTATTAAAGAATACACATCAATTATTACGAATATGCAGTTTTGTATGAGACACTAAAAAAATACCAACCTAAAAATCGGCCAGTATTTTTGTAGAGTAACACAGATAATGATCCACAGATAATAAGGAGAATTTTCTCTGTGTCTGTCTATCCATCAGTCACAATTTTTTTAAACAAAATATCTTAACTTCTCTTAGAGATGGAAAATATTGCATTAATACTAAATAATAAATTCCCAACAAATAAAGCGGATGCCATGACTGGAAATCAAAACCGAAACCTTGAGATCGTCACTCTGAGGTTATACGAGCTGGGCATTCTGCACTTTCTTATAAATAGATCTTAAAACATTACCTTAACAAAATGATTATAGCTTTCACGTGATGTCATAGATTTATGATTTATGTCGTGTTTCAAAACATGAATTTAAGCATAAGCGATGATGAATCGTTAAACATTATCAATAGCGTTGGAAATTATTTTAATAGTCCAAAACCATCTGGTTTGCTTTTATTTATATATATATATATATATATATGACAAACTGTCGAGGTCCGGAGGATTTAGTCCACTTATAATATAACGAACAATTTTTCTGTCTTTCTTTCTGCGGATTTTTTTCTAAACGTAAGAAACTTATTTTACATTTATAAACAATAAAGAAACTTGACGCCGATACTGGCAATCGAAACCGCGAACTTGAGGTCTGCAGTCATTGTCGACTTGTAGTCTTAGTTGATACTGACTGAGCTAACTAACTGAACTTATTAAGGTCTTTCGAATTAACTCACTTAAACAATTCACTGAACCCGCTCGGTTGGCAGTTAAAAACTTCAGTCACAGTAGGAAGAGACGCGGCAACCTAGCAAAAATATACGACCGTAGGGAGTATATTTTCGCTAGTATATCATATAAAGAGCAGTTATCTCTATGTATGTATGTATGTATGTATGTATGTATGTATGTATGTATCCAGCTAAAAATCAAAATCTACACGCACAAAGCAAATATATTCTTTTTTCATCATTCCTCGCACAAAATGTAGGCACATTTTTTTTTACTATTCATGCTTTTCGGTGTCAACATGAACAGAATTAGTCAGAGTAGTCAATATTTAAAGCGATTTTTCCAGCTTACAGAAAAAGCGAAAGAGAAAGATAAAGTGGATGGATAAAGGAAAAGGGTAAGAGGAGAAAGAGAGGGGAGGGGGAGAGAAGACAGGGGGAGAATGGATAGAGATAGATAGAGACGCTTTAAAAGAAAGATATTACACTTTATAATTATTCTATTTTTGTCCATGCTCCTGGGCAACGCCGTGTAACCATTCCAGGGAAGTCATGAACAGAAATACATAATTGTAGAAAATATCAATATTTAATTACAAAATGTAATTAACAAAATACATCAAAAAGTCAAAATGATAATGATTACTTAATCATAAATACAAGCTTCGCGTAACATTACTTAAATAATGATGAACGTCTTGACCAGGTTGATACACGACTTAATAATCCGTGTTACACAATAGTCAACCGGTAATTAACGCTACTGTTAGTCGACGCATCTCTATTCCATTATCTAGAGATATGAGTTCAAACTCTGGTGTCGACAGTGACGCTATATATGACAATTTTCTGAATAGCCTAATACTGATGAAAGAAACATGATATACCTTATTAAATATCAATAACGAAACAGGGATAAATGGTTAAAATGGTCACTTTTATGCACAGTGGTTTTAATTGCTAGATATATTGTCAAGTATTTTCTCTTTATTTCGATTTCCCCTCATTGTAACATTATAGGGCATCATAATCAAGATAAACGATCATTCGATAATCCGATAGATTAATTGGTATGTTAATCCATTTGTATATGTTCAGCAAATTCTTTCACTTGGGAAACAAAAATAAAAGAAAATTCATTAGGAGTGTTGAGTGGTTTTTCTTACTTCATGAAGAAGAACATTTGTCTGTTGAAAGAAACAGATGAGAACGTCTTTGATGAATTGAATTTGATCAAATGTTTGGTTTATCGTGCCTTACTGATTTGCTCTGATTGATTCGAAGATTCAATTTATCAAAGAGGTTCTCATTGATAATACTGATCCTCTTGATATCGTGAATTCAAATATCGTCGCCAATTTTCATAAGGCTAAACTTTTAGGTCCTCCAAAATGTCCGACGTACTTGCACCCTCTAATATATATATATATATATATATATATATATATATATATATATATATATATATATATATATTCGAGTAAATTCGGAACAATACTGGCAATAAATTAGTGATGCAATTGAAATTGACAAAGTTTAGAATGGCATTTCGGGTCGTTTTCTTCCTTTTCGAATTGTGTTTCATTCTATTTTAATTTTGCATTATTTATTAATTATTTGCATTGTTTACCACCTTTCCACCCATGCACGTGTTCAATTCTAATTTAACTCTTCTACCCATTATTTTTTTTTCAATTCTAATTTTTCTTCTTTTTTTTTTCTTCTTAAGAATCAAATATTGCTGAATTTTGCAACCGGGAAAGTCGGCGCGGCAAGTCGGTGTTTCTCGCCAACAGAAAATATCCGGAATCAATTCGCGGGGGAAATCACGAATGCCAGTGTGTCGTTGAGACTGGCTTCGGTGGCGGGATAAGCCTCCATGCTATTGACATCATGATCACGCACAGTGACTATGGCGGTCGGCCGTGTCAGCAAAGCCTCGACATTGAAGACAGTAATGGTACCAAAACCAGCATCAGTTGTGGCGCTCAGGATCTCTACGGGTTCCGGTCAATCTACGAAAAATTTGTCCACAACGTTTCACTCACAATGCGAAGTAACTCGCGCGACTCGCATGGATTCATCTGGCTTCAAGCAAAACGTAAGTAACACACTAAGAGACAAACGTATACGACACGCCCCTGCTCTAAAATTATCATAACAAATAGAAAAAATAACAAAGTCTATCCATAAAAAATATTATTTTTATTGATAACTCTAATTGATGACAATGCAAAATAAAGTGTTCGTAAAGAACAATAGTTCAAAAGAGTCCATGAACGTTCCAGTAAAATAACGGTGTGTGTCTGTAGGGATAAATGGAGTACACATGTTTGTTTCGGTTGTCGCCGTGTGCGTTTACGTATGTGAAAATGAATAGGCATAGACTATGTGTCCGTGTTTTTACTTTGGTAATCGGAGAACGTGTGTGCAATAATTACAAAAATAACTTGTGTGCAAGAGTGTTCGGTTCACAGTGTATATATGTTGACGTTGTGTTTAGTAGTCTGCGAAAGTCTCTCAAGATCTGTGTGATATTTGGCTCAGAAGGATTGACTATACTGTACGCCCCTGTGTTTGTCTCTGAAAAAAGGAGGACAGATAAAGAAAGCTATGTGTTTACGTTTTTATAGTATGCACTGGATTGGCTGAAAGAAACTCCTATTTGGAAATGTTTTCCAATCAAGCGTGGATATGTAAAAAAAAATATTATTCACTGCGTCAGTGAATAATAACAAATTGGGCGTGGCAATTTTGATTTTGAGTTATATTTTCTATGTTAGTTTCACGTAAATTGACGACCCTCGAGTTGATATTTCGTGATGACTTGCTCAGCATCCTCTAAAATGTTTGATTTTTAATTGTTTTGGAAAATAAATCTTCGTGTTAATGCATTGGTTGAATACGACATTTGGAGAGAGCATGATAATAATAATAATAATAATAATAATAATAATAATAATAATAATAATAATAATACATGAGTATGTTGAGTGTCTACACAAATGCAATCGCGTATCGATTCTAGATCTCATCGTGCCATTAGTAGATCTCGACTCACAACGCGATCATATTTGTGTAGACATTCATCCTAGTCATATGATGTAACAGTACGAGTTTTCACACGAATCATTATCAGCGATTGCTCAATGACATTAACAAGTGTTGTTCTCTAGAGTCTATGTGACAACATGTCCTCCCATATTTCCAGCACTCGTCGTCTCTTTCGATAACCATTTCAAATTATTTTTGTTATCGCAACAGCTGTTTACTATTGATTTCTCGTTGATAACAACCGTTGTTTTTTTCTCAAGTTTTGGTGGCAGTAAACCACCCTATGGTCTAGTTCTCTCTACGCCTTTTCAATAAAGGTATGGATGTCACTCTCCGTCGGTATTTCCTCCCAATTGACCCTTTATAACCATTTCGGTGTGGTACCAGTCGAGGCTGGTGTCATTTACCTTCGATGATTATGTCGATTCGTTTCTGCAATCGAGGGTTTTTCTTAATATTTCGGCAGTTTTCATCAGTTTTGTGCTTTGTATGGTATCAAACCTTTCTTTTATTCACATATCTCCCAGTCTTTTTTCCGTGTATTTTTTAACTATTTCTTGGTGCTCCTACGGTTATTGGTATTACAGTAATTTTCTTCACGTTCCATATTTCTTGTCCACACAGTAATATCTGTTTCTGCATTCCTTTTGGGTTCGTATACTGTTTTCACTTATTTTGAAATTTACCATTTCTTATCTTTGTCCACAGTCTACATTTACTGTTTTCCAGGGGTTTATCTCTCTTTGCTTTTGTATCGTTCGTTCTGATCGCGTTGTTTTGTGCGGCTCTCAGTAACAATTTTGTTTCTTTGTTAAAGTGTCCTTTTCATAGCCACGTCCATGTGTTTTCATGCGCCATTCCATTTATTTGTAGAGTGCATCATCCATGGTCATTAGTTTTCTAATTTTCTGGTCACGATGCCTACGCTCTTCTTTTGCCCATCTTATGAATTGACCAGAATATTTTATTTGTGATATTACCCAAGTGTTTATTCCTTATACTAGATTTCTACTATATAATTTAGTTTTCTTATTCTTCTCGGGTTTCTTTTTCAATCTTCTCTTTAATTTCTGTTGATTTTATGGTGTCTGCTTCCAAAAATCACAAATATTTATAGGTATCATGTTCACTTCTCTTGGTTGGGCAGTTCCATGCCCTCTGCTGTCTCCAGTTTTCCCCTTTACATATCTAGCAGTGCACACTTTTTCATTCCCAATTCAATTTGAATGTTCTGGTTGAAGCTTTTTGCCGTTTATCAGCTTTTCCAGATGCGTTTTGCTTTTTGCAAATAGCTTCATGTAGTTCATATACATGCGTTGGTTTATTTTTTTCTGTGTCTGTAAACTTATATCCGGCATCACATTTCCTGAGTATGTTGTTGAGTAGCATCATGGCTATTATAAACAGTATGGGTGATAGAGAGTCTCCTTGGGCGATGCCTCTATGTATTCTTATCTCAGTCAGGTGTTGTCTTCCAGCTGTCAGTTCCAGTATCCATGTTAAGGGAATAGTAGATTTGTTACCTCTGTTGTGCCGTTATATATATATATATATATAAATATATATATATATAAATATATATATATATACAAATACATATATATATACAAATATATATATAAATATATATATATACAAATATATATACATAGAAATATATATATATATATAAATATATATATATATATATATAAATATATGTATATAAATATATATATACAAATATATATACATACAAATATATATATATATACAAATATATATATATAAAATATATATATATATATATATATATATATATACACAAATATGTATATGTATATATATATATATATGTTGCATAGTCTTTAATTTCTCGTACCTGCTCGTCCTCGTCGCGTGGAGGGGTGTCGTCTCGATGTTGTCTAGTGGTTGAGTTCCTTTTTCGCTTCAGTATTGCCGTGTACATCGCTGTCCGCTGTGTCTACACAAAACCTTTATAACACGATTAAGGAGGCAAACAATCTTTTAAACTTTGATTAGTTTATTTCAGGCGTCATTCTATCGTCGGCAATGGAGATGTTTTACTAAACGTTGAGGGAGAGATCAAATTACTACTTTATCGTAGTTAATTCCTAGCTTAAGTCCTTAGCCATTCGATGGGTGAGGAGAAGGAATCTCATGTCTGTATTCTTATAGGGAAATAAATTTCCATTTTTAATTTTGGACTACAAAAAGAAATGTGTCTGTTGGGCTTGATTCCAAAACCCAGACTGGCAAAACACAACTTCCCACAAAAAAGCCCGTGACGTCATAAAACCCCTATGCGCAGGTGCACCTTGACCCTTGACATGAGGTCTCGTCAACGTGGTGGCCCTGTCAACCTTTGTGAGCTCCAACTATGAGAACAGCCCCATTTTGCACTCGGTTGTACGGGTTTACTCGCACTAAATCGGGCAAGCCAAACCAAACGACCCCCCACACATACGTCCACTTTAACATGCGTCTGCCCTCACAGGGCCATTTTCCAACATATATATATATATATTAGCCATGTTACAAGAAAGTTAGTGTGTAAACAAAAAGCCTGTCGGACGAATTCATTTAAAGTATTTAGAGAAATTGAGAAAGCAAATATATTTCCATAATGACACGTTTTCTTTCTTTCTGTTTTCTATGCCGATTCATACGTTTCTTTCTTTCTTTTTTTTGTATTTTTTTAACTTTCAAATTTTAAATGTTTAATTTTTTTAACTTCACCAGTTCAGACGATATTTTATATGATTCTGAATATTAGTGCGAACACTGGTAGAGGATAATTTTTGTATGTCATTTTTGACGGAGGCTATACACTCTTAGTATAATAATTCAGACAATAAACTAAATAAATAATAAGTAAAATAATGGCACTTCCAATAATTCACAAAGAAGCCGATATAATCTTCACCTTCGCATGAACACATCAATTTTTAAATAAAACACAGATACAAACTTCATGCACTTCATAATTAGATTACCGTAAAATGGCAAGCTCCATCGATTATATTCATTTAAAAACAACATTCAAAGCAAATTCCGATTATAGTTTTCGTTTAAAGATATGAATATATCATTTTATATTCATGCATAAATGTAAAAACTAATAATAAAACAATTTAATAAACGCTCAAATTAAAACAGATTATTAATGACACAAAAATAATGCGCTGGAAAAATTATGTAAAAACAACTAAAATACGAAATTCCGATCTAATAGCGGTTACATAAATTGTAAAGCAAAACATAAAACAAATTCCAATTATAGACTTGTTTAAATATTTAATTTAAATATAAATAAATCCAAAAATAAAAAGAGTTCATATAAATCAAAGTAAAACAAATAAATAAAACAACTAAATATACTCTCCAATGAGAACAAGTTATTCATAAAAACGATATTCTTAACGAATTTTGTTTGAATAAATTGCGTCAATTCGCGCCATTTTACATTTTGTACAGGAAAAAGCTTAATCTAAAGTTTTGTCCACCTCAATAAATATATTCATATAGAACCGGTTTGTGACACTATATATACTAGTATTGAAGGACCACTCTATGAAATTTCTTGGTTTCTCTCTCAACTACTTAAACCACTACTCTCCACCTTCCCCGCACATGTCAGCAGCTCCGACCAAGTAATTAGCAGACTACACTCAGTCCAACGCCAACAACTACAAATAAACAACTATATATTTAGCCTAGACGTAATCTCCCTCTACACCTCAATACCCGCACACTCAGCCATAGACCTCATCACCGACCACATATCTTCCTCTGACAACCTAGAGCTCTTCGGACTAACACCTACTGACATTCACAATCTCTTATGCATCATCATCGACAACACATACTTTACCTTTCAGCAGCACAATTTCAAACAAATCTCCGGCCTCCCCATGGGTTCCAGCCTTTCCGGTCTCATAGCCATCACCTACATGAACCGGTTAGAGCAACGAGCACTTAACTCCTGCCTCTCCTATATATTCTTCTCCAGATATATAGATGACATTCTAATCCTTATTCCTCTCAAGACGAAGCCACACAAATATTCAACACCTTCAACAACACCGACCCCCACATACAATTCACCATAGACCACCCCAACGAGTCCGGCTCACTCTCTCTCCTTGATTTCAACCTTAACATCACCGAAGACGGCTCTATACATACTAACTTCTATAGGAAACCTGCCTGCAAAAACCTTTTCATACACTTTAAGTCTGCCCTACCCACAAAAGCCAAATTAAGTTATGCCCATAATGAAATCACCCGAATACAAAATAAATGCTCTTCTGCTGCTGACAAAATATTACACACTAAAAACTTCCACCAAACCCTCCAAACTAATGGCTACCCCGCCCCCACCATAGCCCACCTAAATAAGCCCAAAACACGTAGACACCGCTCCCTCTCTAACACATGCTTCTTAAAACTCCCTTTCTTCAGCGATAAGATCACCACCTCCACCCGCAAGGCAATACATAAGGAAAACCTTAACATACAACTAACACATACTGACACCTCCTTATGCCAACATCTATCTAATAAACATACTAACCACACACCCGAACCCTGCTCCCTGGCCAATTGCCCTATCCCCAACACAGGTCTGTGCCATCACACTAACTGTGTTTACAAACTACAGTGCAATAAATGCAAAAAATTTTACATCGGCAACACTACAAGACCGCTACACTTGCGCATAAAGGAGCACTTGAATACCCGTATATCCTCTTTCCACAAACACACAGAGATTTGCTCAAACACTCTTAGCGTCTGTCAGAAACATTGGTGACCTTAGAATCACAGAATCAATCCTCATCTCCAGATTAAACCCCTCACTCAATCAGCGTCACGAGCTCCACTCACCATTCATTCTATAATATCTACCCTCCATCCACCGACCAACCCCCATATCTAACACTCAACGGACTCCGTTTCCACCACTTCACTCATTACTTACCTCCTATAATAAATCACCACACACCCAAACAATCAAATAGGCCCCTCCCTCATATGAACTTCCATCCTAACACACTTTCAACCACAAACCAAAACCATATTCAACATACTCTTCTAACCCACCAAAATAAGTCACCCCATAACCTAGCATTATTAATTAATTAATCCAAACACATAAAATGTATACAAATAACATGCAAATATTAAATAATGAATTATTAAAAAAGTAAATAATAATAATAATAAATAAAATATGTAAAGAAAATGAAGAATGAATATACAAATAAACAATTAAACAAACAATAATACATAGATATGTATATATATATGTATATATGTATGTGTATATATGTTTTATATATATATATATACTAATATTGCTATACAGACTTCCACCTAAAAAAAAAAAAATGTTTAAATTAAAAAAAATCCAGAGTTACTTCCCTTTACCTTATAGTAAATATATCAAGTTAATTCGATAAACTAATTTGACGAAACTCACAATTAGTAACACTTCTTAAATAAATGATAATCGATAAGTTTGATAGATCTGAATATTTAAAATGTGAGATTAATTACTTTACTTTATATTAAAATTCTTAAAATACGAAAGAAAGATAAACAAAATAAATATATGAAGATAAAACACACTGAAATAAAAGTAAATAATCAAATATAAGCTCAATAAAAAAATATATTTATATATATATTATTAAAACTAACAGTTTATCGAACACCATACACTTAACCAACATTACACAAATATTTTTGAACACCAAATCATATATTTAACATAACCTTAAAATAAAATTTAATTTAATTTACATTCCCTGCGAGACTGCTATAGTTTTCGCTGCGGTCTACATCTGGCAGCCATTTTGTTTTGTAGTATTCTCTACACGGACGGAGAAGGAAAAAAAATTTTTCTTCTGGTTTAATTATTTTTGACAAAGGGATGTCTTTTCCCGAAATATCAAATAGTGATTTTTAATCACCCGGACATCACACGAACAGCTAATTGCTGTTATGTAAGATTTTAGAAAAAATGGAAAAATAAATAGTAAGTCATATTTCATATTCGATTTATTGTTATTGTTTTTGTTCCTTACAACTTGCATCTTACCCGGAACTTGCATTGACCACAGCCTTTCTAAAACTTACTACTAATATATATATATATATATATATATATATATATATATATATATATATATATATATATATATATATATATATATATATATTAGAAAGGGTATTTAGACATATTTTTAAACCATTGTTTCGTAAGTATTACATTTAAAAAAACATAACAATGTGTAGTGTTAAAATAAATAAAATTTTAATTAAAATAAATTTATTTATCTACACATTGTTATGGTTTAAAAAAAATTAATATGTATATATATGTGTGTGTGTGTGTGTGTGTGTGTGCGTGTATAATCGCAAGGTCACCTTTTGTTTATTTGATCCATTTAGAAAACGGCGACAAAAATTAAACTTGACTGAAACACAAACGTTTTTATGTAACTTATTTGTTATAAATATATTTTATGCTACTACTAAGCTCTGCTTGTGTATTGAGCACTATTGAAGTAAATACAACATATATACGTAATATATTATTTTAGTAGCTTGACAAGTGGACATTCCGCAGTTTTATCCTTGATCTGGTGTATACGTATTCTGTCGTTGAAATATTTCTATTCCATGGACGTCATGTACGAGCAAAGCACCACTTTTGTTCACGTACTCTGGTGAATGTAGTTTCAGAATATATCTGGTTAGGTGGGAGTGGCTATCTTCAAAACGCTTGCAGGAGTTTGTGAAATATTTCCATTCTATTGACGTCCGGCGCAAACGCAGACCCCACAATGTTATTGTACCATCTTTGAACAAAACAGATACTACACTTTTAAGGCCAAGAAACAGTATTTTAGTTCGAGTTTCACATTTGACATCAGATAAAATGTTAAAAATTATTTCGGTGATAAGACGATCCTATCTTTAAAAAAAAAGGGTTTGAGGGTGATAAAGTACGTACGATCATGGAATTGTCTTAGTGTATTATTATATGGATAATAATACGGTAGGTCACTTCATGTTCCTATGTACGTTATCACTTTTCACATATTAATAAAATAAGATCGTTCAATTAGCAAAGATGGTGGTGATTGGTGAATAATCATATGTCGCTAAGATAAAAATTGCGTTTTTACCCATTTTGAAATTAATTGTTCCCAAATTAAATTATGTCGTCCCGGTACAATTTTAAATAAGTACATTTCAAAAAGTGGCATTCGTTTTATTAATTTGAAGAATATTTAGCTGACAATTATTTTTCTGGTAGGAAAACAGAATATTTAAAAGAATTAAGTTCCTACCATTTTAAATAAATAAATGAAGAAGTTTAGTTTTATTTATTTAAAGAATATTTAACTAACAATTATAATTATTTTTACGGAAGAAGAAAGGGTCATTTTATTCTTAATAGTATTGATACAGACGGGGATAAATATCTCAAAGGGAATATTATGATTAACAGTAAATTATACAGATTGGTGTAGAAAATACAATGGAATTTCCACAGATCGCGATAGTTATATAGATGTTGTTGTTGTTGTTGTTTTTGTTAATAATAATAATAACAACAACAACAACAACAATAATAATAATAATAATAATAATAATAATAATAATAATAATAATAATAATAATAATAATAATAATAATAATAATAATAATAATAATAATAATAAATGCATTCCAGGATATATAGTCTACAAAACAATTATCGTTTCAATACCATTAGTTTTAAAGCGGAAACCGCAATTTTACTGGGGTAGCAAAAATATCGGTACAGTCTCTCATCATGTCGAAAGTTCTATACACCTTTGTGTGTGTGAGAGAGAAAGATAGAAAGAGATAGATAGAAAGAGAGTATCTAGTATTTAACATTTCGACTTCACAATAGTATATCTTCGCCACTCGAGCAAAATTGCGATCACCTTTCAGTTTAACTATTTCATCGACCTATAATGATTGAATAATAGTTAATGTTGCAATTCCGTCCTTTATGATCACACTGCCATCTTCCTGCCGTCTTCTTTCGTCCATAGTCACTTCTACATCAGACAAAATCAACCATTTGCAATATTCATCAAGTCAATCGAGTTTCAATCGAAATTCACCCATGAGAATTACTTTAGAACAGTCAACTTTCATATATTACATGAGTTAAATTTTGACACTTAAAATACTGTCTTTACTGAAAGGAGTTGCTTAGGAGATTTTTTAACAGATCCAAATTTGCCAATTTTTTTACACCTTCTGTCTTTTTTGACTCCCTCAATTCGAACCCGTTCATATGTGACTTTATAGACCTTCTACAAACCCATTTTCGGTCCTTCGTTCGTTGTTGCGTCTCGTTGACGCTTCACGTGGTTCGCAACCCCCATCCATTCTTTGATCATGGAAGACTGCAAGTCGTCGAACGAGATTTGGGCTCGAACCGACCGCCGGGTACATACCAGAACTCACGAAGGAAAAATGTCGACACAGTTGTAACGTAACAGTCACTTAGTCTGTCTATAGAGCGTCTCTACAATTTGTATGACACAAAAAAAGTTTTTCCGCTGCACTGCGTTTTCAGGGAAAATTCAACTAGACCTTTTCAGTCAGAGTTTCAGCTCTCGTTGGTGTACAAGCCAAAGTTGCTCTCTGGACGACGTTCATTTCAGTAATGATTGCTCTCTCTCTTGAAATTGAAATATATCTAGCATATATGGAAATCAGTTCCAACTGGGGCGGTAAATGGAGACCAGTCACTTCTCCACGTTCAGCAAATCACTAATTCGAGTTTCAAACTACATGATTCATCGATTTCTTTCTTCTAACTAGCCTTCTTCTATGTTAAGTTTTACACAACCCCCGTCGATGAAGGGCAGAACCTAACTCCCCCAACTTATTATAAGCCCTTCTTTTGTTCAAATTCTGATCCGGTAATAATTCGACAATCATTTGTATCACTAGTCATAGAGTCAGAGGGTCGTACGTAGAATCTAATTTCATTTTCTCAGATAACGACCATATACGCTCTGCGGTGTGACACCTTTAAAGCTTTCCAAACCAACAATGCTGGTCATTAGAGACAATTTCATATGTACTTTGTTTTTACTATTACTAGCGCGAACGAGCTAAGATCATAAAAATGTCTTTTCAGAAAATTGTAATCTTCACTCTTCGAATTTAAATAATCAGGAGAATATCTTGTTCAAATTATCATCTCAAGTCAATTTGCCAGCGAGTAAGAGCTACCTATATTTTCAGAGTGAACATGGGATTTTAGGAAGTCTAAATCAGTTAATCTTGTCAGAGTTGACAAGGGGGTTTAGGAAGCTTAAATCAGTTATCTTTACTATTGATTTTAATAATTTTTACTGTTCAAGTTTTGAGTTCGATTACCATTTAAGTGCTTACAATTCTTTTCTTTCATTTATATTTCATTATTTTTTCTTATTAATTTAAAGCCGTCGCACAGTGTCATATATGTGATTTGCATAGTAACGTCAGACGGCTGTATATACACATATATATACTTATATATGTATATATATGTATACATATATATGATATCTGAAGTAATAATAATTACAAATAAAAAAAATACAATAAACACGAAAAGATAAAAAGGAAGAACAGAAAAATATATATAGAGAGAGAGACAGAGAATAAGGTTGATGGCGCATTTTCGTCCACTTCCGGTCTGATGTTTACAGATATCAAGCAGCTTACACGTTTTGTCATTATGTTTTTCCTCTCTTGTCTGTGTTTGATTTGACAAAATTCCTATCGCATATTGCATTTTAACATTCTATTTAAATGTTGATACATCGTTTCACCCACATCTACCCATTTCATCAATCTGCCCCCCCCCCCTTAGCTTCTCGTGTCTATTGTTTTTCTGAAATTTGTAATTTTTATGCCCTCGAAGAGGCATAATAAATAAGCCAACCTACATGTTGAAAGAAAGAATACGGTTATATTACACAGATACAATGTCGCCAATGCTACTCGACTCTGTATTTACTCTTCTCCCACCGTGGGAAGCTGTGGCACAATGCCGGAAGGGGCGAAGAATAAACCAGCGCAACAACACTCTGTGTGGTGCGCCTCCTCAGGCAGTTAGCGATAAACTAACTCTTTCCAAAAGAGGGTGAGGCGAGGCAAGGCCTGGAAGGGTTAAACTTCAAGGACTACTCAGTCACAGCTCGACAGATAAAACGGATTCTCGACTGGTATATACCGTGTCAGCAAGTAGTGTTCGCTGTTTGACTCTCTGAGTTGACATCAGTCAAAGTATTATATACTAATCGGAAGAGCCCATTGTGTATTTAAAAAGGGATGATACCACAACAGTAATTATTTCAAAATTAAACTTACTCCTATGAAGTCTTTCGATAAAGTACACTAAATAATGCCAAACTTAAATGAGTTAAGCTGTGCTGTTTATTAATCTTTATATCTAACCTCAGCATTTTGTCAGATTTAATCAAGATTATTTCACACACACATACATATATATATATATATATATATATATATATATATATATATATATATATATATATATATATATATATATATATACTACCAGGACGGCCCGGAATGAAGTTAGGAACCATATGTCCTTTTTCATCCAGCCTATAACACCATATTTTTTATTATGACCTTTTGTTTTATATAAAAGGCTGTCCATATTTATTTTCAAGGTTTGACTGTGTTTTTTTAATTCTCATCAACAATAATTAAAATATAGATCATTACACTCCTTTTTCTGTCTACTATCTATATTCTACATTTCATAAAAATCTGTTCAGTAGTTTTTCTTCTCATAGACAAACATACAGACGTTCATCTTTATTATATACTAGCTGTTCCTACCCGGCGTTGCCCGAGAGTCTTTCGATAGACCCAACAATTTATTTAAAATAACGTTCAATTGTAGCATAGGACCGTTAGAATGCCTCAACTATTTCGCCCAAATTGTATTCATACATCATGGCCGCTAGCGATTAAAACATTTAATTCAAATTACTAAATTTATCTGTTAGTTAATTATTAAAGTTATAAATAATAACAGACATTTCAATGTGTGATTATCAAATTTACGTGAAGACGGTGAGTATTTGTAGGATGTTGAATAAATACTAGCTTCAATCCCCAGAAGAAATTCTTACGAAGGCTTTTTTTTGGGGGGGGGGGGGCTTAGATTAAATTTTTAAAAGTTTTCTACTCAAGGTTGGTAGAGCGTGGGATGCTAACATGGAGCGATTCATGTTTTTTTTTATCTATTAACAAAAGATTAAAATTAGGGGTTGGAAGAGAGCTAAATAGCTTTCAAAACTTTAAATCTTTTAATATATAAGAATTTATTAAGCAGTTTAAAGCCAGTTTAGATGAATTTCTATTTGAGTTTAAATGCTTCCAAATTCTGTTCAAATTTCGAAGTAATTGATTCTTTTATTTTTCAACTATCTTTTCTGCTTGTAATCCCTTTTTTATTTAAACGCATATTCTGAATCCGATCTGTCATCACCCGCCAGTGTGTGGTCGCTGCAGATCACAATGAAAGTACCAGCACTGACTGTTATGTTCGTTTTATATGCAGATAGTCATTGGTCCTCGCCTTGCAAGGCGACAACGACCAAGTTTTAGATAAATCTACTGGTATTACCAAATGGTCAGCCATCGAAGTACATGATAATAACATAGAAGCAGTTCAGGACTAGTCGAGAAATACCTCGAACGGTTTGCTTTCTTGTATTTCACAGTCGAAAACATATCCGGTCTAATTTTACGTAGATCTCTAAACATTTTTGTTATTGTTTTGATGGGCCTGTGCTGTATTCATAGAAACAATATATATATATATATATATATATATATATATATATATATATATATATATATATATATATATATATATCTTCAATAATTAAACCCATACCCAAGTCAATAGAAAGTATAATCAGTAATAACTTATCAGTCGAGACAACGTTTAACCACTATAAGAATATGTACAACCTTAAAGAATAGCGGGTACATAAATGCTGATATAAAATATGACAATATAACAACAAATTCGAACAACTCTAGAAATCGAGGCCGGAAAATAATCTGGTTTACACCCCCCTTTAATATGATGTTAAAACAAAAATTGGTAACAAATTCCTACAACTTATAAACAAACACTTCCCACCTGGTAACGCACTCCATAAGCTATTTAATAAGAATACATTAAAACTAAGTTATAGTTGCACAGATACCCTAGAACAAATAATTGAAAAACACAACAATAAAATATTTAAAAGGAATGATACAAATAGTGACATTGAAGGTAATCCAACCACTAACAATTGTAACTGTCAGAGACAGGATGAATGTCCCCTACAAAAAAAATTGGTCACCGCATCAGTAATATATTGTGCTAAAATGTACACTGCTGAAAATCCAGACGATAATAAGTTCTATATAGGAAGCGCGTCAATGAGTTTTAAGGATAGGTATTACATTCACAAATTATCTTTTAGAAATAAAAAATACAGTAACACTTCGTTGTCCCGATATTTCTGGAAATTGATAGATGGAAAAAAAACAATAATTAGATGGAGCATAATAAGACAAGCTAAATCTTATGCCATGGGGAGAAACTTGAAATTGTAAAATTTAAAGACAGGGAAAAATTACTCAACGTCAGACAAGACATGAGTTTAAACTGCAAACATTTCAAGGAACACACTAAGCAGATTTTAAATTACAAATAACGATTACGTCACATTGTAATTTAATTATTATTTTGACTTTATTGACTTTTACTTCATTGTATAAGGCTTACTCAATTTTTTATTCTTCTTTATTTTTAATTTTTATTTTTTATTTATGTGTTTTTAAAATTCGAATGTTTTTTTATATTTTTTATATTTTTGCACTTAAGTAATCTATATTATCGCAAATCACTACACCTCACCCTATAATGATATGATTTTGGTACTTCCTCATAGTTATCACTTGTTTATATATAGAATTAATTATTGTATTTACACACGCTGAATTTTATTAGTTTGCTTGCCTTTATGGTACTTATCTTGTAAGTTCATTGTATTAATACTAGAGCAGGTATAAATGTAAGCAAATTGAACTGAGATAGATAGGAGTAATAATGAATGATATAAGCACTGTAGTTTTAATTATAGAAATATAGACATTTGTATACATATGTACGTATGTGTGTGCATGCATACAACTGTATGTATACACATGTGTATGTATGTGTGTATGTGTCTGCGTGCATATATACTGATTTTGTGTATATTCATGTTATGTGTGTAGTATATGTGCATGTATCTGTAATGTTGTATATGTATATACATGTGTGTATGTGTATATATGTATATATAACGTTATGTATATATATATATACATATGTATTTGTGTATATGTATGTATGTGTATGTATGTAAGTATGTGTATGTGTGTGTATATGTATCGGTATGTGTATATGTATGTATGTGTGTATATGTATATATATGTATGTGTATGTGTATACATGTATACATGCGTGTATGTGTATTATCGTGAATAAATGTAGACAAATAAGGTTCAAACAGATCCAGATGTATGCGTACGTATGTATATGGATACTTGAACTAATATCTTATATGTATGAGTATGTTTTTACAGGTATAAAAGTTGTATATTTTTATTTTTATATTTATTTCGTGTGTACGTATACGTAGGTTAATGCATATATTTATATTTCGATGTGTGTAGTTATGTATGTGCTGTATAAACATGTCCATGTATGTAGGTAGGTATTTTTATATAGACATATGTATATGGTATACTAGTATGTGAGAGTATAAGTAAAATTTTAGTAGTACAAACATTTACACATGTATATATATATGTGAGTAGGTATGGATGGAGGTGCATTCTATGGTGATGCATACACATGAATGTAAGTCTGCACACATGTTTAGAACGAGTTACTTCAAAAACCGTTAAAATAATTACAAAAAGAAGCACATACATTTATATATATTGTAATATATTATACTGAACCAATCAACGGAAAAATAGGTGTATCTATGAGATATATGTGTATGTATGTATGTATGTATGTATGTATGTATGTATGTATATCTGTGAGTGGATGTGGATTTTTTAATCTATATGTATGCATGCGTCTATCTATGTATGTGTGTTCATGTGTGTATATGTGTTTATATATATATATATATATATATATATATATATATATATATATATATATATATATATATATATATATATATATATATGAAGAAGAATGGAAAGGAATTAGAGAAGCAAAAGCCAAATCAAAATTCAATTCAATTGCTCAGAGCAAGGTATATTCCGCAAAAAGGCAATTTATTCAAGTTAAATTTTCCTTAAGCCAGGCTTTTCAAAGATCAAAATCTTATCATCAGAGGAAGTCACTGGGATAGATAAGTTGGCAATGGCCAAGATTTAAAATTTGAAAAAATGAAATAAAAGTTGTAGGGAAAGAAACGCAGGGCAAAATTCTGCCCGAATGCAAGCAAATGTCCGATTGCTAAAAAGTCCGGTGTCGAAAAGTTCAGCAATCGGACATTTGCTTGCATTCGGGCAGAATTTTTGCTTGAGGGCGGGAGCTTATAATGTTTTTTCTTGCAATTTCTGTTCATTGGTTCATTTTTGTGTGGTGTCATCTAAAGCCGGTGTAATTTATTGAGTGTGGGGGGGGGGGGGGCTTATGATGTGATGTTTTTGCAGTTTCCGTTCCTTGGTTCGTGATGTGGTGTTCTTAATGTGGTTTTGTTTTCTTCCTGCTGTAAAGTCCATGTGACTAGTTACCTTTCGTAGTTTATGCGGGTTGGTTTCCACATTCGAGGATTTTCCTTAAGATTGCAACTGTTTGGATCATTGCCGTCTTTCGCATGGTCTCAGTGATTCCTTTTGATTCCAATTTCTCCTAGTCTTATTTCCATGCTTTTTGGGACTGTTCCTAGTGCTCCTACGAGTATTAGTATTATACTGACTTTCTTCATGCTTCATATTCCTTTCAGTTCTCTGGCTAGTTCTGTGTATTTGCTTCCTTTTTCCGTCTCTTTGATATCTACTATGTGGCTGCTGGAACAGCGATGTCTATGATTTTGCAAGATTTTTCCTTCTTGTCGATTATTATAACATCCGGTCTCCTTGCTTGTATGAGTTTGTCTGTCTGTATATCCATATCCAGGAGGATTTTATGTTTTTCGTTTACCAGTACTGTTTCTGGTTTATGTTTGTACCATTTTTCTGCGTATTCGAAATTCAATCGTTTGCACAGTTCCCAGTGTACTGCTTTCCCCACACAGTCATGTCTGTTCTTGTATTATTTTAGGGCTTGTTTGCTGCATTCACATATTATATGATTTACTGTTTCGTCTCTTTGCCCACACAGTCTGCATTTAATGTTTTCCTGGTTTTGATTTATTTTAGCTTTAATGTGGGTTGTCTTAAGCACATTGTTCTGTGCAGCTATCAGTAAAGATTCCGTTTCTCTGTTCAAGTGTCCTTTTATCACCCATGCCCAGCTATTTTTGTTGGTTTCTTCTCTTGTCAGTCTTCTGAAGCGTCCATGTAGTTGTTTTTCTTCCCACTTTTCTTTTCTTGTCGTTTTGTTTCTGGTTTCGGTGCTTCCTGAGTTGCTCGTTGGGTCGGTGTTTCTTTCTGCGGTGTTCCGTGTTCTGAGTTATGTATTTCTCCAGATTTTTTTAGTCTTTCACACAATCTTCTATACTTACTAGTCCTCTTCCCCTTTCGTTTCTTTTCATGTAGAGTCTGTCCGTATCGTCTTTTGGGTGTAGTGCGTTGCGCATCGTCATTAATTTTCTAGTCTTCTGGTCAAAGTGCATGAGATCTTCTTTAGTCCAGCCTATGAATGGTCCAGAGTATCTTATTAGTGATGCTGCCCAGCTGTTTATTCCTTTTACTAGATTCCAGCTATATAATTTCGTTTCTAGGAGTTTTTTGTTCTTCGTAAATATTCTTTTCCAATCTTCTCTTTTATTTCTGTAGATTTGATGGTATCTGCTTCCAGAACTTCTAAATATTTGTAACTACCTGTTCACCTAGCGCCCTAATCTCCTCTTGATTGTGAAGTTCTATGTCCTCTGTCGTCTCCAGTTTTTCTCTTGTGATTTCTAGTAGTGCACACTTTTCCATTTTGAATTCTGTTTGAATGTCCTGACTGAAAATTCTGGTCGTATTTATTAATTTTTCTAGTTACTTTGTGATTTTTGTAAATAGTTTCAGTTTGTCCATGTACATCAGGTGATTTACTTTAGGTTCTGTGTCTGTAAACTTGTATTCGGTATCACATTTTCTGCGTATGTAGTTGAGCGGCATCATGGTTTTTATAAACAGTAGTGGTGATAGAGAGTCTCCTTGGAAAATGCCTCTCTGTATTTTTATCTCAGTCAGGTGTTGTCCACCGGCTGTCAGTTCTAGTCTCCATGTTTCTATTGCTTTCTTAATAAGATTAATAATCCTGTTGGGTATCTGTATACTTTTAAACATTTAATTACCCATGCTTGATGGATTCTGTCGTAAGCTTTCTTGTAGTCAATCTATGGAATGGCTACGTTCTTTTTTCTGTTTTTTTTATCTCCTTCAGGATCTTTTGATCGATGTATAGCTGATCATGCGCCCCTCTTTTGCCTTTCCGGTATCCTTTTTGTTTTTCGGGGCTAATCCACGATTGTTCAGGGATTGGTAGATTTGTTCTCTCAGTTCTGCCGTCAGGATTTTCCACATTGTTAGCAAACAGGTTATTGGTCTGTAGTTGCTTGGGATCGTTCCTTTTTTGGCATCTTTTTGTATAACCGTTGTCCTTTCTTTGGTCATCCACTTTGGTACGTCTGTTTTTTTATACATCCTCTCTTATTATTATTATTATTATTATTATTATTATTATTATTATTATTATTATTATTATTATTATTATTATCATTCTTCTTCTTCTTATTATTATTATTATTATTATTATTATTATTATTATTATTATTAATATTGAATTTTGAAATAAATAATAAAAAATATATAATAGATCACCATTACATATTTTCTCATTAGTTATTTCATTCTTCAATTTTCATTATTATTATTATTATTGTTATGATTATTAGTATAACTATTATAAATTCATACATGTAGTTTTCATTTTATATGTAATAATCTGATATATGTTTTGTTTAATAAGAAGAAAATGTTGTTTTTTTTGCTTGATTTCTATTTGGGATTTTTTGTAAAAAGCGATGAAGAAGTGACATATTAGAATTAAAAAGTAAAAAGTAAGAAAATAAAAAACTTCCGAATGGTCTTAGAAACGATCGTACGCCTAATCATTGTTGATCTAGGATTCTTAGAACTGTAATAAATAATATTATGATTTTATTTGTCTCAACTAAGTCTACTATATATATATATATATGTGTGTGTATGTGTGTGAAACATGCTGATAACTTCTATTAAATATTAAATTTTTTTTTAACGCAAATTTGTCACACATCGTGTCTTTAACAGCATTTCATTTTCTGGTATACCTTGCATTTTACTCTCATATATATATATATATATATATATATATATATATATATATATATATTGTTACGCTCGCGTCTTGTTAATAAAGACAAGACGGTCACGCAACAGAAGAAAACAAAAATTAGCTCCTCGGGTATGCGTATACACTGAACAAGAGGGGATGGGACACTTTCTAAAGACACCTGTAAAATGAGAAAACACTGACAAAGAACACCTTTAGTGGGGCAGCATAGCAAACCTATTGTGTATTTTGTGATACAAGCACCAAATTTGGCACAAATGTACATTGACATATAGCGAATATCTTCAGAATCATCTCTTCATGTCCGCCATATTGGAATTCAAAATCGCCGCCATTTGAAATCTACACTTGCGCTTATCTGTGCATCTAAAATTGCTATGGACTCGATTCTGGTGCCTAAATGTAAGTTTTTGGGGGCAAGGAATCCAATGGTAGCAATCTGCATTTTGTATCTTTTAGTAATGAGCCGCCATGTGGGATTTCAAAATGACTGCCATTTAAAATCAACATTTGCGATTACCTTTGGGTTTTATAGCTCCATTGACTTGATTCTTGTGTCTAAATGTATGTTTGGGGGAGGAGGCAAGGCATCCATGGTAACAAGCTGCATTGCGCATCTTTATTAATTTTACTGCGATATTGAATGACCCGGAAAGGATCACTTGGGGCCAAACTCCATTTCGGGTAAAAATGACACAGAATAAGGTATAATAAATATGACCATTTCTGGGTCAGATCTGACCTTTTCTGTGTAAAATCTAACTCTATTCCGAGTCATTTTTGACCCAGAATGGAGTTTGGCCCCAACTGATCTTTTTCCGGGTCTTTCACAGAATTTTTAAGAGTGTAGTTGTAGTAGCAGTTTTCATGGCATTTATGATTACAGAGATGCTACATTGTGTATTTTCAGGTTCATCGTGATGCATGCATGCCTGCAGACTGACGGTGCTGGTTGTTCTTCTGAAGACATTTCGATCACCATGTCCAAGAGGTTCACACTGGCTTATGCTGAGCGAACCTCATCAACATCATAACACCTCACCACTACTGACTGGAGATTATGCATCATATCTTAAGAGGACAAGATGTAGACATTGACCAAACTTGAATAATCTAAGAGAAAAGACATTGGTAGTGGATACAGTTCACTCGCAGAGAACTTGATCAAATTCAATGAACTTGGAGAGCTTCCAGGATCACTCCAATTGGAATGACTTGATGATGGCCATGGCATTGAAGCTGCGATAGTTGCACACGGCGCACAATATCACGATACGTGCAAGCTCAAGTACAACAACACCAAACTACAGATAGCACAGAAGGGAGCACTCAAGAAATAAGGTCAGAGCGATGAGCAAGAATCTTTATGCAAACGCACCAGGGCGCATTCACATTCGAGTACAGAGAAGGTTCCAGAAACTTGTTTCTTCTGCGGACAACCTGCGGGGACTAATAGTCTTCGGAAAGCTGCAACATTCGAAATTGACAGACGAGTCTGTGCCTGTGCAAACCTTCTTGGTGATACAGAACTGCTTGGCCATCGCAGTGGTGGGGACATGGTTGCGTTTGACGCCCAGTATCACATGTAGTGCTTGATAGGACTTTACAACTGCACGAGATCGGTCCAATCAACAGAACCACAGGACTCCAACTAAGAGAGAGCAATGTCGGCAGTAGTCTTTGCGTAACTCATTCTCTACATTGAAGAAACAAGACAAGATGAGAAGAAGCACCAGTATTTAAGTTGAAAAAGCCTGCGAATTGGACAGTGATAGTGATGCAGTCCATCTTGCACGTGCTACACACATTGTTCGCCGTCATATGTTTGGAGAAACAAAGCCCTTCACAGGATTCCCTGAAGGATGCTAAGAAGAATCTGTGCCACCGTTGCTGCTTGCACTAGTCAGCATGATTTTCGAGAGACCCAGCATCAAAGACCAGACGAGAGACACTAACCCTGCAGCAATTACCGCTGCCCAGATACTGAAGTTCAACAGCGTAAAACACAAGCGAACTCGTGGCACCACATCGTCCACATGTGTCAGGCACAGTGTTGCCCAAGAGACTCACTTCCTACGAGTGGACAGCAACAAGATCGAACTGATTAAGTTTCTCTCAACAGCTCTCTTGGAATGGTTTTACCAGTAGGACAAGCAATTCGTCATTACTGATGGAGAGACAGTGCTCAGCAAGCCACTACTACCAGATCTGACTTCACTTTCATGAAGAGGCTGACAGTCGGATGTTGCTGCATGCATTTCACGCAGCTAAGCACGGACACTATTCAATAGTCATTCGGACTTTGGACACCGATGTTGTAGTGCTGGCAGTGTCCATGGTACAGGAATTGCAACTAGAAGACAAACTGTGGCTGGCATTCGAAACAGGCCCAAGTTTCCGATACCTAGCAGCACATGAAATAGCAGCTGGACTGGTATCCGAGAAGGCTTGTGCACTGCCAATGTTCCACGTTCTAACTGAATACGATATTGTGTCAAGCTTTGCTAGACATGGCAAGAAGACCACATGGGCAGTCTGAACAGTACTGCCAGAGTTAACTGAGGTGCTGCTGCAGCTGTCTTCCGCACCAAGTGACATACCAAATGATTCAATGTGCATCATCGAGAAGTTCGTGATCGAACCAGCAAATGCATGGAGATTGACAAGGACCGGAGGAAACTCTTCACAAGGAAGAACAATGTGCAGCTGACCCATCCAACGAAGGCAGCTTTAGAGGAACATGTCAAGAGGGCAGCATATCAAGGTGAACATGTGTGGAGTCAGATACTGCTACCAGCCCTAGAACTCCAACCATCAACCAACTGGAATTGGTTAATAACTGGAGGACAATAAACACCATACTGGACCAGGTTACCTGAGGCAGCTCACACCTGCATTGAACTGTTTTCTTGCAATTGCCAGAATGGGTGTGTGAGACACTGCAAGTGCAAGAAGGCTTCTCTTAAGTCCACAACCCTGTGTGTGTGTGAAGGGGGTGCACATGAAGATGAGTTCACAACATTCATTTACTTGTGACAGTGCTGAACTGGTTAACATGACACTGTTTATGTACACATATCTTCAGTAACCATGTATACCTAGCCTCAAATACCAGACCATTGTAGAATGTTAGTACACACCCAACCTTATATATTACACGATAACGTCAGAATTTTAACTTAGATATTTAATGACTTAATACATGTATCAAAAGTATAAAACTGAAAATTAGTAGTTGAAGTAAATTGATATTTTTATTTAGAGTTATACAGGGAAAGCTAGTTTTGAGAAGTTCACGTTGTTTTGTGTTAATGTTCACACTATTTTTGTGGATATTCAGACGTAACCCCGAATTGATCATTTTGTGATATTGATTGAAGGAATGAAGAAGACTAATCAACCAAATATATTATGAAAGGTGGCATATCAAACCTAGAACAACGCAGAATCTAATCAATAACTCAAACTTGTCCAAACAATTTTTACTTCACAAACTTTGAGTAAAATGTTGTCTTGTCAAAAATACATGATGATGAATATTCATCTTTCATGAATTAAGTGGAGTACTGTAATAAAGTATGTCATTTTGAAAAATGGATTTTTTTATTCGTTATTTACTATAGAAATATTTGACCCAGCGGTAATCGCACATGTAGAATTTAAGTGGCCGCTATTTTAAAATCCAATATGTTGGTTAATTTATAAAGATACACAATACAGATTGTAACCATCGAATTCCTTTCCTCTCAAAACATACATTTGGACACCAGAATCGAGTCAATAGCAGCATTAGGCCCAAAGAGAATCGAAAATGTAGGTTTCAAACAACGGCCATTTTGAAATCCGATATGGCTGCACATTGGTACAAAAAATGCGATGCAGACTGTTACCATTACATTCCTTGCCCGCCAAAACATACATTTAAACACCAGAATCGAGTCAATAGCATCATTAGGCCCAAAGAGAATCGAAAATGTAGGTTTCAAACAACGGCCATTTTGAAATCCAATATGGCTGCACATCGGTACAAAAAATGCGATGCAGACTGTTACCATTACATTCCTTGCCCGCCAAAACATACATTTAGACACAAGAATCGAGTCAATAGCAGCATTAGACCCAGAGATAATCGAAAATGTAGATTTCAAATGGCGGCCATTTTGAATTCCAATATGGCGGACATGAAGGGAGAATTCCGAGTGGATTAATATCTAAAAAATATTCGCCATATATCAATGTACATTTGTGCCAAATTTGATGCTTGTATCACAAAATTTTGAAATTTTGAGCTAAACCGCCCCACTTCTTGTGAAAGAACGGAAGACCAACGCAAGTTAAGGAGTCAAAAAGTTTATTTTTAAAAGTATAGGAAAGAATAAGATCGAAAATAACATAAAACTAACATGGGACGGGATATTAATATATATGCAGCTGTACCGAGCAAAAAATACATATACAATACAAAAACATCAGCTTGAGAGAAAGAAAGGGCTGACTTAGAAATTGCCGGTGCACCTTCAAAGTTCATAAGAATAAAATGTTCAAATCTTCGACATATATACAGTTTTGAGGAGTCCAAGTTATTCTTCTCTGTTTCGTGTATTCCTACTTCGTCGATTGACTATCTTTCAGTGAGGTGTATCCAAGGCATTTTCTCCATGTTGGTGTCCGTATCGATACCAGGCGATTTGGTATTTTTGAGTATGCAGGATGTTTGCACGCCATTCGTTTCAAAGTTTTATCGGTCTGTCACTCCTTCTGTCGTTTTAGGAACGAGAAATTTCGTCTCCTGTCCTTCTGGTCTCAGGGTAGATTGTGTCTCATAGCAGTCTTTTCTTTTCTTCCTCTTTCTTCTTTCTGGCGGCAAAAAAAAATCGCACTGGACTACGTATCAGTTCGGAGGGGAAAACGGGTCGGATGTACTTCGTGACCTCCTATAGAGATAGCAAGATGACTCATTCCTTCTCCCACTGTCGTGTGTGGTAAATATTTTAAATGGTGGGAGTAGGGCATAATTAGGCCCACTCTAATATCCAAGTCCTTTCGTTCCCCCTCTCTTGCCTTCTATTTTTTCATCTCTCAAGCTGAGGAAAAAATAAAGTTTTTAAAAATATATATACATTCTCGCTGCTGGTATTTTATTTACAAAAGTTATCTAGTCTTGAGATTACGTTACATTACCCCACCAAAAAATAAAAACGGGTTACAAGCAATACTTTTTCAGCAAAATTAGAAACAGTCTCACATAAAAGTATCGCGCTAATTTTATTTACTTCTTTTATTATAAATTCTTACTACACACGGGACAATGCGTTCAGGCAAACATTATCACCCCCTGGAATATGCTCGATATCCAAATCATTTTTCAGTAAGATCAAACTTCAGCTGAGTAATCTTCTATTTTTATCTTTCATCCTATGTAGAACAGTGAGTGTGTTGTTATCAGTATAAACGAGCGTTGGCTGACACTAAGAAGATACATATATGTCGAATGTCTAAGGCTTAAAACTAGAGCCAAAAGGAGAAAAGAAAATCACTTCCAAATCTTCATGACACAAGTGAATACTACAGGTGAAAAGTCCAACAATATATAGTATTATTTAAATACTAGTGGGACCCGTGTAAATTACACGAAATGATGTTTTCAATACTAATTATCTTGTTCATCAGACTTTTTTCTCGATTTGATCGATCGACTAATTCCGATTTCGACGACTAAACCTTACTTTGTAAATGCTTTAGATAAAATTAAATTTGGCTCTAATTCATGAGTAGCATACAAAGATTCGGAAGCTCGTTGCTTTTGATGTAAGCGTGACACACAAAATAACAGACACGCTATCGTATTAATATGTCTCTTCTCAGTTGTCCCCTCCCTACCTCCCCTCCTTCGATGTAGAAAGAAATATTGGAGGTTGGTTCGGACGAACTATAAACCAGTCGTGCTGACGCCAAAAACCGACGTCAAAATCCTACGTCGCTAACCGTTGCGCCACAGGGAAATGTTTGAAATATTACGAAACTTAGGTGGCTTGAATGCTTTTCCAAATCTAGGTGCGGCACGCATGCGCAGAGCTTTTGATGTAAGCGTGACACACGAACTCACACGCTATCGTATTAATATATAGATATATGAATATATATTGTTATTATTATTATCATTATTATTAAAACTTTTAGTTTGGGGACTGTGGGTAAATACCACAGTTATTTTTGTTTTTTAATATTTACAAAAATCTTTGTTCTTTTTTTTTCTTTAGCCCTTCAAAAAGGTGACTATGTAATCATCCGTTGCCGTGGTGATCGGGATGAGAAGGTTTCAATTAAGGACGAATATTCAGTTTTACCAAGTTCGCAGAAGCCGGTTTTAACGGTTCACCGTTCCGGCGAATCGTTTGCAAGTACCTTGTCTCCCGCCAAAGACAGAGAACTCATACAACGAGAAAACGACGACGAAGAAAAGAAAAAAGAAAAAAGATTTATAAACATGGGTGAGTAATCATATCTTTATTTTACTCAACGTCACAATATACAAGAGTTTTTCATTTTAACAAGAATGTATACAGGGTCCACCATAAGTAACTATATAATTTTATTTCAACATAATAAATGTACCATAGAAGAAATATGCAACTGCAATATAGAAACTAACAAAGGGTAAAACACTGAAGTTGTTTGCAACATAAAACATGATGTTTGTAAAAGCATTTATTAGAGCTTCGTGTGCTCTCTATCTAACTCAATGGACTTTGCTCATCTTTTAGGGCCTGAACGGCATACTTTGGCACACAGCTCCAATGACACTTGAGTAATGTAAACTCAGATTTGTTCCCTAAGTTCACCGATGCTATGAAAATATACGATTTCTGCTTTTGAATGACACATGAATTAGAAAAAATGCTGAAGTATCAACAAAGTTAGAAACAAAAAATATATAGTTACTTACAAAGTTAGAAAACAAAAAATATATAGTTACTTACAAAGTTAGAAACAAAAAATATATAGTTACTTACAAAGTTAGAAACACAAAATATATAGTTACTTACAAAGTTAGAAACAAAAAATATATAGTTACTTACAAAGTTAGAAACAAAAAATATATAGTTACTTACAAAGTTAGAAACAAAAATTATATTGTTACTTACAAAGTTAGAAACAAAAAATATATAGTTACTTACAAAGTTAGAAACAAAAATTATATAGTTACTTACAAAGTTAGAAACAAAAATTATATAGTTACTTATGGCGGTCCCTGTAATAGACATGTATCACGTTAATTGGAGAAATACCAACTTGAAAAACTCGTTATAATTCCGTGACCAATAAAATAAAATATATTAAATAAATACTGATGGTAAAACCAAATGAAAAATGAAGAGACAAAGCATCATTATTTATCATAGTCTAATTCATACGCGTTTACATTTTATTTAGATTTTCTCTAATTAATCTTGGAATTCTCGGGATTGTCGCTGTTTTTGTCGTAACAATACATCATCCACACAGTATATACAGAATGAGTAGAAATGAAAGCAAACAAACAATAATATTTAACGCTTTCAAAGAATCGTTACGAACAATAAGTCATTTTGTTTTGAATCACATTTTTGTGTTTTGCGTCATTGTTTCTCTAAATGATACTGTTGCGTCAAATCACGTGTTCAAAGAAGCGAAAATGATCTCTTTGACCCCTCACAGTTGGCAAATAATATCAAAACAAAATCAGTGTTCAAATGTTCCACATTATTTCAGGCTACAGAATCTTTTTGAAAATAATGTAAAGTTTTTAATAACTAAATATTACGGCATAAACCGAAGCGGAAATAATAAAAACAAGATGTTTGGAGATTAAATAAATTATACTAACATTGGGTAAGAAATGTGATAAAATCTATGAAAAACTGAACGTGTAAATCAAAATAAGTCTCGAAGATGGCTGATATTTGATTACATTTTTAGCTTATAATTACTAAGTGTAGAAGCGGCGTGCCGAGTTTGAATTCAGTCGGCGCTATCGCACCATATTCACTAATACATTTAGAAAAGGTATGAATCCATCGATCCTCTACAACTATAGATTAAATATTAAGCTAGGCAGGACTCCCATGCTTTGGTTGTGCAACTAGTCGAGAAGGAGAAAAACTATAAAATCACCTCTGTTTTTTTTTGCTTATCCCGGCATTGTGTCCAGTCGCCCTGAACTTCTTTTTGACACTGGCCTCAAGCGCGGTTGAGATTGCGAAGCCCTTGCTTCGCCCTTACAGTGCCCAGTATCAATTGTTTCTCGAGACTGAAATCCTGAATTCCTAAGTATAAAGCCCCATTTCATTCTCAAGATACAAGGTTGGCTGCGCTGAGAGTCTATATGGAAGCAAGGGTTGAACCTTTCCTAAACCGGTATTTCTTAAGTTCATTGACAAAATGTTCGACTGGGGATGACGCTGAAATAAGCAGAAAAAGATGGTATGATTTCAGAGTTTTCCTTGTCCTAGACTAGTTGCGCTAGCAAGGCTTGAGAGTATAGTCTATACTACTATGTAATCCATAATTGGGAAGAGGGTATATGGATTAATACTTTCACTGTAAAAAATGTATTACTGAAAGTGATGCAGTAGCCCCGAATGAACTCAAACTTTGCAAGCCGGTCCTACAGTCCGCGCCTGTTACAACTACACTGCGCCACTTCTACAACTATGTAAAAGTCCGGCTATTTTTAAAAATGTAATCTATTATTTCATTTATCTCAGATTCCGATCCACCATAAACTAAATCAATTATCAAGTTTTAAATAACAGTCTCTCCATTAAAACATATGAAACATTTTTTTTCTGTTATGAATATTATAATAAGAACATTTTCTTAAATGTTATCTAACTGTATAAATGCGACAGTTGGGCTCATTTCTCGCACTAACGGTAAAGTCAAACCACTCTATTTCAACTTAATCCAACTTTACACAATAGGCGAGCTATCTTTATTATATACTGCTTATGTGTATGCGATATTAGTCACAAGGGTTAACTAATTTGCATATTGGTTTCGAGAAAAGATATTTTATTAATTAACTATTATTTATTATTGCTTTTGAATTCAATGATTGTTTTGATTTTAATATAACAAATGGTTCTGTGTTGAAATATTGTCATATTTCCTGCGCATTTGTGTTCAAATGTTCCTTTCTTTCGAGCGACTTGATTTTTAAAGACTTGCGATCTATTTCTGAATTGCAAGTTAAAAGTGAAAATTGATTTCCTCTGCTTTACGGTCCTTTCTTTATGGTCACATTTAAAAGATAAATAAGTTTGTTTCGAAATTATCCAAATGTTTCTGTTTATCTATCGTATGAATAAATGAGTAAGATGTTGTTTCGCGTTTATAACAAAGTTATGTATAAAATGTTTATTATTTTAAATGTATGTATAAAGTATTTCAAGTAGCGAAACTTGCGAAGCGATAGCGTTCCAGCAAAGCCAGCTAGTTTTACATAAATGTCGCAAGTTTTATTAAATTTGATCAATAAACTGATTTTTAATAGAACTTTTATTTTTTATATGGATGTAGAAGATTCACTTGCATTTGGGAATAGTGCTGCTAGGCGTACGGGGTCCATATTTCAGATTTTTGCATTAAATTTTGGTGAATTAATAAATATGTGAAACTTAGTTTCTTTAGAATATTTTAAAGAGGTTCTGACAGAAGATAGAATGAACACAACTCTCCCATTTAAAAATTCTAATATTTCCGACATGGATAAAATGTTAACCATAGGTATTTATTACCAATTAAGCAATATTCGTAAAATTTCATTGTTTCCATGGGGGATTTTATGAGCAGCAAATATTACACATTTTCAAAAGATCAAACTAATGACTGGATTTTGATTAAAATTATTCTATCGATTCTAGGAATAAGGTTTATGTACAGGGTGAGCCCCCCCCCCCCCCCGCCCACAGAAATTCGCACCCAATAAAATTCACAATCCTTTCTGTCCAACATTCTTTGTTTTATCGCCGTTCAATTGTATGCAGAGATATTTTGGTGATCTTCTCGTGAGCGAAGGTGTGATTCGGAATGGGCTTAATACTCACTGGACTATAACTCCCTAGATTTTTATCTGAAGCGTATTGTTAAAGATAATGCGTATTAAAACAATCCGCAGACTATTTCTGAACTAAAAATTTCTATCACAGCCCAAATCAGGACAGTGTTAAGAGAAAGGTGACTGAAATCTGGTGGACAAGTCAGGGATAGACTGAAGGTTATTCGTACTAGATAAGGTTAGATTGTTCGTCAATGATAAACACACGTGGAAACAACGTGCAAAATTATGAATAACTCTGACACAAACGACTTTCTTGACATTGCCCTGATTTTTGCTGTGATGGCCTTCTTCAGATTAGGAATGGTCTAAGGAGTGTTTTGTTCTGAGATAACCTCACAAATATGGTGAGGTTATGGTACGGTGAGTGTGAACCTAATTCAGGATCACATTTCCTACTTCTAAGACGATCAGCAAAATATTCCCACATATCACTGAATATCGGAAAAAAGTGTTGGAAATTTATGACTGAAACTTGGTGGACAAGTAAAACATAAACTTAAGTTTATTGGTGCAACATATGGTTTGCTTGCAGAAAGGACAATGAATTGTATTAACGATTTAATAGGTGGAAATATTTTTGGAGAGGGGTCAGGGTTAGGGTCAGGGTGTGAGCCTGTATTTTGGTTTTTGTAACGGCCACAAAAGTGTTACAAAGTTATGCTGTACGGTGAATTAATTGTATTTTAATGAAAACCCAATCTGAAGTCATTTATTTTGGGCAGCGATGAGTATCTCCGCCTTTTACTAATAAAACCGGTGACTTTTCATAGAAAAATGATTGCAAAGATAATTAATGAAGTGTCACGTAAATTGTCTTCTCTTTAAACATAATAAAAATAAATTAGAAATCACTCACTGAGGCTAAAATGATATAAATTGTAAACAACACTGATTTTTCCAATAAAAATCAATCGTATCTGAAAGTATTGATTTGATAAATGAATATTTATTAGAAGGAGAAAGAGCTGGTATTTTAAACTTAAGGAATGTCTTTTATATTATCTCTAAATTGATTAATAAAAATTAACGAACTCGGGAATTTTAAATACACAGCGACCCCCAAAAGATGCCTCATATGAAATCGTTAATAACATTTACAATCCTTTCAGCAATCAAACTATGTTTGGAACAAATAAACTTCAGTCGTTACTTGACATGTCCACCTTTATGAATATATAACAATCTTTGTTTCATTGTCGTTTAATGATGTGTGGTGATACTTTGGTTATCGTCTACACCAGTCGGAGGTGTGATACTTAGTGGGATTCACACTCTCCGGATCTTAACCTCCACCACCCCCAGATTTTTATTAAGAAAATAATGTCCATCAAAACAATCCCCAGATTATTCCTGAACTAAAGAGAAACAAAAGGTATGGCAGTGCCAAGAGAAACGGAGGGTGTGTCAGAGTTATTGACAATTGTGTACGTCGTATCCAGGTGTGCTTATAATTGAACGGCGATAAGACAAAGAGTGTTGGGCATTACTGACTGAAACTTGGTGGACAAGTCAGGCAGATACTGACATTTATTTGTATTAATTATCGTTGAAGTGCAGAAAGGAGTCTGAATGTTGTTAACGATTGCATGGTTGGCATTATTAGAGCCAGCCTGTACTATATTAAATGCTATGAATTATCTTTTGTCAGACAAAACAATGAGAGTAAACTTGTTAACGATTACTCTGAATTAAATGATATAGCGGACCCCCCCCCCCCCGTGATGTTCCACACATGGAGACATTTGTGAATAGTGGCATTATTTTCTGATAATAGATTAATTTCGGACTATTATCACAAAAATAGTTGTTGATAGTTTATCAAATTAGAAAGTTATTTTCATATTGAAGTACCCCCTCCAAATGTCATCTGCGGAATTGCTAATAAAATTCACAACTATTTCTGCAATCCAACTATATTTAGTACAGATAAACTTCAGTTTATGACTGACTTGACCACCAAGTTTAAGTCATGAATGTCCAACAGACTTTGTTTTCTCGTCATTCAATGATAAAGATACCTGAATACGATGTGTAAAATTGTCAATAACTGTGAAACTTTCTGATCTTGGAACTGCGCTGATTTGGGCTGTGATGAACCTCTTCAGTTCAAGAATAGTCTGGGGATTGTTTCGATGGAGATTATCTTTTGAAATAATTCCAGAGATAAAAATCTAGGAGATTATAGTCTGTGAGTTTAAAGTACATTCAGGACGACCAAAATGCCCCTGTTTATTATTGAACGGAGTTAAAGCAAAGACTGTTGGTAATTCATGACTTAAACTTGGTGAGCAAGTCAAGCATAGACTGAAGAATATTTCTACCAAATATGGTTTGATTACAAAAAAGAGTGTGAACTTTATTAACGACTCTATGTGTATCATTTCTTTGAGGTCCTTCTGAGTAAAGTGTAAAGTACTGCCTAATGGAATAAAAGAAATGTTAAATATGAATACAAATTAAATAATTGGAGAGTCAAAAAGATATAAAGGAATGTAATTTGGTAGTAAATTAAACTTTAATGATCATATTTTGTCGCTGATGACAAAAAACAAATAAAATGATTGCTTGGATGATTAAAAATGGTATTTCCATTTATTGTAACTGTTATTGTGATATACAAAAACAACTAATAATACTTCATATCAAATAATGTTTTCAAGCCTGAGCTCTAATAGGTCGATGTGAGGATTGGAATAAAATATTAAAATTAGAAAGAGTACAAAACAGTTATTAAGTAAAGAAAAGAAATGAAATCTCGCATTTATACAAAAAGGTTAAAATCCTTCAAGGTCATCACTACTATCATGAAACGTTTTCCCTGCATACTGCAGATTACGAAGTATCACACATTAACTATCTCCATTCTTTTGTGGTTTTAATATACGCACCCGCCTAATGCGCACTCTTAATTTCACAGAAAGTTTCGCACCAATAGATGCGAAATTTAAGACAGTTAAATCAAAGTAATTTGGATTTGTTCTAGAAACTCATAAGATATTAATTTACTTCTCGTTTACGTTTCCCTCGTCGCCTTTTCTTTTTCTTTCTGTCTTTTTCATTTCCATTGTCAATGATCCTTCGTTGTTTATTTCTAATGTTATCTCCGATGTGAAAATATCTTCTTTTTTTTTTACTTTTGCATATCTGCATGAGACATATTAAATACCTA
Organism: Sepiola atlantica; assembly: GCA_963556195.1. Taxonomy (NCBI): domain Eukaryota; kingdom Metazoa; phylum Mollusca; class Cephalopoda; order Sepiida; family Sepiolidae; genus Sepiola; species Sepiola atlantica. The sequence continues at coordinate 60,530,280 of OY744529.1, read as the reverse complement.
AAAGTCATATGGACGGAATAAATTATATATATATATATATATATATATATATATGTGTGTGTGTATGTGTGTGTGTTTTGCAATTCATGAAGGCTAATAACAATGCAGAAAACCGGAATGGTGAAAGAGAGTATGACGAAGACAACCAATGGAAGACAATATTTGGGGTATAAAAGTCGGAAATATGACATTTGATATATATTTCTGACTTCATATAATTTGACTAAACATATATATATATATATATATATATATATATATATATATATATATGTGTGTGTACATGTATATATAATGTATATATATAATGTATTTATATATATATACATTATACAATGCATCATATATGTATACATATGTGTATATATATACTTAAGCATTTATATATGTATATATATATATATATATATATGTGTGTGTGTGTGAATGTATATATATATGTGTATATGTATATGTATGTATGTTGGAATCTGGATGAAAATAAGAGATGTTGTCATGGCTTATAATAAACAAACAAACACATAACTTAAAATGAGATCAAAGTACCTCTTTATTCGATAAATATACACTTTAAATGTAGCGAGTTGTTTTCGTTAAGTACCTAAACATGAACGTTGATGATTAATTGCTATTAATTTATAATCATAACGAAATTCATTAATTGCTTTGCATAATGTGCAATGCACTTAATGCAACATATTATGTGCAATATTATATAACCGTGCTGTTTTTCGTCTATATGTAACCCTATAATTATATATCATTTGTTTAAGCGACGTTCAGGCTGGCCAGTATTAAATTGGTGATCAGTTGGAAAGGCCATATATTCTATGTAACAAAAATGTCTTCAAATCTAAATTAATCTCTAAAAGTCAATCGTATATAAAACATGTACGATTTCGGCAGAAAATGACACAACGATGGTTGATATACATCTCTATAAAGCAGCCATTCGCCCATGATTGGAGTAATTTTGCAACATTTGGGCTAATGCACCAACCACTAGTCTTTCCTTCTTGTACAGGGTTTAAAAAAAAACTCTGTTGCCTAATAGGTGCCACACTGTCTACTAACCTCTAATCGCTGTCACATTTCGGCAGTGTTGCATCCCTGTGTTTGTTTTACATGTACTTCCACGGAATGTGCTCCGATGAACTAACTACACTTGTATTACCTCAACAAAAATACATAAGACCCACCCAACTAGCAACAAAATCCTATCCCTACACTGTCGAGGTCTGTAGATGCCAGATAATGTTCTACTTTTATAGAATCTTTTCTCGGATCGCCTGTCTTTGAAATTCTTTCACTGTTTTCTTTTCTCCGACAGTACCAGCATGCAGAAATGGTTGACATTTATCTCTATATACGTAATGTTAACACACATCTTTCTGCTCAACCATCCACTTAGGTTGTCACCTATACACTGATCGATATCACAGTACCCCCTTTTGTTTCAGTCGCAATATGCCTTGTTTAGGCGAAGAAAAGTAAAAAGACAAATATCAATAAAACGTTTATATCATTTGTAATACACAAAGTAGGTTAACCTTGTTTGTACATTTTTGGGGTTTTCTTCGTGGTGTCGAGTTGATGTTGTGTTTTACTTTAGAAATATATTTTGTTATTATTTAACTATTGTGTGGATCCATTACTAAACTAAAAGTTTCTACTTATCTAGCATCATAAAATCGGCACTACTAGCCAAATGCATCCTAATTAATACTACGCACTACTTAGTAGTCGTTAAGAAGTTTAGACAGTCCTGGGCAGACGAAGAGAGGTAGTATGAGAGGTGAACAGTGATTTCAACATGATGAGGTAGATGAAGAATACCTCCAAGAAATTGACAAGTTGAACGTCGTACCCGGGTGTGCATGCAACGCAGACGTGCACATTTTGAAAAGCGATAAAACTGATACGTTTATACATTTATGAGTGAAACTTGGTGGACAAGTCAAGCATGGACTGAAGTTTCTTTGTACCAAATGGTTGGATTGCAGAAAAGATTGTGAATTTTCTAACAAATATTGTTGGAGTGGAGAAAGAATTGTGAAGTTTATTAACGATTCCATGGGCGGCATTTGTTTGAGGTCCCCCTGAGAAAAGTGTGAAGTACTGCACAATAGAATAGTAAATGTTAAATATGAATATAAATTAAATAACAAGAAATTCAAAATGTTATTACGAAATATAATTTTGTAGTAAATTAAAATCTAATAATCAGATTTTGTCATTTATCACAAAAATAAGATAAAATGATTGCTTGAATGTTAGTTTCATTTATTGTAACTGTTGCAATTGGAACATTATTGAATAGTAGTAAAACAAATACGGTTGGACATCTATGACTGAATAATCATAGACTGAATTTTATTTCTACAAAATATGATTGGATGTTAGAAAGGATTTGGGTGAGTGGCAATTATTTTGGTCAACTTGTAAAATAACCTTCTAAAGTCTAACTTTATTTAATGATTCTAAACGACAATTATGTTTTACACTTCTCAGAAAACGTAATGTGTTTCCTTCTATTTCGTGTAATGCATTATTTCAATGATTAATTTAATTGGCTTTTGATTAAGCAAATTAATATCCCCAGTCAACCTTTGACACCAATCAGTGTGTCTTGATAACCTCTGACTACATTATTTCGTTAGCGATATTCTATCATATTAACAACACGCATATCAGCTTGCCTATTTCCCCTTCCGTCTTTTGATAGTGTGACAGTCGTGTCAACACAGAGAGACTCATAAATATGTTTCGCTTGCTGTGCATCTCATATTTTGACATTACTGTCACCACCACAATTCTCTAGTTCGTTCTTAACCACAAAATTCACGCCAGCGTACCTATGTTTTTTCGTGAGAAATGGAATAAATATGTCTTCGATCAAAATTAGGAGTCTCGATAAATTTCAAGGTCTTCTCCAGTGCATTTACCCCTGTTTCCATAGTTGTAGGGGGTTCTTCAATGCAAAAACGGAGGGGAGCTCCTATTATGTCTTACAGTATTTGCATGATTAATTTAAGTGACTTTGAATTAAACGAATTAATATCGCCAGTCAAACTTTGACATCAATCAGTATGCCATAATATAGCTCTGACTGCGTCATGCCGTCAGCAATGCACTACCTATATAAGAGTTAGATACGTCCAAAGATAGAATACTGCTGGTCCGTCTGGTCAGGTGCCGCACAGAACAGTCTTTCTTGCCTTGAAAGAGTACAAAACCGACTTCAAAATCTAGTGCGGGTGATTCTCTTCTCTTCCTTACACCCCCTTTATCAGAAGAGACGTTGCTAGTCTCTCTCTACTCTATTGTAATTCTCATAGAAGATGCTTGACTTACTACTAGTCTTTCATTATACATTGCAAGACATTCACAGAAAAACCTCGTTTTCCGACCAAAACGAAAAAAGACTTTCCTTTCTCCCCCCCTAGCATCATAGAGAGTTTTCATGACAGAGCTTCTTTGCGAGGGCTTTCTGTCTGTGAAACACATTCCCGCGGTACTGCTTGTCTAATGATTACAACCTAGTCGCCTTTAAATCTGATGACAACAAATTCCTGTCATGGACCGCCTTAAAGTAATCAAAGGCAGTTCATATCATTGATCAATGTTAGTACTCCCATAGTGTTCCTTATTTCTCGGCTGACATTCATTCCCGTCTCATTAACCCTGATCCTCCAATGACTCTTGCTCTTGATAAGTGGTGACCTCGATAGTAAAACAGAAACTACACGTAGGTATCTCTTAATATTAACGGATTTATCATTTCATAATGCGAGGAGTCACGTTTAAACAAAAGGTTATTCTTCAATGGACGTTCGTGTCAATCTGAGAACACTTGTTCTTTATATTATTTCATTGCAGCCAACAATGTGGTTAGATCGTTTCCTTCTGCCGACGTAAAATGCCGGACACTTGGAAATCAATGCCTATCAAATCAATTCTTCACGGATACCTCTCCTGTCTGGATATCTTTTATTTTCATACTTGTAATGATGTTAATAACCAAGATCACCTAATTCTTCGAGCTTTCATGTTATTCACTCACGAGTGTAACTGATGTGTCGCCTAAATACTCTATATATGATATCATATAAGTGCAGCTTTTGCTTATCTGTGCAGTAATGTTTGCCACCATTTTATATATTTTAGAATTTTTATTGCTTAAGATAAGCTACATAATATTACATACGTATTTTGTTAAACCCGTAGTAGGTTCCGCACACGCACACAGATGTACGACTTTCGTTTATATAATAGATAATTTTAATGAAGGGGGAAGGAAAGAACACGACGTCCTCGCTACTCGGTGTCAATCTTTGCTCTATCGTCCTTTTTTTTTACTGGATGACCGTATTATAAAACACTGTTTTTCTTACAGTCTTTTGTAACCAGCAAAGCTAAATGTTTATTCTACAAATTTAACTGCCGAGTTTTATGAATCACAAATTGTCAAAAAAAACCCCTCAACCTTGAATTCTAAAGCGACCGAAATCTGCATTCCAATCTTTAACCTATATTAAAATACACCACTTTTATAACAAAGAATGCTCTCATTCATCATCGTCATATCTATTACTAGTCATCACATTAGTGTCATTATTATTAGTAGTAGTAGTAGTAGTAGTAGTAGTAGCAGTAGTAGTAGTAATAATAATAATGATAGTAGTAGTAGTAATAGTAGTAGTAGTAGGATGAGGGGAGAGGATGAAGAAGATGAGTAATAATAATAATTTACAACAGATATGTCCATAGTGGCATGTTACATACGAGTGAATACTGGGTTCCCACTAATTCGGTCTGTCTGAAGATGCAGCGGAATGACATGGCTATGGGTGGGTGGATTTGTGGTGTGCGTTTCAGTGACAGAATTAGTTCTGACTCTCTGCTGTTGAGGCTGAAGGTGCCTAGACTAGAGTCAGCTCTACGTTGCAACTGTCTGCTGTGGTATGGACATGTTGAACAAATTCTGGTTTAATAAATAGATGTACACACATCTCAATTGAGGATAACCGAAGAAAAAGGCAGGCCAAAGAAGACTTCGGATGACTCAAAGATGACCCCATCAATATGTAGAAGAGAAAGTTTATTTTAAATGTTATTTCGTAGAATTTTTTAATGAGTCATCTATTATAAAGCTCAAAAGCCACTCGAGGATAAGGATGGATAGATGGATTATCAGTTGAATGATGAACCGATTGAAGTTGAATTATCAGATGATTGAACATGGAATGAACTGATAGTAGTAGTAGTAGTAGTAGTAGTAGTAGTAGTAGTAGTAGTAGTTCTCTATTTTCCCGTGGGTGCTCTCTTTACATCTGAGGTAGGCTGCGAATCGAAATTGCACATGATGTATTATCTTTTTAAAGACGTGTTCATAAGCAAAGAAATCAGTTTAAACATTGGCTTGCTGTATTGTTGGGTTGAAATTGTGCCCGAAATCTCAGATAATCTTGTATTTTCATTGTTACAAAAATTAGATTTGAGTTTTACCACCAAGAGATAACACATTATATTATTAATTAACTTTCTCTTCTATGTTAAATCTGGGGAAGCAACGTCTCTTCTCGGAATACGTGATTGTTTTAATAATTAAAGATTCTTATTCACTAAGATCACTGATGTAAAACTGAAATTCGTCATCAATCTAGCTCATAATTAACAAAGTGTATTAATCTACTTTAAAAATGTTTGAAATGTATTGATAGATTATTATGATTATGTGTATTGATTCGCATTGGTAACGATTTAAATGGAGTGTCCTACATAAGCGTAGATCAATTAAGATACATTATATAAACAAACGTAGAAAGTCGACGAAACAATTATTGGATACTTATTAGCTACGACACGTTTTGCACAGAGTTGCTAATACGTACTAATTGTGCTAACTCGTCTTATAACACATGACTTTCAAATTCAATATGAGCGTTGACATAATAAGTAAACACTTAATAAACACCTCTGTTTGGAGCACGGTATCTCTATTTATATTAAATGGCGAGCGTCAATCACATTAGCAAGTAATTCAAGTTCGAAACCTGGTTTCATTTATTCATAGTGACAGCACCGTAGCATGTCTTTTAATGGAAGTGGGGTGTTTTAATAGTTATAAGCCCAGATTGTGGACTCGGCGTAACCAGTCTGAGGCTACTGCATAAGTTTATCCTTCAGAAAAGTATGATTAAATAGAAGCGTAGACTAGACTCCATATTGATTAAATTGTATGGTACACTACTAGACTCCCAAGTCTTGGACAGACAACTAGTCCAAGAGAAGTAAAAATTCGAAATAACACTAGCCGTTATTTTCTTGCTCTGGCATTGTTTCCAGTCGTCCTGGAATTTTTCTTGGTATTGAGCATGCAATGCCGGCCCAGGGAAGGTGCGATTGAGGATTGCGCTTGCTTCACTATAGACTCCTTGCGCAGGCTACACTTACAGTATGTATACATTTTTTTTCGAGACTGAAAGGGGTTCTTTTAACATGTCTGTGTAACTTGGAACTAATTAGATAATAACTACTTTCCACAATGCAAAAAAATAGTGAAGAATAATAAATACTGTTTCTTACCATTTAGTTTATAGTTCAAAGATTTCTCATTTTGGTGTTGGGATTGTTGCTAATGAATGCAATTCAATGAAGTATTATTGTACCTGTATGGAGTTTTGGAGTTCATATATTTATCTCAATTATATCATCCTTGAGAATAGATAGACATGAAAAATCTAAAGATAAATATCAGCAAATAATAAGGTGTCTTTTAATATACGTACGTCATACACTCATCTAGGGGGTAGTGTTATATACTTACTTAGCACCATCTAGGTGTTCCAGGAAGACTGATATATATTCTTTGAAGAAGGAGCAACATCGATTTTAACTTTAATCTAAATGTGATTTACTTAACTGAATGTAGCATCACTTACTTAATTAGGAATTACTACTGGACTATATTAATGAAAGTAACGAAGGAGTTTAACGCCAACTATCTCTAAGAACCTTATTTCTTATAGAAATCGATCTAGACAAAGCATGAAGCCATTTGATGTAAGAGGCTACACGGGCGAAATATGATTATTGCAAAGACAAGAGATGGCTATTGGCCTTAGTCTTTAAAAAACAAAGTTTATAGGGAGGAGGAAAACAGTCAACAGGAAGAGAGTTCTACAAGCCTGCAGTTCTTGGAAAAATCTACTGGAATAGGAAGCTGTATTACAATAAGGTATCAAAACAACGAATTAATGGAGATCACTAGACCAACGAGTAAAACAAGAAGGCCCAAAATAAGCAGGAAATACATCACATAACTCTAAAGAACACATTCCACAATAGTATTTATAGAAAGTACTGGAACTAGCAACATTTAGTCACTCAGAGAGAGGGTTCAGAAAAAAAGAAAGGGTAGGGCCAATCAAATTGCAGATAAGTTTTTTCACTTTATCAAGAACCCTCAAATGGGACAAAGATTCACCAGCTCAAATATGAAAAGAGTACTCCATAATGGTCTGATAGTAGATTTGTAGAGATAGAGAATAGCCATAGGTTTTAGAAGATAGAGAGATCGTACTTTACGAATAGCAGAAAGAGCAATAGATCTAATGTATCAACTCCAAGAAAGATTTGATGAGAGAGAAAGACCAAGAAGTTTCAGAGTCGATTTCTCCTAAACAACTGAGCCATCCATGAGAATCTTAGGAAGAAAATGGGCATGCCTACGATTGAAAGACATGAGCTGAGTCTTAACAGAATTAAACGAAACAAGCAATTTTGTACATCAATCCACAACTGAACCCAGGTCAACTTCTATATCAGCTGCATATTTCGACTGATCCGATGGAGATGGACGAGAAGAAACACCTTAATTAAGAGTGGTATCATCAGTATAGATGTTACTTATCTTAACAATATTCTCTAGAAGATCATTTATATAGAGAAACAGTGTTGAGCCTAGAATAGAGCCCCGAGGAACATCAGTATTGATAGGAAAAGAGAATGAAGGGATACCGTCAAGAGTCACTCGAAGGCTTCGATCAGAAAGAAAAGACCCAACAATGTCAAGAACCTCACCACCAATACCATAACCCTTCGAAATGTCAAGCGCAATAGCTTTACTCTCTCCTGAATTATCCATAAACCAAAAGATCCGCTCAGTTACAACAGTTAAAAGATCAGCAGTTGAACGAAAATCATGAAAACCATGCTAAACATCACATAAGAGGCCTAGACTTTCCAGAAAATAAGCAGGGTTGCCATTGATCAACCTTTCAAAAACCTTGCTTATAACAGAGATGAGACTAACAGGGCGATACTTAGTTGAGTCCGACCGATCATCAGCATTTTTAAAGTTAGGGACAACAGAAAAATCCTTCAAACAAGGAATGAAACAGAACTGAGACAAAAAGATATTGAATAATTTAGAGAGGATAGAAGAAAGTTCAGAAGCACAACGCTTCAGAACAGCAATAGGTATTTAATCAGGACCGGAAGCCTTAGACTGGTGAAGATTAGAAAGAAATCTAGCAACCATCTTTGGGGTGATAATAACAGTATCAAGAGACTGATCAGTTTTCAAAGGAAAATCTGGAAGAACAGCACCCGAATCATCAACAATAAGATGAGCAAAGAGATCAGCCTTATCCTTAGAAAATGAAATAACCTGGAGAACATTAGAAAGTGCAGGAATAACAGACTTGCTAATATTAATAACACTATTGTAGATTCTCCAAAAATCACGAGAGCCAACCCTGAGATAGAGTCACGATTCCTTTGAGAATAGCTAGACTTAGCCTCTGAGATTGCACACTTGCAGGCATCTTCTGTAGGATTGTCTGGAAGTCCCAGAACAATCCCGACGATGGTGAGCAAAGTAATTGTTACGATAGACAATGGCAGAAGCACAAACAGATGAAACTCGATGAGGTTTAGTTTGAAACACGATGAGGAATGAAAGTGTCAATTCCAACAAGAAACCAGTCAGTAACCTCCCTAGCAGCATCAGCATAGCAGCATCAGCATGCCAAAGATAGGACCCCATGGAACCTCACATAGGAAAGTGTGAAGCCCATCCCAATTAGAATTCCTGGGGTTGAACGCCTTCCTATGGAAAGGACGATTAATAGACCACCGAAAAATCAACCTCAACATCAACAATAACATGATTAGAAGAACCCAATGGAGGAGAAGGGGAAATAGAACATAAGTTGGGAACAGAAGTTAGAAAAAAGACCAAGTAAGGATGGTTGATGAATATCATTATCGGGATGACGTTGGTCTGAGTGAAAAATCCTTGCAGAAAATGAATTTAACTCCAATATTCAAACCTCTCTTGCGTCACGTTAAACAATAAACTGTTTACTTTTTAATAAGGTTTCTCGGGCTATTCCTATCAATCATCCAGAATAAACAATTTCACTTTGAGAACTATAACTGCGCTTTACTTAAACCGTATCAAAAAGCATTTAAAAAAAATATTTTAAAATATTAAAAAGTATTAATCTTTATATTACTAAAAGTTTATGGTATTTTAGAGTTCGTCTATTCGTACGCAAATAGAAAAATGTGATTTGTTTCCAAAAAGGTAATAGGCAGGGTACACATTACTAAGATAGTAGTTTTACGATGTCAGTATCTAAGTTCGAATCTCACGTGTTTTATAAATTTAAATAAATTAACATAACATAATGATATTATAAAAAAATATTACGTAAACATTTTTAAAGTAAGTGACCGTTTTTTATACTCCGTAAAAAATATATATGAAGGCTACTCGGCATTAGTTAAAAGCGAATTATTTTACTTAAAAACATAATTTATAATGTTTCTGCCAATAAAAACACTACGTAAATACATTCATTGTAGTTACTTACTCTAGCGTATTTTTCCTCAAAATTTCAGAAATATTTTTCTTCGTGCTAGCTATAAAGCAGTAGAAGCTAGGTAAAGATGAAAATTGACATACCTAGTTACTGTACCAACACTCAAGGAGCGGATAAAACTAGTATTAAAAATATATCAAAAAGTATTTATTAATTCGTATTAAAAATTTTAAAAGTATTTTCAAAGACTATGCAAACGGAAAAAGAAGTCATGAAAGAACGAAAGATAAAATCATGAAATTTACCTGCATTTAAAATTACAGAAAGCGGCAACAATTTACAAAAAAGAAACAACATCTTTATACATGGACTTTACTGTGTTTGCCTAGAAGAGATATTTCCTTTTCTTTATAATATATATTTTTCGGACGTATTCATAAACAACGATGTGTCGAAAGGAAGCGACCTTAAGTTGGACTCGTGGTTGCTGTCAAAGCCTTCCTAACTTTAAGATATTCATTATGTCAACTTCAATGCCTCATTTGGAGAACAGAAGTCATTTAAAATACGACTTGTTCCCCACCTAAAATGCCCGAGCTTCTACTGTTGTTGTTGTTGTTTTAGCGTATCAGTCTCTAATTGTCCATCTTCCGGTGAGAACTGCACTTAAGTTCCGGATGAAAGGCGCACCATATATTCCTATATCTCTCCATGGTGTTAGTTTCTTCCTCGAGGTTTACCTTTTATTTTCAAAATTGCTTCTTTTAATTAACCATAGCATTTTTATCCTGTTAACATTTGATATGGCAAACAAACAAACAAGCAAACTTGATCTTTTATAGATGGAAGATTATATTATATTGATTTACTAGTTGTCTTATCCGGCGTTTCCCGGGAAAGTGTATTATAAGATAGTAGGGATACGTAACCTATTTGGTCCAAGTGGAGTAAAGACATTATTACCGACAGCGATTTTTTAAAGTTAAAACAGATAAGAAAGGACAAAATGGAAGTTATGAAGTCTTATGTACAATTAGGAAAAGAAAAGAAAGAAGGAAATAGGGAGAAAGATAGCGAGAGAGAGAGATGTGGTCGATTCGTAAGTCAGAATGCAACATGGTAAATATACAAAAATATTAAATCATATACGCATAGTTTTTTTAATCGAACGTTTGGCCTTTTACCCTATTATAATGCCTTTACAGATGTTCGCCTTTTTACTTTTTCTTTTCGTTTCTTTTCCTCATCCCTTTTTTCTCTTTGTTTTATTTGAGATTCCCCTTTCCCTATTCTGTCGGGAACATAGATATCTCCCTTCTGGACAAATTAGTTTCCAGGCCACATTTATTCTACTTTGAAAAAAAACTTTAGATTCCAAAATCTTGTGAATACGAGATTTTTGTTGGGGCTTTTACGCCACACGTGATCGAGAATAGAAACAAAATTTCGCCTTCATTTGCTCGGGCGTGCGAGTCAAAAAAGAGAGTGAGATCCGGTTTTTATATATTTTTCACTTCCGGATAGAACAGTGCATTCCCTCGTCGGCTATTAAGAATTATGTGGAGATACCTTGAGTATGGCCCAAGGAGAGACAACTCCTATTAATTCAGTCAGTTTTTTTCTCTTTCATTTTCGATACTTTTCCTATTTATTTATATCTTGCAATTTAAAATGCATGTGAATATGTATATTATACTAGCATAGGCTCCCAGCGTCCCTCAGACAGTAATAGGGACCCTGTTTACTCATGCTTTAAGCCATATTACCGTCGTTACCTTATTTTTTGTATTTCTAAAATAAAGTAAGACATGGATGTTGAACGCGAACTTTGTTTTTAGTTGCTATGTTCAATTCTCGTCTCTATATTTCACTAAGTTATAGAGAGAACAAGACTATAAGTCAGTTGTGAGACTGCATATCTCCACCTGACAGCGAAAGGCGGGGTCAAAGTCTTATCTGGGTATTACTTTTCCATGTTATATGAAGTATTCCTGAACTTTGACCTAGATATTCCAAAATTAAATCAGTTTTAAGTTAGACCATGACTGATGTTTTGACCAAGTTTGGTGACAGTTAGTCAAATGATGTGGACACTGGGCTGTACAAACAAAAAAACTCGCCCATCATGATGAACTTGGCTTAATGGCACATCTTACCCCGAGAGGCACACAAAACCAACTGACTGACACACGCCCAGAAAACCCACTAACTGTGAGACACACATGCACCCAACTCACCTTTCGGCCCATCTGCTGGAATATAACCAGATATTCGAGTTCTTTGTGGTAGACCACCCACGAATCCACCTGAAAATACTAATCTTCTGCCAATATATGGACATAAAAAACTACTGCCTAAATGGACATTATTTTTTGGTAATTATCCAAACAGATAACCTCATATATGTAGAACCATTACTTATTCAAGTAGACAAATCGAATTCTGGGTAGTCAAAACTCTAGATCAGACAAATTTTCATTTCTTTGTGTAGTTTTCCTTTCCTTATTTAAATATGTTTCTCCTAGAAAGCCTGTTATTCGCATGCATTGCAAACATACAACTCACTAAACATGCCGCCTAGTGTATACTTACACCTATTCATTTGCATTCCCACGCGGACATGGTTTATTTTTACTGTAGGGAAAATCCAGTTCCCTCGCACTCTGGATTGGAAAAAAATTAAGATTTCCTTAGTCTAAAAGGATTTCTCCTTCGCAGACCGAGGACAGAAAAGATGAAGTGTAGTATAAGAACAAATACTACACTTTGCTCTTGCCCAACATATAAAGTTATTTACCTCCCCAGCAGGCGGTTAGACACAAGGTCAAAGTATTTTTATTTACCTCCTCACCAGGAGGCTAGATACAAGGCCAGGTGTGCTTAGCGCGCTCTGGCCTACAAAAATGCCTGGGCAGCTCCGTAGGTATTCCCTGGTAGGTGCGCCTCAGGCGATTAGCAAAAAACTAATCCATTCTCAAAGGGTGAGAAGGCAAAGCCTGGGAGGGTGCACAGGACAATACCTCAGACCGGCGGAATCAAAGCACGAAGGCCAACACGGTACCGATCTACATAGTGCAGCATCCATCGGAACAGATACTACACTCTGATCTTAGCCAAATTATTTACCTCCAGGAGGTTAGACACAATGTCAAAGTATTTTTATTTACCTCCTCACCAGGAAGCTAGCCACAGGGTCAGGTGTTATTAGCAAGCGCACTAGGATTAGCGCGCTCTGGCCTTCAAAAAATGCCTGAGCCACCCCTTCGGTATTCCTCGTAGAGGCTGCTCAGACGATTAGAAATAAACCAACCCCTTCTCAAAGAGAAAGTAAAGCCTCGGAGTGTGGACCTCCTAGAACTGTACATGACAAAACCTCAGAGTGGCAGAATCAAGGCCCGAAGGCCAAGGCGGTACTAATCTACAGAGTGTAGCATTCATCGGAATAGATACTACACTCTTATCTTAGACAAAAGATCAAAGAATCTGATTGTATGTCAACTTGAAGCACATATCATGACTACGATTCGGGCGTTATTGTCTGCCATACAATTGTTGTATTTTCTCAGACGTGGAAATATTAGTACATAACTAGTTGTTACGACTTGTGCACTTACACCAGTACCAGTTGCAGCCGGTTTCAATTTGAGATTTTGAACGCGTGTTTTTAAAGGCGTTTGATCTTTTCCAGTTGGACGTCTGGCCGATCATGAATTTTTCGCATCTTTCTATTCTTCATCACCTTCTTCTTCTTCTTCTTCTTCTTCTTCTTCTTCTTCTTCTTCTTCTTCTTCTTCTCTGCTTTTTCTTCTTCATCAACAAATCTGTTCATTCGACCTTTCTTTCTCCGTTATGTTTCTCTTTTCCATTCCTCGTAAAAATATTTCACTTTTTCAAAAATACCCCGTCCCCTGAAATTTCTCTATCTTTCGTCTTGATGTTAATGATCACGCTCCTCGTATCCCCTATTTCTTCCCCTTTCTACCAACTCTGGCGATGAAATCATCACAACCCCGCGCGTCATATAGTTGAATAAAAACGTTACTTGCTATTGTATCGACACAAAAAAAGAGAGAAACAAATTCGCGTTTTCTATTTCTATACGTTTCTTTCTTTTGTCTCGTTACTAGAGAATATTATAGACAAGTTTCGCGGCAAATTCTTATAAATGTCCTATTATTTACGATATCAGTTTGTTTGTGTACATCTATTGAGAGCAGTATTATTTTCTTCCTCTTTGCTATGTCCGATTGGATGTTGCTGGTTGTGTTATGAGAGAATAAAAGCTTATCGTAAGATAATTTCAATTAAACCAGCGATATGGTGGCGGAGACTTTAAATGCAAGAAGGAGGATTAATAGAACGATGTCATTGGCTGATGATGAGCGTTCATTTCATGTAGAGTCTGTCTTTTTTTCTTTTTATGTTTTTACGACACCAGACGTTTCAGCACGGCGTCGTATTCGAGGAGAGGGCATTTTCAATCTTTTTGCTTGGGTGAAGCGGGTATGGTGATTCAAAAACTAGAAATCCGTAGTGAAGACGCTGCCTCAATGATGACCGGTCCCTATGTGTTTTACAACTGGTATTTTGCTTCTTTTTTTCATTTTATGAGCCACCACTCATAATGGCCGAAAGGCCACTCAAGGACAAACGTTAATGATTTGCATCAAGTAGATGGTGAAATAAACACCTTAAATATTGTATACGATGGTTGGATCTGGGCATAATTTGATTACTTAAGAAGACGACTCAAGAATTTGTTAACATTCGACTTGAAAACTACCATGCTGTAGTCAGCTGAAAAGCAGCCCCGTGGTATTGTGTTTCACAGACGGATGGTTCTTGGAAAGAAACTCTGCTCATGGAAGTCCCGTCTACCTCCAGGTACACAGAGGAAGAAAAGAAAAAAAAAGTGGTTTCAGCTAGACGAGAGTTTGCTGTGGATATTTTACAGGGTGAATTCAGCGATTGGAGTTCAGTCGAACACCTACCATAAAAATAACGATAGAGTAGAGAAAGACTAGCAACGTCTCTTCTGTGAGGAAGACTACCTATGAACGTTTTACGCAAGCCAATATTTCTGATCGAAGATATTTATGAGATAATTGTGAATTTGAGAATAGCATATTTTCAAAATTCCGTAAACGCAGCTATTTACTATAGCTATGTACAATAACATCAAGTTTTCATGGTTTTAATGGTCAACAAAGCGTCGCGAAGAAGCCGATGTTATATTTCATATGGTTCAAGTCGAATTTCTCTTTCTCCTTCTCTGTCTATCTATCTATTAATCTCTCTATCTATCTTTATTTATCTCTTACACACACAGAGACACATTTTGTTGAATGAATCTGCTATACTTATAGCTTAGCTGATTTCGGCACCGCGCTGCATGACGTAAGTGATATTTGTTCTGCTTCTTTTAAAACTTGTATTTTAAATGCAAAAGACAATTACTCTTGAAGCTGCGGAACCGATATGAACTGTCACCAAAAATGGAACTTCGCGGCGTAGTAATAGTTTATAAGAATAGTCGCGTGATAAATTACGTTGGCACTAAACTCGATTCATGCTGGGTGCTCAATTTTCTGGCCAGACCACGGGTTCGAATCCAGTTCGTTTCACAGAAACCCTTTCATCAAAACCCACACCTGACCTTGTGTCTAACCTCTATAAGAGGAGGAAAATAAAATACATGGACTCATTAACATGTGGGTAAATGAAGAAAGAATTCTTGCAGGAGTAAATCTAATAAATTTGTTTTCAATTTCTTTCAACAACAACCAGCTAAATGGTTATTTATATTTTTCCAGCGAGATTTAATTACTTTTGGAGAACAGTTCATATATAATTCACATCGATTTACATAAAGCACGGCTCCATCCCAGCCACATACCCTCTCTCTCTCACTCTCTCTCTCTCGCTCTCTCTCTCTCTCACACACACACACACTCTGTATGTCTGTCTCTTTCTCCCTCTCTCTTTCAAAATACATTCAGCTCACACACATATATATTCATATGCTAGAAAAATTAGATTGTTTGAATCAGGAAAAAGTGAGTTTGAAAAACTAGTTAAATATAAAAATCAAGACAATATCCTAAATAAACCTCTTTATACTCCCACCCTCTCTTTCCTTCTCTCCCTCTCTCCCCCCTCTCCATATACGGGTGTAATAGTATTACTACCTGTTGTTGTACTCGCTTTTTTATAATAGGCCATTTGAATGTTTTTTATTCTTTCCTTTCTTTATTACATTAGACTGTTTATAAGCATAGAGCGTGAAAGAGAGAAAGAGATAGAGAGCAAGAGAGAAAGTGTGTCTGCATGTGTGTGTGTGGCAAGACCGAGTGTAATCAACAGCGTATCGAGTCACAGAGGGTAAAAGAGATGGTAAGTTAGTAAGAGATGAGTTACTTGATATATTAATTGCAAATTACAGCTAATAAACACAATTACAATAGAAAGATTTTAAAACAGAACTAACTCACCTAACTGTAAAATAATGTAGCATGCATCTTGTGCTGATAAAATATAAATAGAAAAAAACCTTAGAAAAAACGTAGATTGACTTAGATTTTGTATAGTCATATAAATGCATATATATACATACATATATATATACATATAATTATATATATATATATATATATACAAACGTATATATGCGCAATTATATAGACATACATATATACATATATATATATATATATATACATTTATATTTATACCGACATACATATATATATAAATACATATATATTTATGAAGACATATATATATATATATATAAATATATATTTATTAACACATACATATATATATACATATATATTTATAAAGACATACATATATATACATATATATTTATAAAGACATACATATATAAATATACATATATATATTTACCAAGACATACATATATATACGTATATATTTATAAAAAACATACATATATATATACATATATGTACATATATATTTATACATACATACATACATATATACATATATATACATATATATTTATACATGCATACATAGATATATACATATATGTATACATACATACATATATATAAATACATACATACATATACACATATATATATACATATATACATATATAAATATATATTTATACATACGAGTATATATATACATATATATAGTTATACATACATACATATATATACATATGTATATTTATACATATGTATATTTATACATATATATATATATTTATACATATATATATTTATACATACATACATATATATACATATATATATATATATATTTATACATATATATATTTATACATACATATATATACATATATATATTTATACATATATATATTGATACCTACATACATATATATATATATACATAAATATATTTATACATACATACAAATATATATATATATATACATATATATGTTTATACATACATACACATATATATACATATATATTTATACATATATATATTCATACAAATATATGTATACATATATATTTATACCTATATATATACATATATATTTATACATATATATTTATACATATATATTTATACATATATATACATATATATACACATATATATACATATCAATTTATACATATATATGTACATATATGCATATATATTTATACATAAATACATATATATATACATATATATATACATATATATACATACATACATATATATACACATATATACATATATATTAATACATACATATATATACATATACATTTATACAAACGTACATATATATATACCTTATATATATACAGACATACATATATATACAGACATACATATGTACATATATATATAGACATATATATATATACATATAAATACAGACATACATATATATTAACATATATATACATATATATATAGAGACATATATATATACACATATAAATACAGACATACATATATATTAGAATATATATATACATATATATATACATACAGACATATATAAACTGTGTTTCTCGCTTTATTGCAGATCATAATATTGTTAATAACTTCAATAATATAAATCGCACAAGATTGTAAATTTTTCACACTGAAAGAGTGCTCCTAAGTAGGTAAGATACCAACATATTTTGCAAATCTATACTATATTTCTAAAGTTATAGACATTTATGTATTTGTCAGCCATTTTTACTGTTTCTCGCTTTATTGCAGGTTTGTTAAAATACAGTCCATAGGTGATTTTTAAAAAATGACTTAGCAGGGTTAATTATTTTAATCATTTAAATAATAAGTAACAATATGAATGAAATGTAAGGAAGAAATCACCAGATATGCACAACAAAATTGAATCATTTATCAACAAATCTCCTATTTCTTGAAATTACCCTCTGCAGTCTCCAATCAACAGATGAAGTCAATCTGTTGATTTGGGAAGGTGTTATGCTACTAGCAACATCCACAATTTTATTCCAGAGGGCATCTTTTGATGTAAATTGTTGTCCTCCTTCATAAACCTTCCTCTTTAAAATGGACCAGAGCTGCTCAATCGGGTTTAAGTCAGGAGAACAAGGCGGCCAAGTCACGAGACTCTCTCCCTTGATGCCCAGAGATGCGAGGAAGGTAGTCATAGCCTTTGCTGCATGAGATGGAGCATTGTCGTGCATAAAAATCAGTTGACGTAGACGAAGTAAAGGCAGGTCGTCCAGCCAAGGTGACAAATGCTCATCTAAGAACGATATGTATGCTTGGCTTGTGAGTTTCACACCCTCTGGCACTCGGAAAGGTCCAATTAATGTATCAACTATGATACCCGCCCAAAACATAACTCTCCCGCAACCTTGTTGGCGACGAACCCGATGTGAGATAGCAGCTCCGGTAGGACTCCAAACTTTAGCCCATCCATCCGGAGAATCAAGTGTGGCTCTAGCTTAATCTGTGAATAGAACCTGTTGGAAGTCCGTTTTCATGTATTTTTCTGCCCACGCAATGCGTTTTCCCTTATGGGTTTTGTTCAAGGGAGGCCTGGAAATGGGGTTCACGTTCATGGCAATCTCCTTAAAGACACTGCATCTGGTCTTCCTGAACATCGGAACAACACCAGCTTTGCCAAAAACGTAGGTGCTAGTGCCATTTGGTTCCCTAATGATCTGTCTGCGTATTTTTCGCATATCGCGAGGGGAAATGCTCCTTCTTGTACCCTTATCTTTCCTTGGTGCAGTGTTGGGCTTCTCCACAAAAGAAATAAAGGTTCTCTTATCCCTTCGCAGTTCCTTGGCTAAATCCAGAAGTGTCAGTACTTCTGCAAGGCCATCTACAACCCTTTGCCTTTCAGTAGCATCCCAACGTCGATTTTTGGGCATTTTTACAAACCTGCAATAAAGCGAGAAACAGTGAAAGTGGCTAACAAATACATAAATGTCAATAACTTTAGAAATATGGTATAGATTTGCAAAATATTTTGGCATCTTACCTACTTATGAGCACTCTTTCAGTGTGCAAAATTTAAAACTTGTGCGATTTATATTATTGAAGTTATTAACAATATTATGATCTGCAATAAAGCGAGAAACACAGTTTATATATGCATAAACATATATACAGAAATATATATACATACATATGTATACAGACATATATATATACATACATATGTATATATACATATATAGATACAGACATATATATACATACATATATATATGTACATATATGCATACATATATATGTACATGTATACATACATACATATATATGTACATATATACATATATATATATATATGTATACATATATATACATATATACATATATTTATGTATACATATATATACATATATAGACATATATACATACATATATACATATATGCATATATATATACATATATACATATATATATACATATATACACATACATATATATACATATATACACATACATATATACATATATACACATACATATATACACATACATATATACATATATACACATACATATATACATATACATACATATATATACATGTACATACATACATATATACCTATATATGTACATATATAAATACATACATATATGCATATACATACATACATATATATATATACATATACATACATATATACATATATATGTACATATATATACATACATGTATACATATATGTGTACATATATATACATACATGTATACATATATGTGTAGATATATATATACATACATATATACATATACATATATGCATATATATACATATATACATATATATATACATACATTTATATACATATATATACATATATATGTACATATATATATATATATATATATATATATATACATATACATATATATATACATATATATACATACATACATATACATATACATACATATATACATATATAAATACATATATATACATACATATATACATATATATACGTATATATATACAAATATGTACATATATATATATATAAATACATAAATAAAGATAGATTAAAGAAGAGTGATAAACATGTATGAATGTCCAGATTTGTTTCAAACTTCGATTGTTGAATGCAAGATATATTCAGTAATAAAATTATGTTTATTATTCTTTCCTTAAGCCAAGGCTTTTCAAAGATCAAAATCTTATCATCAGAGGAATTACATAGATAGATAAGTTGGCAGTCGAAAAGCCAAAATTCAACATTTGAAAAAATATTAAGAAATTGAGAGTGAAAAAAGGGTCGTGTAAAAAAGATATGGGGTTTGTCCAGTTGGTAATTGTCCGTTGATAAGCTGTCCAATTAAAAAAGATTTAGATGGAGAGAAAAGTTTTTCGTGAAGACAGCATTGAGAAGCGTTCAAAAATGAAGTAACTGCAATAGTGAGATTTTGAGTTCAAATCGTAGTTGGAGCGCACTTAATCGGAAGTAATATGAGAAATCGGGCCATTTTAAAAATACTTCCTGGACCGGAGTTGAATTGTGTACAATTGACGTTAGCAGTGAAATATTTAAGCAATTCTAAGAAGAAATCCTTTAGTTAAAGACGAGGCCAAATAAGGAAGGGGCTGGAAAAAAGGGAAAGTAAAGCATAAAGAGAAGAAGGCAGGAGGGTTAGTTGAATGAGCTATGGCTGCTGCTGGAAAAGAAAAGGGAGGGGGAGGAAGCGTTCTAATGATAAGGTTATTGCTGGTAAGTACTAAATCCGATGCGAGTGGGGATTAGCCATAGGTGAAAATTTAGGTTATTGAGTGTATATATTATTTGAAAAAAGAGGGGGTTCGTAATTAAAACGGATTTTGAACGGAAGACAAAAATAATTTCGAACTTGTCCATGCTGCCTTCACGAAAAACCTTTCTTCTCGATCTAAATCTCTTTTCATTGTACACCTTATCAACGAAAAATTACCAACTGGACAAACCCCATATCTTTTTTACACGTACTTTTTTCACTCTCCATTTCTTAATATTTTTTCAAATGTTGAATTTTGGTTTTTCCACTGCCAACTTATCTATCTATGTAATTCCTTTGAAAAGCCTTGGCTTAAGGAAAGAATAATAAACATCATTTTATTACCGAATATATCTTGCATTGAACAATCGAAGTTTGAAATAAATCTGGACATTCATACATGTTTATCACTCTTCTTTCATCTATCTGTATAATTGCTCTATCTCGTATATTGAGCTTAAACCATTTTACTATAGGTTCTATCTACTAAAAGTTTACTTTTAGTTTCATATTTGATTCTAAATACATATATATATACAAATATATACATATATATATATATATACATATATACATATATACATATATAAATACCTACATACATATACATACATATATACATATATAAATACATATATACAGGGTGGGCCAAAATAAGGGTCCTATCTTTAAATTTGAATAACTTGAATTTGAATAACTTCCACAAAATAAAAGTTAAACTCACACAACTTTATGTGTGTGTAGACTGACCCTTCCGAGATTTTTTTGAAATAAACAAAACAAATTTTAGCCGAAAAACACTTCTTAAAACTTACAAAAACTAAAGTATTGTTTTTTACACTGTTTTGAGTTTTTTAAGCAAAAATAATGTTTTCTAAATGAGGGTACGTTCCTTAGGGCTAATACTGCTCATGCTTGCTTCGGAAGGGGTCCTTTACTTATTCTAAAAAAAAAAATAAAAAAAATCAATAAATAAAAAAGTTATGAATTTTTTAAAATAGGACCATTATTTTTGCCCACCCTGTATATACATACATACATATATATATATATATATATATATATATATATATATATATATATATATATATATATATATATACCGACATACATATATATACATATATACCGACATACATATATATATATATACACGTCCTGATGTGTATTCTTTTAGTCAGAGTCGCCTTAAAACAGTCGATTGAGGAGTGATCACACGTGATCATTTTTAACCCTACGTACTGGATTTAAAGTGTTCCAGTTAAACCGCAGATATCGACTGACGAACTAATTTATAGTGTTATTTGAATTTTAAAAATATATGCTCGTTCTTACGTAATTGAGCACTGGTCATATCTCCTATCCAAAATGGCTGACAAAAAAAAAGGAATTAGCAGAATACACATTACTAAGGCAGTAGTTTTACGATTTAGTACCGGGAGTTCGAATCTCACGTAAGTCAAAAGTATTTTGGTTAACTAAATACATGTTTTATACATTAAAACATAATATAATAACATAAAACATATTAGATAAATATTTTTTTTAACTAAGTGACTTTTTTTTTATTTTGATCATCCGTAAAAATGTAGACACAAAGGGTATTTGGCATTAGTTCAAAGCGAATAACTTTTGCTCAAAAACAGAATTTCAAATGTTTTTGCAAATATAATCAATACATAAATACATTCATCGTAGTTACTTTCTCTCTAATACAAATACTAAATAGGGTATTTTTCCACGAAATTTCACAAATATTTGTCTTTATTCTAGCTACAAATCAGTATTAGCTTGGTAAAAATGGAAATTAACATACCCAGATACAGTACTAAAAGCGCTTAACGAGTGGGGATGTATGTGTGTGTGTTCCACTATGACATTGCAAATAAGTGGAGACAATAATGTTCAAAAACGTTCAAAGATATATATTGTTTCCTCAATTATTGATTCATTTTTTTTAATATGGGTTAAGACCAGCTTCCAAATGTTCTATACTAGAATTTACTCCAACAAAATTATGTAATTGGAGTAAATTCTACTATAGAACATTTGCCCCATATTGTTTTTAAAAAAAATGTAATCCATCCTTAAGAAAAAAAAAAAACTTTTCTTTTTCTGGACTTCATTTTCTTTGTTTTTGTGTTCATAATTATTGAAGAATTCAATTAAATATTGCCGTATATTATTGATGAAAAAATATTGTACTGATGAAGTATTCATATAATTGTCAATCGTCTGCCCTTCTGTTGTATTATAATGAAAATTGAAATTTCGGAAACATATGTACGCAAGGACAAATGTTGCTTGTGACGATTTTTTCGGAGCATGATCATTGCAAAATAATGAGTATGTCATAAATTTGCATTATATATATCTTCTATATAAAATTGAATGTCTGTATGTTTGTGTGTGTGTGTGTGTGTGTGTGTGTGTGTGTGTGTGTGTGTGTGTGTGTGTGTGTGTGTGCCCTATAGAAAAAAATGTTAGAGAATATAGATACAATATAAAAGTGTATTCTTATGTAAAATTCACAGAGTAAGTTTATGGTCGTATTCCCGAATCTATAAACCCACGCCTTAGGGGTCCATGGGGCAGATTTCATCAGGGGGGGGGGGTCCTTTTCAGTTATATTTCAATGTTAATAAGTACTAATTTGGAAATTATCTAATGTATTTATGTAATGTACAGCTACTCCTCAAAAACTAAGCGGCGACATGTCAAAAAGTTGACATCTTTAGCACCGTACATATCCTGGGATCATAATATCTCAAAATCGCAAAAAACGATTCACTTGCTGATACAACCGGACCAGTTTCCGACAGAGGGTAGCATTTTCCCCATATTTTTCAGACTTTTTTTTCAATGTTAAATAGTATTAATTTGGAAATAATCTAATGTATTTATGTACTAATCCGATAAAAATGCTGAGTCACTGAAAACATCCCATAATCCCTTGCCGGATGTACCCGGTCTTGCCCTAAACTGTGTCCGGTTGTATCAGGTCATCCCATAACTTCTGTCCGGATAAATCAATAACATCATAAAAAGGCTACGTTAAGAGTGTGTAGTGAAACAAGGGTTGCTCAATCACATCCGCACCTGGCCACCGGTTTCAGTAGTGCTCAAGAGGCCCCCTTTATTTTCAAACGAATGTTGGTGCTTCTTAAGTATAACGGTCCCTAGGAATATTGGTGCTTCTTAAGTATAACGGTCCCAAGAAATATTGGTGTTTCGGGCCAAATTTTTTTTTTTCTTTGAACTTAAAATATTTCTCAGGGTTGTGGGAGAGCGAAAAAAAATGTTGGCAGGTGGGGGGGGAGGCTGGAGAGATTAGGGGGTCGGGGAAAATTTTAGGGGTCAGGCCAAATTTTTTAAGGGTCGGGCCAAATTTTTTTTTTTTTTTAACTTAAAATATTACTCAGGGTTGTGGGAGATTGAAAAAACGTTGATGGGGGGGGGCTGGAAGGATTAGGGTGTCGGAGAAATTTTAGAGGTCAGGCCCAATTTTTTAGGGGTCGGGCCCAATTTTTTTTTTTTTTTTGAACTTAAAATATTTCTCAGGGTTGTGGGAGATTGAAAAAAAGTTGGGGTGGGGGGGCTGGAAGGATTAGGGGGTCGCGGAAAATTTTAGGGGTAAGGCCAAATTTTTTAGGGGTCAGGGCAATTTTTTTTTTTTTAACTTAAAATATTTCTATGGTTGTGGGAAAGTGAAAAAAAAGTTGTGGTTGGGCTGGAAAGATTAGGGGGTCGGGGAAAATTTTAGGGGTCACGCCAAATTTTTTAGGGGTCTGGCCAAATTTTATTTTTTATTTATTTTTAACTTAAAATATTTCTCAGGGTTGTGGGAGAGTGAAAAAAATCTTAGCGGGTGAGGGAGGGGCTGGAGAGATTAGGGGGTCGGGGAAAATTTTAGGGGTCAGGCCAATTTATTTAAGGGGTCGGGCCAAATTTTTTTTTTTTTTTAACTTAAAATATTACTCAGGTTTGTGGGACATTGAAAACAAAGTTGGGGGGGGGGGGCTGGAAGGATTAGGGGGTCGGGGAAAATTTTAAGGGCCAGGCCAAATTTTTTAGGGGTCAGGCCAAATTTTTTTTTTTTTTTTTTGAACTTAAAATATTTCTCAGTGTTGTGGGAGATTTGAAAATAAGTTGGGGGCGGGGGTGGAGAGAGTAGGGGTCGGGGAAAATTTTAGGGGTCAGGCCAAATTTTTTAGGGGTCGGGCCAAATTTTTCTTTTTTTTCTGGTTTTAACTTAAAATATTTCTCAAGGTTGTGGGAGAGTGAAAAAAAAGTTGGGGTGGGGCTTGAGAGATTAGGAGGTCGGGGAATATTTTAGGGGTCAGGCCAAATTTTTTAGGGGTTGGGCCAAATTTTTTTTTTTTCTGAACTTAAAATATTTCTCAGGGTTGTGGGAGAGTGAAAAAAATGTTGGGGGTGGGGCTGGATAGATTAGGTGGTCGGGGAAAATTTTAGGGGTCAGGCCAAATTTTTTAGGGGTCCGGCCAAATATTTTTTTTTAATTTTTGAACTTAAAATATTACTCATGGTTGTGGGAGATTGAAAAAAAAGTTGGGGGGGGGTGCTGGAAGGATTAGGGGGTCAGGAAATTTTAGGGGTCGGGCCCAATTTTTTTTTTTATTGATCTTAAAATATTTCTCAGGGTTGTGGCAGATTGGAAAAAAAGTTAAGGGGGCTGGAGAGATTAGGAGTCGGGAAAAATTTTAGGGGTCAGGCCAAATTTTTTAGGGGTCGGACCAAATTTTTTCTTTTTCTTTTTTGAACTTAAAATATTTCTCAGGGTTGTGGGAGATTGAAAAAAAAGTTGGGGGGGTCTGGAAGGATTAGGGTGTCGGGGAAAATTTTAGGGGTCCGGCCAAATTTTTTTTTTTTTCTTTTTTAACTTAAAATATTTCTCAGAGTTGTGGGAGAGTTAAAAAAAAGTTGGGGTGGGGCTGAAGAGATTAGGGGGTCGGGGAAAATTTTAGGGGTCTGGCCAAATTTTTTAGGGGTCCGGCCAAATTTTTTTTTTTTTTTTTTTGAACTTGAAATATTTCTCAGGGTTGTGGGAGAGTGAAAAAAATGTTGGGGGTGGGGCTGTTGAGTTTAGGGGGTCGGGGGAAATTTTAGAGGTCAGGCCAAATTTTTTAGGGGTCCGGCCAAATTTTTTTTTTTTAATTTTTGAACTTAAAATATTACTCAGGGTTGTGGGAGATTGAAAAAAAAGTTGGGGGGCTGGAAGGATTAGGGGGTCGGGGGAAATTTTAGGGGTCAGAACAAATTTTTTAGGGGTCGGGCCAAATTTTTTTGTTTTTCTTTTTTGAACTTTAAATATTTCTCAGGGTTGTGGGAGAGTGAAAAAAATGTTGGGAGTGGGGCTGGAGAGTTTAGGGTGTCGGGGAAAATTTTAGGGGTCAGGCCAAATTTTTATTTTTTTTTATTTTTTAAACTTAAAATATTTCTCAGGTTTGTGGGAGATTAGAAAAAAAGTTGGGGGGGCTGGAGAGATTAGGGGGTCGGGGAAAATTTTAGGGGTCAGGCCAAATTTTTTAGGGGTCGGGCCCAATTTTTTTTTTCTTTTTTGAACTTAAAATATTTCTCAGGGTTGTGGGAGAGTGAAAAAAGTTGGGGTTGGGCTGGAGAGACTAGGGGGTCGGGGCAGATTTCATCGGGGAGGGGACTGTTTTCAGTTATTATTTATGATATTTAATAGTAATTTAAAAATCCTGAGTCATATTTTAATTTAATTTCCTAATAATTTGAAATAACTTTTAATTTTATTTTACGTTTCTTAGCGCCAGGGACGCGCTTTTAAATTTTTAGATCTTTGGTATTGTTTTTTAAATAAGCGACAAACGCTAATCAAAGTATTGCTACTATTTTACGAAAGCAAATTATAGGAAATTACAACATGGCCGCCAGCGATTAAGTCATTGCATTCAAATTCGATTTTAAAGTCTTGAAAAAATAAAATATAATTTTATTTCGGGATCAAAAATACAATGTAAGAATAATTAATAACTTTCATCCAAAATGTTTGTTTACTTTACTTTTTTTTCTTTAAGAAAATCCAGTTACATAAAATACATATTTAGTAAAAAGAATTTACGTGAATTACATTATTATAAGTTTTTAACACATTTAAAACGATAAGAATCATATGGGGAAAAAGGAAAATAGAGGGTTGAAGGAGGGAGGGAAATAATGAGGACCAGGGAAAGAAAGACGGCTAAAGAAAGAAGAGAGATTGAAGTTTTTATATAAAGATGTTACACACACTCTTTAATTTCTACTACTTTGTTTTTTTTATCGATCCGGGCAACGCCGGGTAGCCCTGCTAGTATATATATATATATATATATATATATATATATATATATATATATATATATATATATATATATATATAATATATATATTATATATATATAATATATATCTATATAATACTAAAAGTCTATTGTTCTTGTATGTTTGCAATCAGCTTTCAGCTTTCCGGTTTTCAACATCCGGTTGCGCATGCGTAAATAGCATCGTCTTCAATCTGTTATTCCAATTCCGTTATTCTCTATTATGATTAACGAACGCATGAAATTTTTCATTCTGGAAATTTTTAAACAATTTCATTTAATTTCATCAAATAGTTTATTTGTTTTCTTCACGACTAAAAACATTCAACGGGAGGACTTCGTAAAGTCTGTCGCAGTTTCAAAAAACTCCTCCCTTTTAAAAAAACAAAAACAAACAAACAAAAAAACAACACTCATTATTAATATCAGCCATACTAGCGGTCGGTGAACGAAACCACCTCCCACTTTCCCTCTCATAGATTTCACCACTCCTACTCCCTCTGTTTTCGTTACGTACGCGAGAAAGCCTGCTGTACACCCTTCCTTTCTCAAATCGCCCTAACCAACCACTTATAATTCAGTAACTGTAATTTAAAAAAAAAACAATTATAATAAACAGAACGACTCATAGAAATCTATCTATATTCTTTTTTCATTTTAATATACTTTCATAGAAATGCTTCTGTTATGTAAAAAAAACCTATTTTCTTTATGCCACAAGTGTCACGCTCATACATGAATTCCATAGCTAATATAACAAACTGACCCAACGGGTCACGGGTGGTCTAGTATTATATATATATAATATATATATTATATATATATAACATATATATATATATATATATATATATATATATATATATATATATTTATATATATATATTTGCTCTTATTTCTCTAAATGTATAGACGATACGTAGGTCTAATGAATAGTCATGTAGTGGTGACAAAAGAAGGAGAGGGAATAAAGAAATACTTTCACAATACTTATACAGACTGGACATTGATTTAGATTAAATGTATCTGCACGCAGCCAGATTGGTAGTGTGATCATTTACTAAGACATTAATGCAATATGTGAATCGAACAAAGAGTTACAAAATGGGACTTCGTATGTATATATACTGTATAACAATATATATATATATATATATATATATATATATATATATATACTGTATAACAATGTATATATACTGTATAACAATGACTCTAAAATCTTATTATATGAAAAGGGCTTTTCTTCGGTGCATAATCCGACGGTATGCTTATATACCGTTTTCAGATATGAAAAATCCAAGAGGAAAAAATCTGTTTTTAGATCAGAAATTGCATTACTAATGAATAAGCAAAGCTAATGTACGTGAAAAAAAGAAATGAGGGAGAAATGAAAAAGAAATGAAAACAAAATGAAAGAGAAATAAAAAAAATAAAAATAAAAGGGAAATAGGAGAAAAAAGAAGGAAGAAGTTGATTTCTGGCGACCTTCAAACTGTGTAAATATTTTAATTCGTTGGTGAGAAAGTTTCAATTAATTTGACAGAGGGGCGCGATTAGGCGGGTGCGTATGTTAAATTCATCAACGAAATGGATGGTGCTTGTTTTAGACAGGACAAAAAAATACAATAATTTTTTTTTTATTATTGGAATGGAATTACTATTAAAATTATTAAAATATTTGGAGCTAGTCATTAGAAAATAATTTATTTGGTTAAACTATGCATCATGTATAAACGAGTAATAAAGAATTTTATTTATACAAACATAATTTCGCTACACATTTGCAAAACATGTTTCAGTTACAGCTCGATTTTGCAAGCAAGAACGTCACTCTGTTCGTTGATGATCTAGACAATTATACAGGAAACTTTGTTCTGTTTTAGTTAACCTTGATTTGAAAGTTTTTTAGGCTAGAAATTCAGATATTAAATAAAATAAATATTTAACGGTATGTTAGATCTTAAAATATTTTGAATAATAGGCATGGACCTCCCTCGCCGGCAGTGGGCAATGCTCAACCGCCTCAGGATAGGTGTCGGCCGTTTCGCCGCAATCATGAAAGGATGGGGACTCAGGGACTCGGCTGTCTACGACTGCTGTCACTCTGAACAGACAGTAGACCACATCAGCGAGTCATGCCTTGAACATCGACCACCCAATAACGAAGCCGGCATAGCTGCGCTAGACAACAAAACATTAGCATGGCTTTTCTCAACCGAGCTGGTGATCTAACAGTGAGATGCTGTGAAGCAAACGAAAGAAGAAGAAGACTTTACTTATACCATACAATCACTTTACGGTCTCCCCAAACATAATCTTCACCTACACTACATTATATTTACTCTAGGTAGTTCTTCATATTATATCGCAAAAGCATTAGCTAAATTAGCCCCGCCCACATGAACAATTCAGGTCACCTCATCAAAAAACTACAATATATAAATCTAGAAAACCACGCAATGAATAGCCTTGATATAACTTCCCTATACACTAACATAATCATAAAAAAGTAATAAAGCTCCTCGCTAAACAATTAAACGAAATAATTTTCACTAGCTCCCTCAATATTAATAGTATCATAGATAGTATTAAAAACATTACTTTCCTCACTTTCTTACATTACAATAACAATTACTACAGACAGAAATTCGAACTAGCCATGGGAAATCCCTTCAATCCCGCATTAGCATGCCTTTTTCTGGAATTATTTCGGATAAGTCCCTTTTCATACCGTATTCCAAAAAACGGCCTTTACTTTAGATATATAGACGCTATTTTAATGTTTCTCCCCGACGAGTATAAAATAGAAAATCTAGCACAAATAATCAACAACAAAGTTGAACCGTCTATTAATTTCGAGACTGAACATAACAACTTTTTAGAATTTCTCGACATTCTCATTCACAAAAAATAACAGCACCGTATCATATTCAGTCTGACGAAAACTTACAAACAAAAACGACGATATACATTACTACTCATACCACAATCACTACATGAAAACAGTAGGATAATAAGTCTATATCCTAGAGCTCTATGCATTTGCAGCCCAAAATATCTCATTAATTAATACACTACAGTAGAATGTGCTCTCAAAATACTAAAATACCCCAAACATTGTATTCCCTCCGCTAAGAAAGAAAATATTCACCGCTAAGAAAGAAACTATTCACCGCTAAGAAAGAAGATACTCAACTACACTTTAACTCCAAACTAAAATCTACTAGAACTACACCGAGAACACACACACAATAAACATGTTTTATTCACTCTTTCCAAACACGGTTATAGAACCATCTAATCTACATCACTCATCATAAAAACATATCAAAAAGACACAAACACAAGGAACACATATCTCACACATACGCGGGAATACATACTATTCCCTATCATGACTGTGAGAAAATCTATTTCGAAGAGACTCAACGTCCTTTATAAAAACGGTTATATGAACACAATGCAGCAATCAAACTTGGAGATATTTTAAACGCGTTGGTCACTCATATTATTTTCAATAATCATCATGTTGACACGCCCAAGGCAAAAACAATATATTCACGATGTAAAATTAGGACGCTTGATCGAATCCAGTCTGATCCTACGATGCGATAACAACATTCAATAAAGGCCGGGTTTTAGAACATCTTTAACATCATAGCCAAAGTTATACTCAATGAATATAATTTAAAAAATATACGATAATGAATAATTATTATTCCACCAAAAACGATATTTCCTCTAAATGTTTAATTTCTTTCTTTTTTGTCTTTCTTTCTTCCCTTGTCTTTTCTATTTCTTTTCCTTTTTCTTTATTTCATTTTCTTTTTCACTACATGCTTTAATTTCTAGTTTATTATTTTTGTTCGTTCATTTAGTTTTAGTTTTAGTCAACCATTTGTGTATTGTTTCATTTTCCTTCCATCATACGTCCTTAATTTATTTTGTTCACCCCACATTTTTTAACTCAATTTATTCCTCCGCGGTCTGTCACGTATTTTTATTTTGCAACCAACCATGGACTTTATCTCTTTCCTACTTGCTTACTACTCTTCCCACTCATCCTCTTTCTCCTCCGCTCACATATCTACTATACACTGCATCTATTGCCTCAATCCTCCTACCACCGTTTATCCCTTCCCCCATGTTTTTACTTCCTACATTGTATAAAAATGTTGAGTTTTTTTTTTAATTAAGCAACGTCAACAAATAAACATGGTTTAATCCATTCACTGAAATATGTTGCTGCAGCTTTAATGATATGTTTGTCTTCATATTTTTACTAGCATCTAATCTTGCTTGTTTACCTTTCCATAACCAATTTTACATTTTGTCTGAAATTTAAATTTTATATTTACTCCCTAATATATACACGGTTCCCGATCATATATATATATATATATATATATATATATATATATATATATATATATATAAGTTATGATGTTTAAAAAGACTAAATATACATTCGGATTGTACACATTATAAGTTATTTCGACCTTAACTAGGTCTCCTCGGATGTGTTTCCAATCACGATTCAAACTTTGAATCGTGATTGGAAACACATCCGAGGAGACCTATTTACGGTCGAAATAACTTATAATGTGTACAATCCGAATGTATATTTAGTCTTTTTAAACATCATAACTTATTCTTGCTCTGTTTGAACGGACATAGAGCTCTCTGAGTCGAAATCCTATCGAAAATAATCGAACCTGAAAACTATATATATATATATGTATATATATTGACGATAATAATAAAATTAGACTCATTATTTACTATAAAAAATTTAAAACCCAAAATCTTGTAGTAAAAAACAACTTTTTTCGAACTCAAAAACCACGAGAAAGAACCAATGTTATTTATAAGTTTAAATGCCCTTTGAGAGAATGTAACTCCCATAATAATAATAAAGCTAATAGCTACATTGGTTTTACAAGCACTCCTCTATCCTGCCGCCTACCATGTATCTTGTAAACTCTAACTCAATTCACAAACATCTCCAAAAACATTACTGCCCTCCATCTGATTTAAGACAAATTCTAGTTAATAACACTAAAATGATACATTCCGAAACCAATTTTTTAAAATTAAAAATACTGGAAGCTAAATGCCTGACGATTCCCCCCGGGGATGAAACACGGGAGCCTCTGTGTAGCTTGATTGCCATATATATTTTCATTGCTTACTACCTAGCTCTACTTACGTATCGAGCACTGTTGAAGTAAATACTGAAAACTGACACATAAAAAATTATATCTCCTTATAATATTTTATGTGGATACATGAAGTACTAATATATATATATATATATATATATATATATATATATATATATATATATATATATATAAGCTATCCACTTCTACATTATACATTAAAAAGCCTCCTCCAATAATATGTACATATATATATATATATTTTATTTATATTTATTTTTTCAATTTTCCGAATTGTCCATCTAATGTCTCGGTCAAATTGATGTAAATATGATCCATGGGTTTCGTGTTCCATTCTTTTTTTTTTTTTGCAAGTACTTTCGATTTTAATCGTCAAATCACTTCAGACGGTATTAGTTTTAGTGTCTTTACAAATTATGACTTTACTGTTGTGCTCATTTTTTAATTATAACGGCGAGTAGTTTATAACTTGAAAAAGCGTCTGTAAAATTGAAATGTACATGAGAGCGTGATGGCGTTCTACACATATGGGAGATTTAAAAGTTTGACTGTTTAAACCGTTAAGAAATTGATGACGTTAAAAGAAAGTGCATACAATTCAAACGCATACCTACCTAATGGCTAAGAATTTGGTAATGTTAATTATTATGCTAGACACTTTAAAATGTTGCGACTAGTTTCATAATTGACATTATTAATTGTGGGATGTTTAGTTTTTATGTAGAGAGCTTCGAGTATTTTAAATTTTTTGATATTGGTATCGTGGTGTATTATTTTGGTATTGTAAACAAGGATGGTTCTATATTGGGAGGGAATACAATTATGTTTTTTTAGGTGTTGGCATATAGAGCTAGTGTCGGAGAGATGTAGGGTGAGTCTTCGGGATAGTGTTGTGGAAGTGAAACCTATGTAAGAATTAGTTTTCTTTATTGTTGTCGGAGATACATTCTCCCATAGGGCATTGGAACTGATATATTACATTGGTAAAAAAATATGCTGCCTAAATACACACAATATATATATATATATATATATATATATATATATATATATATATATATATATATATATATATATATTAGCGGGACCCGTGTTCCGATGTTACGCGGAAAATTCAGGAAGTCAAGAATCAATAGTAAATTGACCGGAAAGAACAGAAAGTCTCTTTTTGTTCATCTTAAATCAACGATATAACAAAATATTTGTAAATTTATTGAGGTGAATACTTACTGACTTCTTTGCTTGGCCGCGATGTATGTATGTTTGGGGGATGTTCCTTTTTTAATTTACAATTTAACAAAAGGATAAAAAGGCTGACGTGTATCAAGGAACTGAAATGCATTATGTTTAAATTTCATTTCGTAATGTGGGAGGATGTATACTGACTGACTTGTTTTATTGACCATGGTGTATGTGTGTGAGCAGGCTGTTTAATGTAGAAGTGGATCGCACCTACCAGTAGTAAATTGACCTGACAAGACTGGAAAGATTCTTTTTTCCAAAAATGTTAAGTTTCTATTTATGATAAAAAAAAGTATACGTATATATAAGTAAGCATGCAATATATTATATTATTAAATTAAAACAATCATTGAATTAGAAAGCAATAAGAATGACTAGTGAATTAATGATAAGTCCTTTTGCAAAGTAATACGCAAATTAGTTAACCTTCGGACGTCTATCAATTACATATGATCAGCTTATTAGAAACCTATTGTTGTTCTATTTTAGAATGTGAATTTGGCGTCTTAATCTCACGGAATAAATTAAAAAATCGAAAATACATACCTAATCAATTAATGATTGTTGCAAAGTTCATTTAATTCACGTCAAGCGTTAAAAAATAAACGGATTCTTAATGTGTCTTTACCTTTTTAAAGATGAAAATCACTACTTAATCAGAAAACTTAGAACAGAAAAACGGAAAACCAGGAAAAGACTTATACACTCAACATTAACAAACAAATGAATGAATTGTCACATAAGTATTTCAAAGAAAGTCGCTGTAAAAATCAATCATTTGTTCGAATATTTTAGGAGCATTTAGACATATTGTTTACTTATTACAATGACGACTTGTAGTAAGAAATAGATCCAAGAAAAGTAATTATATTCTTAGCATGGAAATTTTTTTTCAGTCAAGAGGAGGTAAATCCGGATTTACTTTATTTATTTAGTTAAAAAAAACTACATAATTCTCATATGATATTTATTAAATTATTTATTAGAGATTAGTTTTTGAAATAAATACTATAAAATAAATATATTTTAGTCAAAGTTATATTTTTATATTTAAACCCATTAAAATTACAAAAAATCATTCTAGTAGTATAAGCCTCAAGTTATTTATCTACCTCCCACAAGGTAAGATGTGACATAAGATCGGGAAAGTGGGATTAGATAAGCCAGCGCTCGAGAGTTGAGCACTCTGGCCATTTAAAAATTGCCTGGGCAGCCCCGTCGGCTTTCCCGGTAGAGGCGCCTCAGACAGTAAGCAATAAACTTACTCCTCCCCAAAGAGGGGAGGCAAAGCCTGGGAGGGTGCACATCCTAGAACTGCACAGGACCGGCAACCCCCAATAGACCGGCGTAAATCCAGACCCAAAAGCCCGGACGATACCAATTTATTAGGCTAGTATTAGTAGTATAAGCCTCAAATTTTCATGTTTACATGAAAGAAAAATAATTAACTACTTAATAATAACAAAGATTCACTAATAACAAAAGTTCACTATTTATATGTTATATGTATTGAAGCTCTTGACGCGAAATTATCTTGTCATTAATATTAATATATATTTATTACTATCATTTATATGCTGTTGATATTATAAAGTTCACATAAATTTCAATTTACTTTAACTTGTCTTGAATTGGTCATGTTTAAACTTTCTTTTGTGCAAGCAAAACGAAATAATATCAGATTTTTTATTCAAAAAAGTGTATATGTATATATGTGTATATATATATATATATATATATATATATATATATATATATACATGTATATATGTATACATGTATATATATGAATATACGTATATATATGTATATATATGTGTGTATATAACTGTATGTATATGTATATATATATATATGTATAAATGTGTATATGTGTATATATATGTATATATATATATATGTGTATATATATATGTATATATATGTATATATATATTTATATATGTATATCAATATTAATATTTATTTTTTACTATCATTTCTATGCTCTTGATATTATAAAGTTCACATCTATTTCAATTTACTTGAACTTGTTATGAATTGGTCATATTTAAACTTTCTTTTGTGCAAACAATACGAAATAATTTCAGATTTCTTATTGAAAATGTTTATATATATACATACATGTATATATATATATCTATATATGTATATTTATACATGTATATATATATATGTATTATACATGTGTATATATGTATATATATATATGTATATATGTATATATACATATATGTATATACTGAATATTAATTCTATTTATCTTCCTCCCACAAGGTAAGATGTGACACAAAGTCGGGAAAGTATGTATATATATATATATTTGTATAGAGTTTCGTATATATATATATATATATATATATATATATATTTATATATATATATATATATATATATATATATATATATATATATATGTGTGTGTATATATATTTTTTAAGAAGCCAAAAACAAATAGTTTATATCTTTAACGTAAATAAAAATAATTATTTAAAAAAAAAAATTATTGTTTGTGGCTTTAAAAACATGTAATGTTTAAATATGAAACGATATTCAAAAAGTGTCAACATAGTATTTCTTAACCTACTAAGCAGCTACGTGTGACATCAGTAAAACGTTAAGATCGTCCGATCACCATCTCAACGGACTTTAACCAGGAGGGATTTTATTCTCGAAGGACAAAAAATGTTGTTTTTTAAACGCTTGAAATAGATCTATTAGATCGAAAGCTAGCTAGCTCATATCTTTAAGGTAAATAAAGTGAATTTATTTTAAAGAAAACAATTATCGTTGTTTTTACTTTTTATAATTTTTTAAATATGAAACTAATATATATATATATATATATATATATATATATATATATATGTATATATATATATATATATATATATATATACATAGATTTTCCCTCTATGTACGAATGAACAATTCAAGATTTTACACGCAATCAACAACCTTTCCATGAATTGCATGAAAATCAGCCCGAAGTCTTCAAAAACTGTTTCCACAAAAGATGTCTGCTAGTCAAATGGACTGACAATAATAATACATAACTCACTAACCACCCCTTCCAACCAATGATTTGCGTAAAATTTAATAAATAAAAAAATAATAAATAATAAATAAAAATCATATAAAAAAGCCACCATCATCAAAACCTTCCAAAATTATACTTAATTTTTTATGTACAACATAACAACCCTTGATATATTGCACATACAACAACTACATCCACCCTTTCCAATACCAATACAAACTAACCCCATCCACCACTGATAAAACATTAATTTGTAGATTCCCTATCTCTTTTTAACTTTTCTAACATGGTAAATAAATAAAGCCTAACCCAAATTAAACACCTTAGAATATGACTATCAAACCCGACAGAATTAAATGAATTATAGATGCTTTCGTAATTTTGTGGTCGTCAGCGACATCTTAATTTGGTGGTAACAAAGGGGTTAAAAACACAGCTTAAAAGAAAATATTACAAGGGCAAAAGATAAAATAAGAGGTCCGGTAGTGTTAAATAGAGTTTTATTAACATTTTTAATTCCCAAAGCTAGGTTAACTACGTTAACCTTGGTAACTAAGATAAAAACAACTTATGACCTGAAAGATCACATAGGGATAAAGTTCGTTGGCACAACGAACTGGAAACAAATTAATTCTTTTTTTTTTATATAAAAATACAATAAAGACTAAAGAAATCTTCTTATAAATTCATCAAAGGGGTCTCAAAGGGGCATAAAACAATAAAATAAAACTCAAAATATACAGGACCGTAGCAGTTGGTTGGTGTATCGGCTTCCGGCATAGTCTGGACTAGTTTTTTCTTTTCTATTGAAATGTCCGTTTCAAATGCCCCTCTTTATTTTCCTTTCGACACTTTTCATTCCAAGGATATCCAAGTTCTTGAAATTACTTCTCAAATGAAATTCTCCTGAAACGTCCTTCCTCCAAAAGGCAGTATTTGGGAATTTTCTTTAAATTTAAAGACACGCCTGTCTTTACACAGCAAAAAAAAACTTTTGACATAAGGTTATCCCTTCAAGGGAAAATATATTTATTTAAAATTAGGGTCTCTCAGATACCCTGAATTTCCACATAAAACGTTCTTACTCTAAGAACGAGTAGAAAACATCCAAATAGTTTACGTCCATTTTCATAACAGACGGAGTCGGTTGGAACTGAACTGTTCTCTACTGTCCCAAGTCGGCACTCAATAAAAAGCGGGAAAAGCATAGTGTCATCGCATAGGGAACAATATCCAAACCGAGACTACACTGCTATGACGTCACCTCTAGACTTCATTACAACGATGATGCTGCTGAAACAAAAAGACC
This sequence comes from Sepiola atlantica, assembly GCA_963556195.1. Taxonomy (NCBI): domain Eukaryota; kingdom Metazoa; phylum Mollusca; class Cephalopoda; order Sepiida; family Sepiolidae; genus Sepiola; species Sepiola atlantica. Next base: position 60,492,089 of record OY744529.1, on the reverse strand, counting down.
CGGGAAAACAACACGCAACCAGACGGCTAACCTTGACACACATATTTGTACAGTGGCAACATGTTGACCTCCCCCACCCCTCATGCCCAAAATAGAAATAAATTTCCGAAAATGCTTTAGACGTAACCTCCCTCCTCACACACACCCTATAATAGATTAATAACGAGTATTAGATAAAGCCAACAGAATATACTAAATACATAAACCCAACACGAATGCATATGATAATGATAGTTTAAACATTAGATACTTCTAGATTAACCCTTTCACGGACAAAATATATCCTCCGTCAACGTCCAGCCATTACATAACTATTAATCCACTCAAACCCCCGTATAATATATATATATATATATATATATATATATATATATATATATATATATATATATATATATATATATATAATATTATAAAAATATTTCATAAAAATAAATTTCGGAAAATACTAAACAAAAAATAATAAATAAAAAAAAGATTTTAACGAATCCCACCCAGAGCATAATCAATAAATTATGTCACTCAGTTATCGCTAAATAAAAACACACCTTTGAAGCAGTGAAACAAACAACACTGATCATAAATAATTAATCAATTTTGATATAACAAAATTACAATTTAGACCCATATGAAATATAACCCTGACCCAGTACGTATTTTAAAACTGACACGTCAACAACGCGCCGTTTTTAACGGTGTATTCAGACGCAATCTGCCTTTATTTTAGTTTTCGTCGCGACGATATTTTAAAATACGAAATTACGAATAAATAAATAAGTAAATAAACACCAAACAAAATAAAACCTTTAAAACACAAAACTATAAATAAAATAAATAATAAATCCGATACATAAATTAAAACCCGGTATCGACATTAAAAACAGACTTCAGTATTACAATATTTAAACGTGAAATTCAAACGACACCTCTCTGTACTTTTACTTTTAAAGACACCGGTAATCTCCTAGAATCTACAAACAACACCTTAAATAAATATAAAAATACAAAACTACAAATGAACATATCAAGTATAATTAAGTAAAAACCTTCTATAAACACAAAACTATAAATAATTAATAAAATAAAGCGCAATAAACCTCACCAATATTTTTTCCAGACAGACTTTCGAAGAATGCATCAGTTTTTTTTAATCGATATAACGCCATTTCACATCGTGGTTTGATCGCATTTAGTATCCTCACAATTCCACTGGGCATAGATTAAAAAAAGGAGGGGAGAGTTATACAATTGTTCATAATCTTTCTCCTGGGTAAAAATTAAAATTGCTGCAGTCTAAAAGTATTTCTTGTAATATCGACAAATAGTTAAATAGAGGAATAGTAATCCGGAAAATGAAAATTACTGCAGTCTAGAAAGATTTCTCCTTCACTGACCGAGAAGGGAAGAGATTAATTAACAGATACTGCGCTTTAAGGTTAAGTATATTTTAAAAAGTAAAAAGAATGATGAAGATAACCCGAATTAAATTAACCTTTTTTATTGTAATAAGTAAATAAAGAAATACAGACAGAGAGAAAGGGTATCCTAAATTCATCTCCTGGGGAAGAAATAAAATTTGCCGCATTCTAAAAGGAGTTATTCTAAAGTGACCCAGGAGAAAATAGAATAACAGTAAGTCAAAATGAAAACAAACCGAAAAGAAATGAATTGTAAATCTGTATGACGTATCACGTACAATTAAATCCCAAGATATCGATGTTTTAAATAATTGTAAATAAGAGAAAAAAAGAATTAAATTAACCTTTTTTTATTTTAATAAGTAAATAAATAAATAAATAAATAAATAAATAAATAAATAAAGGGGCGATCCCAAATCCATATCCCGGAGAAGAAATAAAAATTGCAGCAATGTAGAAGGATTTCTGGACATTTTTAACGACAGATAACAGAACGAAAAGGGGTAAAAATCAAATAGGCAACAAATAAATGTTACCAAAGGCAACTCTTCTACCTACCTGGATAAGTTTATTTGTGTTTTAACTTATTTTAAAGCGTGTTTTAGTTCGATTTAAATGTGATGTCTCGACACTACTTTTAAATCTAAGTAAAAAATGCTTTAAAATTAGTTAAAACACATATAAACTTATCCAGGTAGATAGAAGAGTAACTTATTTTGCTTTTGGTACCATTTATTTGTTATCTATTTGTTTTATTTTTTCACCCCCCCCCCCCGTTTTTGTTCTGTTAGCTGTCGTTTAAAATGCCCGGATTTCTTTTTCACTGACCGAGGATAGAAAAGAATAGTATATTATCATAACACTTAGTAAAAAATAAAAAATAAGCCGAAAAGAAATAATTTTCAAAATCTGGACTTTTTTCGATAATTGTAAAGGAAAAAAAAGCATAGGAGAAAAAAAGGAGAAAAAATAATATTATTAATGACAGTACTACAAATAATTATCTTTTGATGTTTTACGAGTGTTTAAATAATGTTCGATAACATACTTATCGAACATTATTTAAACAGTCGAACATTATTACAAAATTGAAACAATTTTCCTGTGTTGTGTGTGAATTTCTTACTGGCAGCGTTGTGTAAAAATAGTAGCACAGGCCTCCATATGATTTCTATGAGAATTAGATGTTTTTAAGCGAAGGACTCTGTTCGTTTTACGCTGTGATTAGTTTAAAATTGAAGTATAAGCCTTGGGAGAAATCGCCTAAATGTTTATAGCATAAATATATGAGTCGAAGAAAAAAATTATACGTGTAACAATCGAAGATTCGTAACTGAAATGAATTTACCTGATGAGATTGATACGTAAGTGATGCGATTTAGAATCAACATACAATAGTACTAATTTAGTTCGTTAATGTAATTCTTTGATTCCGGAGTCATTAGTAGTTATAAGAAATGACGGACAATCGTATGTGTAATCCGATATTTTGGAATTATCAAGGAATATCAGGGAGCGGTTATTAATGGATTCCTAAATCTTGTATATTATGTATGAAATTATTAGAAGAATGAAATGAAATATTTACGGTGATGATTGTATAAAGTTTTCGATGTAATTTATTTACCGGCGTTAAGTGGGAAAGTGAGAGTAGATAAAGATAAGAGAGAAAAGCTTTTTCTATCATCTGTATGGAGTATGTTTTTGTGAGAGTCTGTGATGGCGGTCTAAACGTAACATTTATCGTTAGATGATGAAAATAGTCATAAATTTCTTGAAACACGCCCGAGTGAATAAGGTGAATAGAGTAGTGAGTTTAGTAGCCGATGATGCATGTGTTCATTTTTTCACCCTCATCATAGGTACAGGGGAAAAACGTCTTCATTTTATATATATATATATATATATATATATATATATATATATATATATATATATATATATATATATATATTAGGAAAAGGTCATTTAATATATGATCATTTTTACCGTGAAAGAAAAGATTTAAACCAACATTTGTAATATAAAACTAGTAATAAAAGACTGTTAACGCTGTGGTGTTTTGAAAAAGGTCACTTTGTTTTTATTTTAGATTTGCAATATTTTTTCTGTTTGAGAGATGGTATTATCTGATTTTTTCAACTTTTTGATTCTGAATCAACCTCTAGCCGAAAATTTAAAAATCTGTTTTTCAACAAAACTACCTATTGACGCTGCGTTTCTTACAGAGAGCTGTAAAACGGCAAATGGCTTAAACGAATCGAAACGATTTCATGGTCATTTAATTATTTCAAATCTAAAAAGTACCAATAAAAATAATTATTTAAATATTTTAAACTTTTTAAATAACTTATTCACTGAAGTATTATTTTAAAAAATTTAAGAAAATCTATTTAAAAAAATAATTTATGTTCAAATATATTTCACTTATTTTAACCGATAATTGTTCCTAGCAACACCAGCTTTAATCAAAGGAGAATTTCAATTGTGTCTTTTGTGTATGTTGTGAAAAGTGTACCATTTATTGAAACTTATTTGAATGTTCTAACTGCAAATATGTTGATTTCTATAACACATACACACACATTGGCTTGTTGGTTTCTATTTCATTGATGCTGTCGATTTGCTTTTAATTTCGTGTTAATACCCTGTGCTATCATATTAATAAAATACATAGTTGCACACAATCTTTTGTTATCTTGAGTTCTTGGAACGCAAATTGATTATGTAATTGGGTTTCCAAAGATTAATGATATATATATATATATATATATATATATATATATATATATATACATATATATATTTGTGTGTGTGTGTTGGTGGGTGAAGTTCATTTTATGACTATACATTACATTGTCTGTTTGGTGTACCAGTGTTTCATCGTATCGTCTGAACAAATGGTCTCTGCAATATAAACTGTTTTGTTATTGTCAAATTAAATTATCAGCATCTTTCAGCGGTCGAAAAACCCAGAGAAAATTGCGGAATAAAGTTTTATTCTCTATTTTTCTCGTTTTATTTTACCGCTGAAAAGTGCGTATGATTTGATCTGACATTAATAAGACGGTTTCTACCCCGGATACCGTTGTTCAGAACACTGTAATGTATAGTTTTTAAATAAAACACTTTATACTTTATATTAGTGGTTTCTTTCAACTATTTTACAATATATATATATATATATATATATATATATATATATATATATATATATGTATGTATATATATGTATATATATGTATATATATATATATATATATATATATATATATATATATATATATATATATATATATATAGTATTAAAATATGCTTATGGCAAGCAAATTAATGAAAGGAAACTTTGCAGAAAAGTATTAGAATGTCATGAGATCGGAATTAATTTGAAACGGTCCATCAAATATTAGTGATAAAAGACAAAAAAGAACGACGATGAAATTCGAAATGATCGTAAAACATACGAAATACGAAAGTGTGAGATAAAATGTCAAACAAATACACGAACACGTACAAATAAACTGTACGCACACAAAAATGCAAACACGCACTTTTATCTGCCTATTTTTGGTCTATGTTTATAATCTAAATAAGCTTGCATAAACTAACAAAAAAGCTAAAAGTATCCTTCGTTTATCGAACTATTATTTCAAAAGTGACACCCAATAAATAAATATATTTATCGTCAAATAAACAGAATTGTTTGAACGACATTGATGCAAAATGGCTCCTATTTACAGTGTTGACTTCTTTTTTTTTTGACAGCATTTATAATCGGCGGAGCAGCGGCGGCTTTTATCATTGTTTTCCTCATCACATCAATTACTGTTATTCTTTATTGTCATTGGTGAGTAGAATACGAGGACGAGGCAGCCTTTCTTTTTGTCTTTTCATTCATATCTGCTTATATCGCCTTCCATTTAAGCATTCAGAGCTTATATACATATTTATCTCTATTTGTATAAAATTAAGCATGCGTATATGTTTATAGATTTCTATCTATATGAGTCACTCCTAAACTAATTAACCGATCATCTTGAACTTGAATCAGAGTCCTAGTTTATTTATGATTCTTATAAAATTTTATTTGGAAAGATATCAAAGCATTTGTGCAAGATCTGCATATTATATTATTCTATCTCTATCTATATAAAGTTATGTTTATATTATATATTTCTATGTATTATATTACCCCCTTAACTGATTAATCGATCATTATGAAGTTTAGAAAACAGCTGCTAGGCGTAAATGTGGGTAACGTGGGCTATATTTACTTTAATTTAGTTTTATGCAAAAAAGGGGAAATAGTGGGTGGATTCTGATAAGGGTTTTAGTGGGGCTCAATATGGACACAACGTCCCATTTGAACATTAAAATATATCAGATTTGAACTGAAATCGATCTATAGCCATGAGGCACACATTGAAACAAGATTCCCTGCATTTCAATTTCTTCTAAAGATCTTTTAAGGTTAAGCCTTAAATTTTAGACATATTCTACAATCAAAATCATGCAATAGATTTTAATCAAAATGTTAATAATAATTTCAAACATATCACCTTATCTTGATTTTAATTTTCGCGAGGGAACATAAAAGTGGTGCAAAACTTAACTTTTCTGTTCGGGGAATTCATTTTACTCTTTCTGGACACGGGTATTCTTTTAGTGTATATATATATATATATATATATATATATATATATATATATATATATATATATATATGTATTGTTTCATTTTATTTCAGTCAAAGTTCTCATTAATCAAGGAGTCCCTTCCTGGGGCTAACACTTGATTTCTATATGAGATACATTAGATATCCATGTGTTCCATTAAAGTCCTCCATTACATCTCAAGCGTTAAGTTTGTAAAGACGTTAAGAACATTTAAATTTCCTCTCCAAAATTGTCTAGTTGATTATGTTATAGTATATCTTTCTTTCGGTCTATTGGTTTATCAGATTCCAATACAAGAATTCACCTGGTCCAGCTAAGTTCTGTTACACTGGTCCAGCTAAGTTCTGTTACACTGGGAGAAGGTGCACCATTTCTTCGTATAGGCGTGTTACCAAACCGAGGAGATATTATTTGGGATTCGAATACTATGTTATTTTCAATATTTAGTTAGGATTTGCTTGTAGGGGGAAGTATCTACATGTCAAGTTTTCCTGACAAACCCTTTTACAGAGAGGCCGAAGACACTCGAGTATGCTGTCTAGTAAGTAATTCAAACTCTACATATATATATTTATATATATATATATATATATATATATGCATGTATTTTGTTATATATATATATATATATATATATATATATATATATATATATATATATATATATATATGTTTTTACAAATAATATATATTTAAAAAAATTATAGTCCTTATAATATATGAAATGTATCTAATTGTAAGATCAATGAAGCTGTATTACACGATTCAGAGCATATATATCTTATATTTGCATTCCATATACAATGGGGGAGTTATCCAAAACCATAATCTTCATTGATTTGAATAAATTACTTTTGTGTGTAAAATGAGAGATGTAAAAAAAACTCATCGAAATACAGAAAAAAAGAAGTTGTTAAAACCAATGAAAGTTGCGGTTTTGGATTAATTTCACATTGTCTATGGAATGCATATATATATATATGAATACATATATATATATGAATATATATGTATGAATACATATATATATATATATATATATATATGAATATATATGTATGAATATATATATATTTAAATATATATGTATGAATACATATATATATATATATGTGTGTGTGTGTGTGTGTGTGTGTGTGTGGCTATTTCTCGTGATTCAAGTCTGAATCTATGAACTACGTTCGATCCCAGGCCACTCGTGCACTAATGAGGGTAAAAAATGTATCTCTAATGTTACCTGCTTAGATGTTGAGTGAGAACTGCTGTTGGTTACGTGATCGAACAACTGTGTGTGGATTATCATCTGCCCATAAATGCTCATTGTGAAAGTGTATTATTCCATCTCGTGTAAACTGTGCTTCATTAATGAAGAAAATGTTCCCAGAAAAGTCCGGATTTTAAACGCACTGTCCCAATAATCACTGGCAGAACGTAACTGGTTCAGAGTAATATGTTTGTAACAACGTTCTTGGCACGTTGTAAGTAATAACGGTATGAACCTTCTTCTCATTACACTTTCAAATCAATCGAATGAGGAATAGTGATTTGCCTTGCCACCTGTCGCATACTTATTTAAGGGGTATCATCTACACTAGCGAGTGTCTCCTCCCCTTATTCTGTAGTTATCTTCTGTTGCCACCACGAGGTTTGAAGGTCCTATATTCACACAGGCCGCGATGAATGTTCTCGAATGTATTTCTATCTGTGTATCTTCGGTTCGGAAACTTTATCTTATACGGAAGATGGGATTCTGCAGCATTACCACCCGCCAAGCCATAAACGAAGCGCATATCTGCTCTCTCCTGATTTGAGTACACATTGCAGCAGTCGTTTGAAGTTAATAAACTAACGTGAAACAGTTACCAATTAGTAGAAGATGCAGAACTGCGACCTACACAAACGCCATCTGTGGTGAAAAAGTATGTTTAACAATATTTGTTTCAATAGCAAACAACTCGAAAATCAAGGGTCTCCAGACTTATGTTTAAGGGTAACCTTTTATTATTTACACATATAGAACGTAATCTCGAATTTATGCCATAATATTTTTAAACACATACATGATACTTTAAGACCTTACTGCAGTTTCACGGTTTTCGACGATCATCAGAAGTGTGTTATTAGTATCAAACATATATATAAAAGTATATGTATATGTTTATATATTTGTGTGTACATGATTCACTCCTAAACTAATTAACCGATTATTATGAATTTTAAAGACAGCTGCTAGGCGTTAGAGCGGGTAGTGTGGGCTATATTTAGTTTAATTTATTTCATACAAAAGGGAGAAAGAGGAGATCGAAGCCCTTTTTGAAAGTTCAGATACTTACCCTTCGATTTTTGTGAAAGTTTCATAATAGATATTAGACATGAATTAATACATATCTCCAAAACCTCAGTTTTTAAAATCATTTTAAAGGCTTTTCATGGAGCATGATATGGGCACAACCTCCAATGTTAAAATTTAAATATTTCAGATTTACATTAAATGTGATCCATAGTCATTAGACAACAATTACGCAATTTAAGAAGTGTCTTCTTTGAAATGTCTGGGTATTAGGGTTAACAACACTTTTCCAATGTATATACAAAATAAACAATCCTATTTTTAATTTTAAATAATAATTCTCTTCTGTTATTTATATATATATATATTCTTTATATATATATATATATATATATATTCTTTATATATATCCTTATTTTATGCATGCTCTATTTGTAATATTGAGCATCCCCTATCGTATTAGGATTTGCTTTGATATGGATAATATCCCTCCTGATGTTCTTGAAACAATAATTATATATATAATTATATATATATATATATATATATATATATATATATATTTATAATTTATATAATTATTTATAATTTATATAATTATATATATATATATATATATATATATATATATATATATATATATATATATGTGTAAAATATCAGATTGAAGGAAAATATTTTTTTTGGACGAAACTATTTCATTTGCCTGGAAATCTATCGGAAACCAGACATTTATTTTGTCAAGTCGTTTGGTGTTCTTTCGTATTTGATTGAGATATTTTATTTCATATAATACGTGTCTGGCGTCGATAATATATTGAATGAGTTTGCTGACACTTTCGAACACGATATGTGAAGCGGAGAAGAAAAATGGTCGTGAAATTGCTTCCCCAAACACCCACGCTTGTATATGTGTCACTCTATATACACGTATGTTGCTGCTGCACTTTTCCTCAGAAAAGTTTAGTTTGAAAAAATTTGTTATTATCATTATTGACTCGTTGTAGCTGCATGCACCAAGGCGTCATTGGCATATCAACTTTTAATAATCGTTGATATTATTTGAATGTAAGATTTAGATTTTAAATCCAAAATTAAACTTTTAAATCATAGAAAAAATATATAAAGATTCAGCCAATTGTGAACATTGGGTGACTCCCCCAGGCTTTTTGGCTAAGATCAAAGTGTAGTATCTGTTCCGATGGATAATGAACTCCATAGACTGGTATCGTCTTGGCCTTCGAGGCTTGATTTACGCCGGTCTATGGGTCGGTCTTGTGCCGTTCTAGGAGGTCCACCCTCCCAGCCTTAGCCTCCGCTCTTTGGGGAGGAGTAAGTTTATTGCTTACTGCCTGAGGCGCCCCTACCGGGGAATGCCGACGGAGCTGCCCAGGCAATTTTTAATGGCCAGAGTGCTCACCTTCTCGGGCGCTAGCTTTTTAAGTCTTACTTTCCAGACCCGACCTTGTGTCACATCTTACCTTGTGGGAGTAAGATAAAACTGGTCTTGTGCCTAACCTCCCGGGGAGGTAAATACCCCCCCCCCACTACTTTCTTTGCACTGCCCTGATTCTGGCTGTGATGACCCTTTTCAATTCAGGAATAGTCTGAAGATCGCTTTGATACACATTATCTTTGAGATGAGTCCACCAATAAAATCTTGGGAGGAGGTAAGGTCTAGTGAGTGTGAAGTCGATTCAGGATCACACCTCGTTCTGATGAGACCATCAATAAAGAACCCCCTCGGCTATTACGACGAGTTATTTCAAGCATAGAGGGTTACCTGTTGAAACCATTGTTCATCCCTCACAACGCTGCTTTGCTTGCCCAATGCTGCTCCAAAACTACTTAACGATCACTAGTAGCGCTGAGTTATGGTCTCTGTTAAGTGCTTATGGGTGTATTTGCGAAGCAAGGATTGCGCAATCCTCAACCACACCTTTCCTGAGTCGGTACTGCTTGATTTCAGTAGCAAGGAGAACCCCATGACAACTGGAAACGATACCGAGATAAGCGGAGAGCACATACAGCACCTAGCATTCTGAAATGGTCACCCATTTAGTACTGACTATGCTCAATGTCGGTGATCTAACGGGAACCGGTGTGTCGACATGATTATGCTGCATTGTAGCGCTGAGTATTGATGAAGGCAGAGATGTACATGTGGAGCATATTATTGAACAGCGATGAAACAAAGACTGTTGGACATTCGTAACGTAAACTTAGTGGACAAGTCAGGCATTGATTTAAGTTTCTTTTTACGAAATATAGTTGGATTGCAGAAAGGATTGTTCAATTTATTAACGATTTCATGAGTGGCAAGGTTTGGGGGTATTGTATTTTAATTTCGTTGTTAAATGATATTTATTAAAAAAAAAAATTTAAATAAAAAATTAGGAAGTATAAGTATTGTTTTAAATATTCAGACGTAATCAAATGTTGATTTTAAGAAAAATATTTAGTGAATTCTCCTTCAGAAATAAATTACAATAACTATGTTATCACATACAAGACAATTTTATTTTATTTTTTTATTTTTCTCGGAATCGAAATATGATTTCACAATATTTTATTTAGGACACTTTTTCGTTCTTACGTAGATTTTCGATAACTTTTTTATTTGCTGACATGTAAAATAAAACTTTATTTTAATTAAGTCTCCATTTTTGGAATCTATAGCTAAGAAACACATTTTTTAATATGTATTAAAATCTATCTAATCTTATTTTTCTTTTTTCTAGCAAACGCAAGAAAAAGAAAGAGGAATCCAAAAATAAATCGCTTTACCAGCCCCCCAGTCTTTGCGCAAAAACTGAGTCGGGCGGTGGCTACGATTATAATGAAGACCATTACATATCGATACGGCGTAGTCCCTTGAAAGTGTCAACATATAGCAACTTGCAAGCGATTACCCAGAAAAAGATCCAAGAAGATTTGGTCATGACAGACAACCCGGATCACGAAGCAAACCGAGACTCTACAGCGGAAGAATACGTTAACTACTATCAGGACGCTGATTCATGCATGACCGGTGACCATCAGTCGAGTGAGTTATCAGCTTCCGACAGCGATCGGCGACGTGCCGGCATATTGACAAACAGCGGACATTATGCTAATGTGACATTTTCCACGCCGCCGGTCGGCCGGAACACACCGAGGACTAAGAACAAAACCGTCAGCTTCTCACAACCTGTAGCAATGGTGACGCCATTACATTCTGCTTCAGAGGAATCTGTGGACGAGACGAGCGGGGACCCATTTTATGAGGATGCGGATGACGTTAGCATCGCTGCAAATTTGAGAGCTCAAAAAGGTTCGGTGTCGACGACTGTTGCAGACTGCAAGCAACCACCGACTGTACCAATCGACACCGGTCATTACAAGGTTCCTGTTTCGCACCCAGTTTACGACACTGTGCCGCGCGATGACAATGACGATACTCTTCCACTTTCGACATTTCCGGAGGAGACAGAGACGAATACTTATATGCAAATCGGAACGCCTATTGAGAAGACAACGAATACTGCCACGACTAAAGTCCTTAGTCCGGCTACTGCGGCTGGCCTTGGGCGGTCACGTATGTTACGATGTAGTGTCGATTCAGAGATGGATAGTGGTCATTACAAAACACCGCCTAGTCGTAGAATCAGTGCTGCTCTCGGTCCGCCCCCACCCCCACCCCCTGCAGAACAACATAAAAAAGATACCGATCTTAATAATACGAATGTCTACTGTCAAATGAGGCTCAGCTCTTTGGAAGACACTTACTGCAACTGACAGTCTGAACTAATCAACTCAAATAAGTCATGAAAAACAACAACCCTCAACTCTAAGAGTTAACACTTTATCGCAATGTAAAACTCCATATCCTTATATCTCGTTTTATATTGATTTTTTCACGGTATTTTTATATCAGCTTATTAATGGATATTTTCCGAAACAGCCAATAATTTCGATCAATACTTAACAAACCACAGTATCCACCTTCCAACACGCGTCTCTTTATCTCCCCTTGAAGTCCATTCTTTTCATCTTCATGTTTTTTTAACACAAGGAGAACATGACCAATCCAGGACAGGCGTTTATTATTTAGCCGACAAAACGTTTAAATCAGCTAAATCTCATACAAACTTTAATTGAGACATTTTTTTTACCTGAAACTTGCACAAATTTCGAGCTATCACGTGGCCAATTACAGTAAATCGAATGATCCTAATCAAAGACTGTAATTACTTGTTGGTTGATCAATCAATCAATGATGGATTATTTTATAATAATCACAGCCGAATGCCAAATTTCAATTTTAAAACGTTCATAAAAGTTGGCGCCTTTGAAACGCATCCAATGTGTTTTCAAATCTCGCGAGCGCACAACAAGGATATTTCGATCAATCATAGCCTTATTTCGATTTGAAAAAGTTCCTCTAATGAATGGCAAGAAAGGTCTCATATAAAACTTGTTGGTAATTTATTTATTTCTGCAACTAAGGCGCGAAACCGTTTCGAGATGCGTCCTAGCGTCTCTATGAGACGATCGGTCTTTCGGTGACGCTTACATTTGATCTGTCACGGTGTGTCGGTGACGCTTACATTTGATCTGTCACAGTGTGTCGGTGACGCTTACATTTGATCTGTCACGGTGTGTCGGTGACGCTTACATTTGATCTGTCACAGTGTGTCGGTGACGCTTACATTTGATCTGTCACGGTGTGTCGGTGACGCTTACATTTGATTTGTCACGGTCTGTCGGTGACGATTACATTTGATCTGTCACGGTCAAGATTTAAAAAATAGCATTTCCATCGCTAAACGCGCATATGAAATGGACGCATCTTCAAACTATCCGTTCTTGTTATTTCACTGATTGGATAATATGTAAAGCAACCTGCAAGATAAGGACGACGAGAATAGATTGCTTTGGTCTTGAGAAGCGGTTTTTTACCTAAAATCTTGGAATACTTATCGCTCAAGTCACATCTCGAATTTATGATTTGACGTCAGATTTACCCCTGAATTTCTTTTCTTTACTTTTTTTTAACATTATTGATTCAACTGAAAGTAAACAAAATACGGAATGTCAAATGATACGGAACTGCAGATAAACAGAGAATGAATGTTAATTGATCTTCTTTTGAGATAATCTACTGAACTGTAGGTAAACAGGAAATAAATGTTAATTCATCTTCTTTTGACGTAATTCACTGAACTGAAGGTAAACAGGAAATGAATGTTAATTGATCTTTTTTTAACAAAATTGACTTGGAGGTAGACAGAAAATAAAGTCCAATTGATCTTCTTTTGACATAATTAACTGAACTGAAGGTAAACAGAAAATGAATGTTAATTAATATTCTTTACATCATTGACGTAACTGAAGGTAAATAGAAATACATGTTAAAAGATTATCTTTTGACATAATTAACTGAACTGAACGTTAACAGAAAATGAATGTTAATTGATTCTTTTATTACATAATGTACGAAACTGAAGGTAAACAGAAAATGAAGTTTAATTGATTGTTTTACATAATTGACTCAACTAAAGGTAAACAGAAAATGAAGTTTAATTGATTGTTTTACATAATTGACTCAACTAAAGGTAAACAGAAAATGAAGTTTAATTGATTGTTTTACATAATTGACTCAACTAAAGGTAAACAGAAAATGAAGTTTAATTGATTGTTTTACATAATTGACTCAACTAAAGGTAAACAGAAAATGAAGTTTAATTGATTGTTTTACATAATTGACTCAACTAAAGGTAAACAGAAAATGAAGTTTAATTGATTGTTTTACATAATTGACTCAACTAAAGGTAAACAAAAAGTCAGTGTTAATTGATCTTCTTTTGACATAACCCTAACCCGACTGAACTGAAGGTAACAGAAAATGAATGTTAATTGATCTTCTTTTTCTATAATTGACTAAACTAAAGGTAAACAGAAAATGAATGTCAATTGATCTTTGACACAATTAACTGAACTGAAGGTAAACGAAATAAAATCAAAGTTAATGAATCTTTTTATATAAAATGATAATAATTATTAAATTGGAATAAAACAGATTGTTTCAGTTCAATAGATTCACACATTGACAAACATCAAAGAAATTGTTTTTGTTTTTTTTGTTTTTTTTTTGCGCGTTCATCTATTTGGCAAGATTGCTATGTAAACATGGATTTTGATGATTCGTTTCTTATCTGTGAGATCTGCATGAATTGAAAAGAAATGTTAACGATGTCATTGGACAATGTTTTAAAAGTATGGTTAAATTTGATCCTCAGATTATGTATGCAATATTTAAGAGGACTTAACAACAAATAACTGATATACATTTAATCAGTATTCTTGAACAATAAGATAAAACGATTTTTTAACTTCTTTTGTAATATCAAATATATCAATGTGACGAAAATTGTACATTGGTCAATGGTGAGAACTAACATCAAAAACTAGATAACTGACTTGCACCAATTTTTGTGCAATTACTTTTAAAGTTCTTCTAAGACGAAGCACTGGAAAGCAATGACAATCGTTTTTTAATAATATTACTCAATATTTAGGAATATTTCCGACCCAAACTGTAGGCATATTTCGAGAGGTAGCAAACAATACACTAATTTTCAGAAGCTAAGCCCTTGTAGCTTTGAAGATATTTACATTTATACAAAGAAAATTTAAGCTAGACAGGGAAATGACAATCGTTTATGTATTATCGAGCAATTTTTTTAGCATATATCCAGAATTGGTGCCGCAATCGACATACCCATTTTTCAGAATCTCAGTCCTTGTAGTCACGAATATATACACATTTATACAAAAATGCTTCAAAAACAAGTATTTTCTAATGTTGTTGTAAGAGGATCTATAAAACTAATTCCTCAAAAACTAGGCAAGTTAGAAACCTAGTTTTGTATTTCAGTATTTACCATTGACTAATACGCAACCTTTTCTGCGTGGACACGTTTGATATTCAAAATTAGTTAAAAATCGACCTACCCTAATAAATAAAGCAACTATTTTTATTTGTTCATTTTTTTAATTCCTTTTTCTCATGTTGGAAGCAAGAAAATGCAATGGATATACGGTGTGATTTGTTTTAATTGTAAACTATGTCATTCATAATAAAAAAAATCAAGAAAACAACTTATGACAGTTCCCTAACAATAATAGTTTTATGATTGTTAAATTAAGTGGAGGCATTTATTTAAAGTCTCCAAGTCGTGACTTACTACACGTGTCCTGGTAGATATATAAGTACCATCCAATATACATTTGGCAAAAACGTGACTGGTTTTGAAAGTTTGTGGAAATTGCGTTGATCTTTGTTTGGTTCACTCTGAATATCAATCTTTTGAACTCTGGTCTTTTGAGGTTTTAGAAAAACAATCACAAAACCGGAAGAAAGGTCATGAATGCTAAAAACCCCGGGGTGAAACTCTAATAACTCTCAAGTCATCCGATAAGTTCTTTCCGAATTTTAATTACACACATATATATATATATATATATATATATATATATATATATATATATATATATATATAATTATCTTAGTAATAAATATTTAAGTATTATCTACATACGCATACGTTTTATCATTTCAGAATCATTAGTGGAGAAATAACTATTCACGCCAGTCGCACGATTCGAACTCCGAAACAAGAGTCATATTTAACACTAATTTTGAGCGCGCTAACCAATGAGACTTACGTAAATGGCTACAGACGAGATGAGAAATAAATCCTATATATGTCAAGGGAAGCGGACAGCTAGAGTCGGCCGTCATAACAGAGTTCAACAGTGAATAACATGCAGTATAGCTTTTGACGGCTTCTTTTATTTGCTCATTAAAGCGCCTAGCTTAGAAGAGACTACAAATAATTATTTTAATAATAAATATTTAAATATTTTCTACATAGTATACGTTTCATCCTTCCGGAATCATCAGTGTAGAAATTACCATTCACGCTAATCGCACGCTTGGAACTTCGGAACAATATATATATATATATATATATATATATATATATATATATATATATATATATATATATATATATCATACAAACCTGAATAGATGCAGGGAATAAATTTCCATAAATTAATCAAAAAGGTAATTTTTATCAGCATAAAATATGTTCGGCCTTTCTCAATCATAAAATCGATGAAAACAATGAAGTATAAACACGCGTAATAAAAGTTAAACGCACATGGTACGGATATACCACGATTTGGACATTCAGATAAAAAATGGGTTTAAACAGATATTTTCCCTTGAATAAAATGAGAAACCAATAGAAAATATATGAAAAATAAAATAAAAATATAACATATAAAAATGATATTTATATATTATTTTACATATTATATTTTTCATATAACACAACAAAACAAAAAATTAAAATAAATGAATACTTCACTTTTTTTCAGTCCGATTGGTGAACTTTTTATAGGTACTGAGTAAGCCTCATCAAGAAATGAATATTTTGTATATTCTGCGTATCACGAAAGTGTGTGTGATTGAGGCAGACCGAAAGTATTGTATGCTGATAAAAACTGTATTTTTTGATAAATTTATGGAAATGTATTCCATGCATTTATTGAGGTTTCCATGCATTTATTGAATTAGAGCTTGAGGTTTACACTATTGAGCTATAACTGAAATATTTGTTTCAATAGATTTTTTTTATTTTAAATATATATGGGTGTGTGTGTGTGGGTTTCTTTGGACATTTAACTTCATTAAATTTTATTTTACAAGAAAAATTAATTAGTGTAAGCCCTAAAAACATGATAGTACCCAAGGAACATTTGAGACACGTAATGCTTTATGAGTTTACAAAAGGTAACTTTATAGCCGAAGTGACTCGGAACATTCACTCAGTTTATGGAGAGAAATTATTGAATGAAAGAACGTGCAGAAAAATGGTTTACAAAAATCCAGAAATTAAAATTTTGCCTTTTAAAGATGAAGGCCGTTTCAGACGTCAAGGTAAGTTCAATAAAGAGCTAGTCATGGCATCAAAAAGAAAACCCTGCAACGTCAGAATCAGTTGAAGAATTGATAATGAAGCTTTCCTCAAACACAACTATACATCGCCATCTACAACAACTTGGATCACTTCCCTATGCTTGGAAAATCGATGCCTCGTGAATTGTCTGCAGATCGCAACTCGGCATTAGCAGTCGCCTTCAGAGTCTGAATGACAACAAGTCTCTCTAGATTTACAGTACTCTCCACTTCTTTCGGTCACCATTGCAATTTACATTGCGTTACCGCACCGACCCTTTACCATTGCGTTCCTTCTAATAACGGCCGGCGGTTTTCTCTGGAATTAGAATGAAAATAAGCCTCCTCAGAATTCCAAATTCTTCATGCCCTTCCAGCCGAGGTCTGTACTCCCCGTGCCATTCCGCTGGTGGTCTGGATGGTACGTTCTCACCTTTGTCTTTGTATCCTCTCAGACCCTTCATTACCGTTTGCTAATCGATGTTGGTGCAACCACGTTCTTTTATTAATATCATTATTGTTGCATTTCGAATACAAATTATTAGTAGTATTTACTGATTTTCAATAAGCTAATATTTGGACAGTGTGAAGCTTTTATGCAAAACTTTTTAATATTCCGGGTGGAGTTATGAAAGAGAAAAATATCAACGCTTATGATAAGCACGTGTATAATCTTTCTATTCTAATGTTTCTACGCCTCCGCATGATGTTCCGTGGCAGGTTTTGCTATTTATTGTTCGAATTGTTTCATTTTTTATCATATTGTCTGTTGGCACTGCAATTGCTATATTCTCTCGGGCATTTCTGTTAACAACAACAGAAGAAGAAGAATAGTGAGGTAGGAGAACAGAAAGGATGGGGAAGGGAAGAGAAGAAGAAAGGGGAAGGGGAGATGTAGAAAAGAAGAAAGGGAGAGGAAGACACGGAAGAGGAGATTAAGGAGGAGAAGAAATGGGGGACAAAGAAAGGAGAGATGAAAAGAAAGACGAGAAAAAGAAATGAGAGAGGAGGAAAGAAAAGAGAAGAAGAAAAAAGAGAGGAAGAGAGAAGAAGTAAGGGGAGAGGAGAAGACGGAAAGTGAGAGTGAGGGGAAAAGAAGAAGAAAGGGGAGAGGATGAGAGGAAGAAAGGGGAGAGTAGGAGAAAAAGAAAAATAACAGGGAAGAGAAAAAGAGAGAGGGGAAAGAAGGGGGGAGTAAGGAGAACAAGAAGGGGCAAAGAAAGAGGAGAAGAGGAACAAAAAGGAGGGAAAGAAGAAGAAGAAGAAGAAGAAGAAGAAGAAGAAGAAGAAGAAGAAGAAGAAGAAGAAGAATAAGAAGAAGAAGGAGAAGTTCTTGATTGGATGGAGCCAGTTAAATACATATTGATGTATTTAACTGTTTTGTGCAGTTTCAGAGTCTATGAGAGCCTGTGTTTTATTTTTGTATTATCTGTTTGCTTGGTTGAACACAATTCATTTACAAAGTTCACGATATGTTTGTGACCCGTTTTAGTGTGTCGTGTCTAATATTTCAAAGCCATTTTGTCCCATTTATTTATGATGGTAGTCTCAATCTCAACAAGACGATATCTGCTGTTCTGCTTTGTTTTTATCTGCTTTTATTTCGTGTTTTGGGGGCGAAATCCCGGGGAAGCTTGTTTAACGCCGAGAAGATAAATCAGTGATCAATTTCCAAGTCGATGGCAAATACATTTGGGTTGATTGTACATGACAATTAGATTACCTTATTGATCAATATATTTTAAGAAGTTATGGTGTTTTAGGTGTTCGCCTGTTCGTACGCAAATAGAAATATATAATTGGTTGGCAAAAAAGGAATAGGCAGAGTAAACATTACTAAGGCTGCAGTCTTTACTATGGCAATACTTGACTTCGAATCTCACGCAAGTTTAAAGGATTTTTAACTAGATATGTGTTTTATAAATAAAAAAAAACATAACATAATAATATTAGAAAAATCATTGCATAAATATTTTTTAACTAAGTTTTTGATTATTATTATTTAAGTTCACCCGAAACAAAACACAATGCCACTGAGACGAAGGGGGATACTGTGAATTAGGGGAATCCTATATGGGGAATTTTGCAGCGAGATGGTGCTTGTTCACGTTACATTTAAATGTATGTATGTTAGTACGGTCAGGGAAATAGGAAGCAGGAGGGGAATTCCAAAGGCAGTACGAGGAAAGAAGCTATTAGAGTAGGAAGCTCTTAGCATTTGGGGGCCTCAACAATGAAGGGGTGGGATCTAACGGATTGATTGGGGGTATTTACGTAGAGGGGGCACTAGTGCAGCACATTCGTCAGAGCACATTCCATTAAAGTACTTCTAAAACAAGCACAGGGATGCAACATTGCGACGATGGGGCAGATGCTGGAGCATGCTTGATAGTGAGGGGTCTATTAGATTAGGGACTCTTATTTGGTACCTGTTTAAGAGAGAGAGGCTAGCGTTTGGTACTCCAGCCCAGATGTGACAACAATACTTCATGCATGGGCAAATGGTGGCTTTGTAGAGACATAGGATACTGGCAAGTGGGAGAATTTTTCTAGCTCGGTAGAGAGACCCCACCTTCCTTGCAGCTGCCTTGACAATGTCTTTTGTGTATTTTTCCAAGACATGTTATCTGTGAATGTTAGCCCTAGTAGTTGGAATGACGAACTCTTGGGTAGGGTGCTATTAGCCATGGCAATCGGTGGTTGGGAAGGTTTCTTATAATTGTTGAAGAACAGTAGTGTTGTCTTAGTAGCATTAAATGTTACCATCCACTTATGTCACCAATCTGTCACAAGCTGGAGGTAATTTTCTAAGGATTCATTACCTTTGATATGCCTGTGTTCATTTTTCCTACATGTCGGGTATAGAGCGTAATGCCATCAGCAAATATACGAATCTTGGACACACTTTCATCAGGGATGTCGTTTATAAAGATCAGGAATAATAACGGTCCAAAGATCGACATTGGGCCCCCCCCCCATTAATGTCATGTTGTTTAGATGTACGACCATCAAGGACAACCTGAACCTTTATTTCGGCTAAAAAGGATATGATTATTCTAAATATCTGTCCAGTAATACCGTATGACTTAATTTTCATGAGAAGACCATCATGCCAAACCCTGTCAAAAGCCTTGGATATATCAAGCGCTTCTGCCCTAGCTTCACCAGCTTTATCCAATGTATGATATATGCGTTCCGATATGACTGTTAGGATACCAGAAGTAAAATGGGCTCGTCTAAATCCATACTGTTGGTTAGAAAAAACTTTAGCTTTAATGATGTGGTGGAATGTCGCTAGATAAATGAGCAATTCAAAGAATTTAGAGAAGAGAAGGAAGAGCTTGATGAGGCGATAATAAGTGATCTTTCTTTTGATAATCCGCTAAAAAGGTAGACAAAAAAGTTATTCGAAATTAGTTCAAAGAAAATTATTTTTGCTTAAAAACATAATTTCTAATGTATTTCGCCAATAAAAACAATACGTCAATACATCATCGTGGTTACTTACTTTCGCATGCAAATACAAAGTAGCGAAGATTTTATGCGAATTTGCAAATATTTTCTTCGTGCTAGTTATAAAGCGATTAAAGCTAGGTAAAGATGGAAATTGACATACCAAAGTACTGTACCAACAGCATCCAAGAAGCGAGTATAAACTAGTCTCGAAATAGTATTTAAACATGGCACAATAATAAAAAAAAAAAGAAATAAAATAAATGTCCAAAAACGTTCTAGGCCTTTTGGCTAAGATCAAAGTGTAGTATCTGTTCCGATGGATACTGCACCCCATAGACTGGTATTGGCTTGGCCTTCGGGGCTTGATTTACGCCTGTCTATGGGTCTGTCCTGTGCAGTTTTTGGAGGTCCACCCTACCAGGCTTCGCCTCCCCTCTTTGGGGAGGAGTAAGTTTATTACTTACTGCCTGAGGCGCCCCTACCGGGGAATGCCGACGGGGCTGCCCAGGCAATTTTTAAACCCCACTTTCCCGACCCGACCTTGGGTCACATCTTACTTGTGGGAATAAGATAAAAACTGGCCTTGTGCCTAACTCCTGGAGAGGAGTAAATCATTACATGATTGAACTAACTTATTTTTGAAAAGTAAATTATTTCTTTAAGAAAATAAAGAAAAATGGAAGAATTTTAAGGAGAATTAATAAAAAGCGATACGAAATAATTAGATGTTCTCTAGCGGGTTTCTGTTCAAGGCGACCAAAGAGAATTTCATAGATGAGCAAAGAACCAAAAAATGATGTCGAGAGAGTTCATTACTTTGTTTACGTCCCTTTTTAGCCTTACATTGTAAATTGTGTGAGACAGTTTTATTGTATTGGGGTCGTAAAGAACGAGATAATTTGTACCATTTTTACAAGTCTTCCTATCAGAGGCTGAAACGCCCGTCTTGACTTATTTTTTTAGTTAAGGAGTTGCCTCCCCTGAATTTGTTGAGAATTGTTTTTTATGATTGCGAGAGAATAAAGTCAAATTCTTTCTGGAATATAAACTGTTGCTATAGAATATCAGTTTGTAATAAATAAGGATGAGTAGATTATTTTAATGTATGCATATATACTAGAAAGAATGTGACCTGTTGGGTCACCCATTAAGCTCAAAATAATGAAATTAAGTTTGCAAAAACAATTATATATTAAAAATATAAAATAATGAAACGGCAAAATCCAAAATTAGCTTCTTCCTGCTTAGTACACACACACACACACACACACACATATATATATATATATATATATATATATATATATATATATATATATATATATATATATATCCTTTTCATTTTTTAATATTTTTTATATATAATTGTCTTTGCAAACTCAATTTTCTTTATTTTGAGCTCAATGGGTGACCCAACAGGTCACATTCTTTCTAGTATATATGCATACATGAAAATAATCTGCTTATCCTTCTTTTTAAAACCATAATTAAATTTCGTACCACTCGAGGTCGACCACTCAACAGTCGTTCGCCATTTGAAGCAAATAGGGAAGTCAAAAAAGTTGGATAAATGGTTCCGCACGAATTGAACGATAATAAAAAAAATCGTCGTTTTTAGGTGTCTTCTACGCTCTTGCTGCGCAACAGAAACTGCCCATTTCTCAAGCGAATTGTGACGTGTGATGAAAAGTGGATCCTCTATGACAATTGGCGACGTTCGGCATAGTTGTTGGATGCCTGCGAAGCTCTAAAACACTTCCCGAAGCCGAAATTGCACCAAAAAAAGATTATGGTGACTGTTTGGTTGTCTGCGACCGATCTCATCCATCATAGCTTCTTGAATCCGGGCGAAACGATTACGGCGGAGAAGTACTGCCAACAAATTGACGATATGCACCAGAAGCTCCAACGTATGCACCCGAGATTGGTCAATATGCAGGGACCAATTCTCCTCCATGACAACGCTCGTCCGCATGTTGCACAACTGACCCTGCAGAAGCTGAACGAATTGGGCTACGAGACTACCTCATCCGCCATATTCACCGGACCTCTCGCCCACCGATTATCACTTTTTCAAGCATCTCGACAACTTTCTGCGCGAGAAATGCTTCAAAAGCCGAGATGATGCCGAATCGGCCTTCAATGACTTCATCGCTTCCAGAACTCCGGATTATTTATGATAATGGAATAAGTAAACTTGTTTCCCGTTGGCAAAAATGTGTTGATTCTAATGGTTCTTAGTTTGATTAATACAGTTTGGTATAAAAGAAGTTATGATCTTTTGAAGTTGAACGTCAAAAAACGCCATTGTTTTTGCACCAACCCAATATATATATATATATATATATATATATATATATATATATATATATATATATATATATATATATATATATAATTTTTAGTGGTACACTATTTAATTAAGGGTTTAAAAAGAATAAATAGAGCCATAGTGAATCGGGGACAAAATACATACTAAGGAGGGGGAGAACGATAAAAAACATTTTTTGACTGTATTTAAAGTCAAGAGCCAATTCAAGTAAAACCTAAAAATTGTAGGAAGATGAGTAATAATAGCAAAAAACAATCGACTAAAAGCTAGAAAACTACAACTCAAGGTACCTTTCGGTCAGCACATCTTCAAAAGTGAAACGTCGTCGGATAAAGTTTTAAATAAATAAATTAGTTACATAAAGTTTCCTTTAGGGCCAAACAAAAAATGTGAATAGGGATAAAGCGGAGGTAGAGAAAACTAAACGAAAGAAATATCACAAAAATTTGCAAAAAGTCAGAGGGGAAATCGCTTTTTGCAAAAAGGTGCAAAATAGAAAATAAATTAACGAATTGGAAGCAAAGTATTTTTAGAGCTCTTGTAACAACTCTTTGTGTCTACAGGGAAAAGGTTTTCGTATGGTTACACTTACGGCTTCCAAAACACTAAGGTGGTGTTTGTAGTGAGCCTTGTGTACGAAGCGTAAGGAACCATCAGAGTACGCCTCACCACACACTTTATTGTGATACAAATGCTGCCAATGAATGACTCAGGAATTTGTGAGCTTCCTGGTGTGCTTTGTAAACGCCCAGACGTGCTTTGTAAACATCTGGATGCACCCGTTAATATATTTCTTTTCACCCTCGTGACCTGCAAAAACATGCAGGGACATGTTGTTTCAACTTTGGCTTTCAACCGTTGAAGAGTACGACCAACATAGTCAGCCTCACACTGGCATTTGAATTCATAAATCACTAAACTTTTTTGTAGTGTTAAAAGTACAATTTTCTGAAAGGCCGGGAACACAGTTCTAGTGCCGAACTCCACACGGGGCTGTACTGCATGAAGACAACCAGATACAACAGACGCAATTTTATTAGAACTACCTTTATTGATAGCACCATAAAAGGAAGTTTCAAATAGACCGGCCATGTGGGTGGACCAAAGAATGTGTTAGTATTACATTTCGCAAGTTTTTGGTGAATGAACTTGGAAATTATGCCCTCGTGGAAATCATTATTGATAAGAATATAAGTAATCTTTTTTTTTAATTCAACCGCAAGTTTGCTCGCTGTGCAAATCATAAGAGCTCGGTAAACGAGGGTCTTGATCACACTGATCTTTCTACTCATAGTGGCAAAGGAATCCAAACTAATATGCAGGCCCGTAAACGTTGGTTTCCTATATATAGTAGTGGTGAAGTTGTTCCCTGTCCTTTCTACTAAAACGTCTAAAAAGAGTAAAGGGGCATTCTGCTCTTCCCCCATAATGAACTGTAGTGCTAGGTGTAGCGTATTCAACTTCAAGAAAAGTCACTTGCCTCGTACCGGAACTTAAAGATAACAAAAGTATCGTCCACATAACGCCAATAACAAAAAGGGTCTAAGAACCCGAGTGAACAGCAATGGTTCCTGAAAACCTAAGAAAATATTCGCTAGGATAGCATTCAAAGTATTGCCCATCGCTACCCCATCACCTTGCTGGTACTTTTCGTTATTGAAACTGAAACTGGCCGACTTAGTGACCAGGCCCATAATTTCAAGAAATATGCTCTCAAAAAGAGCAGGAAGGGTCATTGTGCTACGATTAAACATATCAGTGCAAATTTGAATGGTTTCATTTGGTAGGTACATTTGTGAACAAGCTGGTAACATCAAAATACATAGAAAGTTTGTTTTCGAAGTACAATCCAGAATCCGCAATAAAATTAACTGAAAACTTTTCTAGAACCGGATCAAACAGCTATTTGGCCAGCTCATGTTGAGGAAAACCAAACATAGAAAAAATAGATCTCAAGGGACTCCATCCTTATGGATCTTAGGTAACCCATACATTCTGGGTCGTTGTGAGTCCACGGGACAGATCCTTCGATAACTATCCTTACTAATAAATTACTTTCTATGTAGTTGAAGAAAACATTTTGAAGTTTTACTTCAGTGTTCAATTGATACATCACCAAGCTTTTTAAATTTAGTTTCATCACTCAAAATATCCAACAGTTTGTCAGTGTAATCATTAGTATTAAGAATGATCACACCGGCACCCTTATCCGGTTTAGTGATATAAATCTCTTTATTGGCCTTTAGAAGTTTAGCAGTCTTGTAAGAGATCTTACTACAGGCAAACTATCTAGAATTGATGGGAGAATTAACGAAATGATGTGCCTGTAAAGCTAACCTTGCTTTCATGTAAAGAAGATCATTATTTGAACTAGGCTCATGATGTCTAAGTTAAGACTGGAATACCTCAAATTCAGCAGATATGCTTTCCTTATCAATACCAAGACAGGGAATACCCACATCCAAACCTCTGGCAAATACTGCTTTTTTCGTGTGAGAAAAATAAAAGTGACATCAGAGAAGTTGAACATATGTTAGTAAACATCAATCCTTGCACCATGGCTGGCACGAATAAGCGCGGCAAGGCCTCTCTGGTTATTAAAACGGGCTTTGTTGCTGTGAAAATTATCACCAGTAGATAAATATTTTTAGTAACGTAATCTATCAAAAAAGGAAAGGCTAGACCAAGCAACAGACCATAAACAGCGGTGTTTAACAACAATTAAATATATATATATATATATATATATATAACGATAGATGAAAGAAGAGTGATAAACATGTACGAATGTCCAGATTTATTTCAAACTTAATGCAAAGTATATTCTGTAATAAAATGATGTTTATTAGTCTTTCCTTAAGCCAAATCTTTTCAAAGATCGAAATCTTATCATCAGAGGAATTATATAGATAGATCAGTTGGCGGTGGAAAAGCCAAAATTCAACATTTGAAAAAATATTAAGAAATGGAGAGTGAAAAAAGTTCGTGTAAAAAAGATATGGGGTTTGTCCAGTTGGTAATTGTCCGTTGATAAGGTGTCCAATGAAAGGAGATTTAGATTGGGCACCTTATCAACGGACAATTACCAACTGGACAAACCCCGTACCTTTTTTACACGAACTTTTTTCCACTCTCCATTTCTTAATATTTTTTCAGTACAATATTTGAAAAATATTCTTTCACCTCACAAATGTACTACTTATTTTCAAATATTGAACTTCTATGTTATTTCTTCGAAGCAGTCATCTTGAGAAAGTCTTGAAATAAAGATGAAACGTTGATGAATATATAAATAATTTTGGTGCTTACATTTTTTCCCCATCACGTTGGTATATTATTTCTATAATTATCGTATATGGAAAATAAATTTTACCCGTCGTGGGAGGAATATTCTTCTGGTATATATATATATATATATATATATATATATATATATATATATATACTAGAAAAATATCCTTCCCACAACGGGTAAAATGTATTCCCCGAACAGAAAAGTTTCGCACCACTTTTATGTCCTCGTATGGAGATTAAAATCAAGATATAATGCTACTAAACCTTATGTCAAGAATCCTCATTCCAATTTTGATCAAAATATATTACATAATTTAGTATCGGAGAAAATGTCTGACATTTAAAGCTTTTTTTCGACTTTTCTTCGCCCTAAACAAGGGGCATATTGTCACTGAGATTTCATGAGAGATGAACCTTGGTGCAAAACTTTTTCTTTCCCCCGCCGAAGAGGTAACTGAATAGTTCAAAGCAGGTATAGAAGCATTTTCCCGCCGAAAATTCCATAGTAAGCCCCGCTATTCTCAATGGTTTACTTCGACCTGTGCAGTTGATATTGTGTATATACAAGCATTGCGCCGTTAAAACCGCTATAAGTAAGATACAAATAAACAAAAAATTATAGCATCAAGAAACCACTGTAAAAGTGTAATAGCCACAGATATTGAGATGCAAAGAAAACGCATCGAGTCGTAGAAATAAGGAACTCGAGATTTCTCGAAAATCTATAATAGTGTGTTGTGAACAATGAGAAATCAACAATTCCCCCAATATCCAACCACCATGATGTTGTTTGCACGGCAATGGATAAGGCTAGCTTCTTTCCTCGCGCCGTTTGCCTTTGGAATTCCCTTCCTGCTCCCTCGACTGTACAAACATGCAGACATTTAAATGTAATGTGAACAACAATCTTCCTGCACAACTCCTCACTTAGGATTCTAACTATAAATGTGGCCCCTAATTATAGTAACTCCTTACGTCTCAGTGACAATATGCCCCTTGTTTAGGGCGAAGAAAAGTCGAAAAAAAGCTTTAAATGGTGTTATTTCGGAGTTTTCCTTCTCTTAAACTAGTTGCACAACCAAGGCTTGGGACTAGTTCACTATCTAATACCTAGCTGGGGGGGAGTAATGCAGTCGTCTCGACAGAACTCGCACCTAAAAAAACAACTAAATCGCATCCTACCTTTATGCTCTCTTTCACAAATATCCAAGGGATTAGAACTAACTTCGATGATGTAGAATCATAACTTTTTCGTAAAACCCCCGGATATTCTAGCACTAAATGAAACTGAAAACGGATCTAAACCTTTCAACATCCTCTAATAGTTTAAGTATGCCAAGGTACCTTTTAGTTTGCCGTAAAGACCCCGACAAGCATATGCACAGGCTCGGAGTTTATATCTATAACACGTTCCCTTTGACTAGAGAGATTAGACCAGAATGTAAAGAACAGGCGTACATGTGCTTTAGACTAACCTTACAACACATCGTTAGTTACCTATATTTCCGCTATCGTTCTCCCTCCATCCACGTCTCCGATAGTATAGACGCAGCACTATCCTCAGATCCGAGCCTCCAAATCCATGTATTTGTGGACTTTAATTCCACCACAGATATTGGCTTGATTATCGAGCTACACAGACCCAGATGATAACAGCAGGCAGAGGGTCTTTTATTGCATATTCACTCTCACAGACCGTCACTTTTCCGATCTGCATCTCAGATTGAAACAACGTTGAAAAAAGCCTTAAATTTCAGACATTTTCTTGAATTACAATCATGTATTGGATTTTGATCAAAATTTGAATAAGGATTCTTGACATAAGGTTTAGTATCACTCCTCGAGGTGTGTGTGACAGATGCCCATAGCTAACTTGAGAATGCTGATTACTTTCTGATAATTGTTGATATAATCATAAACTTCTGACCAAACCGAAGCGCCGTTACTCAAACCAACGGTATATTACCAACGTTTAGATTGGGAATCACTCATTACTTCTGTCTAAGAGTTCGTTCACTTCACTCAATGAATACTTAATTATAAACTACATTCCAGTTAAAGATTATTATTATTACGCATACAAAAACATTCGTAAACCCCACTTAATAAATCAAGTTTGAGATTATTATTATGCTTACAAAAACATTTGTTCCTTTAACTTAATAGAGAATTATAAACTGCATTCCGGTTCACTATAATTATTACGCTTTTTAAATATAATAATATTAATATGTGTTTCTTTAAACAAAATAATAACCGTTCGGGTATTATCAGAAAGCTTTTTCTTTTTCTTTTTTTTTTGTTATCGCTCACGCAGTTGCTTAATAAATATAATGATTAAAAGACATGTAGATCCTATAGTCGTACACATGAGGAATCACCTCGTATTTTGATGCTTTTCCACATTCTTAATTTTATTGACACGAAATGTTGGATATTTTCTTCTTCACGTAAACAATGACGATCGTATTTAAATCATAGTAATATGACATTCACCTACGAACATTATGTCCGTCTTTAAGATCGCAGTAAATAGGGGAATAGTGGGACTACCAATTCGACATGTATAAGCAATTATTCAGTTTTTGTAATAATTCACGTGCCATATTTTCATTTTCATTTACTGATTTCCGCACATTTCATAACAAATCAGACTAATTGTATTTCGAGAACAAAATAATTGCAGTGCATTATTCTTGCAAATATTAAGCAATTTAAAAATCAATAATAAAGATTGAAGCCAATCTAAATAGATAGAATTATATAACGATTAGCAGGACTAATGGGCATTCATGAATAATTAATAAAAAAGGTTTTAATTTAATTTTTATGTACTGATAAATTTCACTAGCGAGGCTTGTGAACCAGCGTTGTCCGGGAAAACTGAAGAACCTAAGAACTAGGAGGGCTAATAGAAATTCTATGAATAATTAATAATAATAAAAAAAATACTTAAATTATTTTTTCGGGGCCCGTGCACGGAAACATTTTAGAACGCAAGAAACCTTGAAACACCTGAATTTCATATAAGTATTTTAATAGTTTTTTAAACTATCTATAAGTAGTAATTATAGTGTTCTGTAGTTATTTACGTTAAAAATGATAATAAACATTTAAGCGTTTGTATTGTGTAATAACTAAGAAAGTACATTCACGCAGCAACGTACGTAGAGATGAAGAGATTGTGTTTTTACTTTAGTTTAAAAGTTTGAATAATAGTGGCTATACGTAAACACTGGAAAAAAGTCACTATTTTATAGGGTTTAATGTATCTGCAAATAAAATTATTATTGTTAAGAAGATTGGGTGTAATTAAAAGGGGTAAGCAAATATTTCTTGCTAAAACCAGCTCTGGTTGTGCATAATATGTAAAATCTAAATTTAAATGAAAATTAAATGTAAACAAAAAATAAATAGAAATTGTAAATAAAAATGAACATTTAAACGTTCGTATTATGTCATGGATAAGAATAAGCATCATCACAGCAACGTACATAGGTAGAGGCTAGAATGCCTTGTTAATTTGGGGGCAAATTAAATAATAATGTCTATGCATAAACACTAGACGGAAGGTACTATTTTATAGGATTAAATATATTTATAAAAAAGGTATTATTTCTGAGTATTATTGTCACAAATATCAGCATTTAATTTGAAAGATTAGCGAATATTCTTTGCAAAAACTCAATTTTAATAATAAGTAAAATTTAAATTAAATCTAAATTTAATTAAAATTAAAATTAAAAATAAACAGAAATTAAATGTATAAATTAAACTTAATATTTAAACGTTTGTATTATTTCGTAACTAAGAACGAACATCCTTGCATCAACGTACTACAGAGAGATGGTGGGTATTCTGTATTCTTAATTGGAGGGGGGGTAAATAACAGTGTCTAAACACAAACACTGGAAGGAAGTTAATATTTTATAGAAATAAATGTATCTGTAAATAAAGTGATTTTTCTCAATTTTATTCTTAAGAAAATAAGCGTCTAAGTAAAAATATAATCTGCGTAAACACTGACTAACCAGTAATATAAAAACGAACCTGTTTGATAAGCTACTTTCTCGCACGGCGCGTCGACTATGCTAGATCCAGTTTCTACGAAAGCCAGCCGGTCAGAGCTGGTATTTGCTCGCGTGTAGCGGCGCATGAGGAGCGTACGCGCAAAAAGCAAGTAACTGCCTCTATGGTGAATACTTTTGCTCTTTCTCCACCATTGAACATTGTTATGGTGTGGCACAATGCGCAATATTCGTGAGCCTTGTGCCAGGCTTGCGCTGAGGTTTCGGGAAAGCTTGAAAGTTCAACAAAAATGGAATTGTTTATATTTCATATATCAAAGTCAGAATGGGAAGAGAATCATAATTGATCCTGGCGAAGGAAATATAAAGGTCAAAACAATTCGATGACAGGTTTTGAGGGCGATGGGGTCAGGGAT
This sequence comes from Sepiola atlantica, assembly GCA_963556195.1. Taxonomy (NCBI): domain Eukaryota; kingdom Metazoa; phylum Mollusca; class Cephalopoda; order Sepiida; family Sepiolidae; genus Sepiola; species Sepiola atlantica. The sequence goes on along the minus strand of OY744529.1, from coordinate 60,461,169 downwards.
CATTCGACAACATCGGCTATGAGACTCAAAAATATAAACATTTGACGGGTCGTACACTGATTGTGCAGTATTCTCTCTCTCTCTCTCCCTCTGTCTCTCTTCTTCTCTCTCACTTTCTCCCCTTCTCTCTCTCTCTCGTTAAGAGATTTGTAAACGTAGACGGGGTTTTGAATTCGGAAGATACGCACGCATTTTGCTGCGGTCTCTGAAAAGTTTTAAAATGTCTTCAAGAAAATAAACATATTTTTATAAGAAAACGGATAAATGTTTTTCTTTCCTTATTACAAATAAGGTTCTTTTGCAGCACGATGGTCCCTCCCAGCTAGTCGGTTCCAGAAGAGAAAACGACAGAGACGATGATTGCTCACTGGTAAGAACGGCGAGAAATTACGTGCACATGCAGTCAGACTTCTCCCGTTCGACATTTCGCCACGATTCGTCCCTAGGATAAAAGATCCTGCCACATGGATGCCGCGACAAGGATAAACGGTCCAAAAAGGTCAACCGCCCCCACCTCCGTCACCCGTCAAACGGTTCACACTGATGCCGGTCCCAAGATTAACCCCTTAGGATAAAAGATCGGTTCACAATGGGAATATGCAAAAGTTACAAACTTTTTGTAAAAGTCAATGTAAAATATGTTGTAACCATAGCTGTTGCGATTTAGTTCATCCCTTTATAAGTTTGTTTCGACATATGTAAACGACAAACCGAAACACGCATTACAAACAAAAGTAAAAAATAGTGCATGATGTCTATTAAGTTTAAGTTTAAAGCAAAGTAGTATATGGGGAGTTTTGTTCTAAGAAAGCCATGGAAAAAAAGATTGTAGATGTGTGTGTACTATTTGTGATATGAAAACGTAACTTTGGAAACTCTTTCTTATTAGACTGATAGGCGTATGATTAATATGAAGTGAGCGAACGGACAGTGTAATACAAAAAATATTACCCTAATTAGATTTCTACCGTATTTCTTTTACGGTGTTATGGGTCGAAATATTATTTTAGATGGCTAGTCACTCCTACTCCCGGTCTGAAATTAATGATGAGACAGAAAACGGTTGAGCGAATAAAATATAAAAAATCAATGAATTCGAACGAAGCTAAATGTGTCGCTGAAAGTATTCAAGTATTTGTGTCACCATTCAGAGTGCCTTTTTATAGAGAGCTGGATTCCTCCACATCATAAACCGATTTGGTGTCTATTGTTTGCTCTTCTGGAGACAGGTAAATAAATACAATATCCGGCATTATCTCCTCCATTCTAAACGTGAATGGATTTATTTCCTGTCACATGAGGACAGTACAAACACTACACTTTGATCTTATCCTTAAGGCCATATAGTACCGATAATTTTTTTTATCACAATAGAATTCTATTTGTAGCTTCATATTCGATTTTGGAACAATTTCTTTTAAAATGGGTAGAGTCTAAATGTTTGACAACAACAACATCATATATTTCTCAGTCTTTGGCGATCATTTTTTAATGGATGTTAAAGGTGATAACGCACGTACAAACAATTATTATTCAAATTTGAGCGGGGGGGGGCGCTACAAAACGCTTTTTTATTCGACATGTTTTGTAATACTTTTGTGTCGTCGATCTTTTTGCAGGTGATTCCAGTGTCGTGCAGAGCGGAATGCCGACTGTGTTGGAGCATACGATCATATTAAAACTATCTCTCTTTCTCATAATATTTCTCAGTACTAGGACTTATACTTAAGTCTTTGGAGCATACAATCAAGGAGTTGGCGCAGAACATCACCAGACACTTGCACGTCACTAGGCGATTCTACTTCATATCATTTTCGATTTCAGCTGCTAAATTCTATGTGCCGTATTTCCATGGCAAATTGTGCGCTATTTCAAAGTTTAGTCGTATGCATCTTTTTATATTATGTGAAATGTCAAATGTAACAAGTAAATTGCGAAGAGGTACTTAATATTCAGCCATTCCTATACTGTATGGCTCATAATACTATCAACATTCAAACTAACAAAGATACACTGTTAGATATCTAAAGAAAATACTACGTAGTGCATTTTTGCAATGAATATATAATAAAGAGTAGTTTATACCCGCTTCTTTAACGGTGTTGGTACAGTACCTGGGTATGTAAATTCCCATCTTTACCTAGATTCAACCGCTGTATAGCTTTTTTGTACTGTGTTACCGTTTATAAAGGCCAAAGACCACTCGAGAATTAGGGTTAATGAGTTTGTTAGGTGGACGATGGGACAACACCTTGAAGGGGTTGGAGACGATGGTCAGTATTTGATTATTTAAGATGGCGTGTTATTTAAGACTAGCTGACCCGTGCATCGGCTCTGCTCTGGAAAGTCAAATAACTTTACAATTTCCTTGCAAAATCTGTAACTCTCGAATTATTTTGTGCTTATGACTGACCAGCGCGCATACAGACACCACAATGTTGATGTAAAACAGTAGCTGAAACAATTAATGGAGTAATAACTCTCTTGCTATGGTTAGTTGTTGCAATCTGCCATTGAGAGTTATCCTTCTAGACTGCCGTAATTTTTATTTGATATGTAAATATTAAAGTATTAATTAGTAAAAAAGAAGTTGAAAAGAACTCTGCAAGTAATTTAGGAGATTAAAATAGGATTTATCAATGTTTCTAATCAAACAAAATAAAGTTTTCTCTGTTTTGCGTGATTGCCCCCCCCCCCTACAGTTTTAAGTAGCGGGTTGTTTGTAAAAATAAAAATAAGTCCCCCCTCCCCCCAAAATTAGTAAATGTGAACCAAAAATATGCGTAAATGTTTCGAATTTCAGTGAAGGAAAAATCCTTCTAGACTGATACAATTTTTTATCCAATCCAATGTGGCCTTTTAGACTGTAGATTGAATTTACAAACCATAAATAAGAAATGTTGGTGTTCAATGTGTTGAAAATCCATCTCAGTCTAGTAGGATTTCTTCTTCACTGACATAGGAGAAAACAGAATAAGTTCAGTACGTCACTGATTGAGAAGAAAGGAGATTAAGTAACAGAAACTACACTGTAAAATTAATTATATTTTGAAATTTAAAAAAGATCAAGTAAAAATAAACCGAATCAAATTAACGTTTTTGTGTATTGTAGCTAGTAAATAAAAAAATTAAAAGTTTTTTTGTGGGAGGGGGGGCAATCCATCTACTGGAGAAAAAATTAAAAAAATGTCGCAATCTAGAAAGGGTTCTAGTTCTACTATGAGAAGAGAGTTTCAATTTTATTGTAATAAGTAATTAAATAAAAAGACAGTGAGACGATGAGAGCAAATGGTTATAATAGGTAAAAGTTAAAATGAAAAGAAAAAGAAGAAATGATTAGAAATTAATTTAAATAATAATTATAAAAAGTTTCGAATTTTCCGAGAATTGTAAAAGAAAAAATAAATAGATAAAAAAAAAATAATAATAATAATAATAATAATAAATAAATAAATAAAAAATAATCAGCTACCCCCCCCCCCCAAGAAAACAATTGTACCAGCCTAGGCTGACACCACACAAAATATTTGCATAGGGTCAAGGAGGATGAGAAGACCGAGGAGGGACAGCACAAACCAGACCTCCACTGGAAGTGCAGAGACTGCTGGGACCTTGGGGAGGCTTATTGCCACCCAAATCCCAGAGAAGACCAATGGTCATTACCAGCGAGAAATCAATGGTAAACGGTTGTTGTGATACTGCAAGTTTATTTGCGGTGGCTATCGAAAAGAGGTGGAGAATACTGGAAATCTGGGGAGACTTGTTGTCACTCAGACTCCAGGGAATACCACCGGTTGTCAGTGAGCAATCACTGATGACCTGTGTGAGAACTCCTAGTGAGTAAATAATAATAATATATTGTGATCTTATGTTATTGTTCGGAAAATACGAATAGTCAAACTTGAAACAATTTACCTGCTTTGTCTGTGTTTTTTATCACTGGTCAGTTTCGTGAAAGGAAGCTATTACGGGTGCCCATAAGATTTGTATGACAAATTTTACTTTTTTAACCGTAGATTGTTGTCTGTTTTACGCTGTGAGTAGTTTTAAATTCAGTTATAAGCCGTAAAAGAGTAATCGATGGAATTGCTGAAATGTTTAGGGTAGAAAAGTATAAAATAAGTATACGTGTTGAAATGGGAATAACACGAAGAAATAAAAAAAAGAACATTTAATTTTTGGAAAGTCACGTGGTCAAATTTGAAACCGTTGAAAATGAAATATAATATAAAATAAACTCGTTAAGAATAGTAAAGGGAAAAGGAAGAGATTGGAAGAAAAAGAAAAAAGGGTAAAAAAAACTCGTGGCTCATGTCTGGATAAGTGTTAATAGTTGCATCATTGTGTCAATATCATGTTGGATGTGTCGATCGGGAAGGGAGACACAATCTCCAGTCTGGCTTACATCTAGGTGGATGATTATGCTGGTGGAGTTTATTTTTTATTTCATATTATTGCTATTAATTTATTTAAGCTGTCAACAGCTTACAATGGGAATATAAATTTACTACAAAATGACTAAAGTTAACTAACGTGATATAAATATGGTAATAGCAGCAACAGTGATGATGATGATGATGATGATGATGATGATGATGATGATGATGATGATGATGATGATGATGATGATGATGATGATGATGATGATGATGATGATGATGATGATGATGATGATGATGAGTGGGGAATAAACGAATTGAATAGAGAGAATAAGGATAAGATTATAGTAATGGAAATGATAATAATTATTTAAATAATAATATTTATTATTAAAATGAGAAGGCTGCACAATAAATAATAATAATATTAATAGTAATAATAATAATATTAGTAATAATAATTATAAGAAGACGAAGAATAGAAATAATAATAATAATGATAATAATAATGATAATAATAGAAATAAAAGTAATAATGATAGTAATAATAATAATGATGATGATAATGATGATAATAATAATGATAATAATGATAGTAATAATAATAATAATGATAATAATTATTATAATAATAGTCATAATAATAATAATAATAATAATAATAATAATAATAATAATAATAATAATAATAATAATAATACACTAAATTTAACTATCTCAAGTTTTTTCACTTAACCATAAGTAACAGAGTGAATTAAGGAAACTACATGTACTGGTTTTTCTAGTAATGTTCCAAATCACTGTTTGTGATTGGTTATTATTGGTTAGTTCCTAGTGATATATAGGGAGTGAATTTCTCTTCAGGTAGTTAGAATTATCGAATGATCCTAGTGTATGATGACTGGTATATCTTTCTTTGAAAGTATTACCAGCCATGCCTATATTGTATTTTTCTGATATAGTAGGTTTTCTTTGGTTGAAATTGTGACCTGATAGACTATTTGGGTTGTTAGGCAATTTTGCTGCAGGGTACATTCTGTTACAAGTTACAAGTCTTGATTTTTGTTCTTTTTTATCATTTAATTTAGTATTTCTGTTGACGTTAAATTTTTAAAATGTTTTTTGATTATTATAAGTTTTCACCACAACTGTAGCTCAATTTCAGGGTGTTTTTATTGAATATTTTATGTAGTATCTTATTAGGAGATATGTGTAAGTTAATTAAATCTAGAATTTTTTTACCAAGTTTAGTTAAACCATGTGATTAAATGGGTGTGTAAACCAAATAATCTTCCTACTTCTTCTTTTTTATGTTTATTGTTGGGCTTTGTAGGTTTAATATATCTAATTTGAGTGTTTTGTAGTCTTTCTCTTTTAAAGTTTTATTGTAAAAGGCCTTATGTGCCTTAAAGATTGCCTTATTAGAAGAGTGGTTGTTTATGTTATGTTCAATTTATTTGGGAATGTGTTTAATTATAGTTGTTGGATGGTTAAAGAGTAGATGAACATAGATTGGATTAGCATTATATTTAGTATAGGGTTCGTAAGTTACTTTGTTTAAGTTAAATGTTACATCTAATAAGTTAACTAGTTTAATAGTTAATGTTATTTCCAGCTTAAGACTTAATCTTTTCATCTCTCTAAGAATAATCTTTTTCATTCTTTCACACTATTGCCCATTTTAGTTTTTTACCACTAATAAGCCGTCATCTCTATATAATCCTATATATTATATGTTAATGTCGTTTGTAAGGTTGTATAATATGTAGATTCCAACTAGGTTGGTTACTTCTACTGAATCCATCGACGCATGCAGAATTATATTGACACGATGATGCAACCACGAACACGTATGCAGACATAGGCCACGAGTGTTCCCCCTTTTTTTCTTGCCCTCTCTTCTCTATTTTCTCCATCCTCAATGAGTTTATTTCATGTTATATTTGATTTTAAGCGCTTTCAAATCTGACCACGTGACTTTCCAAATTTTAACTTTTCTTTTTTCCTTTCTTCTCGTTTCTTTCTCATTTCATTCTTTCCAAATATGATCTGAAGTAAGGATAGGATTTGTTATTCTGCCCGATGAGATCTGAGTTTCTAACAGATGTTGATCGATAACATCGACAGGGCAGTGTCGCAGATTTTGTACGCGTCTGTATTAATAAAACTTATCATATATATATATATATATATATATATATATATATATATATATATATATATATATATATATATATAAAAGGAGATTGTAATTTGCTTAAGAAACAGCTCATGCACTTATACAAAGCATTTGAATAAGAAAATGCGAGAAGCATCGCAAGGAGAAGTAAATTTACCAGTTAATAAACACTTTTACCAAGTTATAATCCCTAAATGCAAACAGCATTTAACTCCAGCGGATCTCACACACAAGTGATATCGGTCGTTTAGAAGATCAAGTGAACTCCAGGAATTGGTAAAAGAATTACACTCCAGACATTATTTTTTTAAATAGTTTGATAAACAACTATATAGATATCCTAAATACACTTGCTTTTTCTTGAACTGTTTAAATGATTACAAATTCATACATCATCGTATATAGATTGTTTTTGTGAGGCATATTACAAGGATTAACTAAATGTTAATTTATATATCTTTTTTCAGAAACATGTATAACAACAGACAGACTGTTGTTTCTGAATCCACAGTTAAAGATGTGTTAAATATGTTCGCTTATAACCATGGAAAAGCTCTAGCCCATCTAGTAGACGAGCTATTGAGCTTATATCATCTGCAGAATTGGACAGGTCGTACGAAAGGAAAATAACAAAATGTTGCTTACTTTCATGTGATCCGGAATTAATTTGTTTAATAATTACATAATATTTAGATAGATAGATAGATAGATAGATAGATAGATATTTTTCTTTTACAAATACGTATCACATGAGATATTACGCACCCGCAAATATAAAGTATAAATAACCGGATTCAGATAAAAATCATAACAAAAAGAAATAGGTATAATTTGTGTCATGGTTCGTGTGGAAAGAGAGAGGGAGGGATAGATAGATAGATAGATAGATAGATAGATAGATAGATAGATAGATAGATAGATAGATAGATAGAAAGAGAGAGAGAGAGAGAGAGAGAACACCTGATGAACCAAACAAAGAGTAACAAATAACCAACACAAATTAATATTATATTTATTTACCAGAAAATGTACCAAATAAAAACAAATGATAGGAAATTCTAAACGGAAAAGCTAATGATCGTTTTGTGAAAGGTTATAGTAATTTGATTATAGTCCTGAAAAGGAGCTAATATGGAAAATTGAACGCAAACTGTTAAGAGTTGAATAATTATTGGATGAGTATAAATAATTTGCGTCATAGTTCAAGTTCATCGTTGATATGTTCAGATTAGCAGAGCATATGTATATTCAATTCTTTCAGTCGTTGTTGCAGGCATAACGTAATATAAAACATTCTAGGACTATTGTCTTTCCTCTTTACTTGTTTCATCCAGCGTCAATGAAGTTGGCCAGATTTCAAAGAGTAATTTTTGTTTATTATTTCTAAGCTTGTGGAATGTTCATATATTCATATAAAGATTCGGTTATACCTTTCTGATAATAGAGGGGCTTCGCTACAAATTGTTATTGTATCAGGAATCCAGAATTTCAGGTTCTCAATACAAATCTTCACAAAAAATTATTTCTTCTTTTTTGTAACGGAGAGAAAAAGTCACGTTTCGACAAGCAAAAAACTGACTTTTTCTGTCCGAAATGGCGGCGAGATACCGGAAGCTGATTGCTGTGTGCGTTGGCTGATAACCGACTTTGATCGGTCATCTAACTAGTCAGGCCCTATAAGTCATCAGGTTATGCCCCGTTGTTAAGTGCATACATACGTATTCGTTTTCGCTTTGATGTATCTGGAATCGGATGTATTGTTTGGGGTACAGACACTTTATGACAAAAGCGATCAATCAAATCGAAATAAAAGATAAAGAAATGAGAGACATGTTTCCGCTCAGTTGTTTGTTTTCAATTTGTAATTATTGGAAACTAGCAGGATTCCCCCGATCGCTATAGCTTCGCAATTTAATTATTATTCATTACTTGAATTTCATTGAAAGAAAACTGATCGATAAGAAAAGACAAAACTCTCTCTCTCGCGCGCGCGCTCTCTCTCTCTCTCTTTCTCTCTTTATCGATAAGAAAAGAAGACAAAACTAACCGATAAAAAGACAACACTAATTGATAAGAAAAAGAAGACAAAACTTTCTCTCTCTCTTTATCATCTTCGTTTTGCATTATGATAATAAAAATAATGGAATATTGTTTGTGTCTCTATTAACAGTGAAAAAACATTATTTACTTTATTTTTTATTATTATCACAGGTTATTGAGATTAAGCCTCTACTTCTTAGCTCATAAATTTAAATTTGCATACATTAGTAGTCTTTCCTTTCTTTTTATTATTATCGGTTAATATAAAGATTAAGCCTCTCCTTTATTGCTCATGGAAATTAAATTTGCATACGTTATTATTGAAGGGAGCCTGACATACGTACGTTCGCTTGTATTATATAGATGAAATGTTAACAGAAATTATTGGAATCACGTCCCACTTTCCTCGGTTCAAAAGCTAGCCATCCTCCTCATTTCGGTTGTGACTTTAACATACACACTCCTTTATCAGCTTCACTTTCACAGAGACGTTCTAACCGACAGATTCAAATGATAAAAAGGGCTGAGTGAAATTTTATTTGAACGCGTCTAATGCGCACGAGAAATGAATGCAATGCTGCCATTTATTTTTCTTCCTCTCTTTCTTTTTTTCTTTCCTTTGTCTTTTCATTCCTGTCTATTGTCTTTCCTTAACAATTCGTAATTCTTTCACCGATATGAAAACATCTTTTTCTTTTGGCTTATTCATATCTAAAGAAGTATATAATATACCAAAGCGTCCTATGGAACGAATCAAGCCTTTTACACATAAAAAGATTTTCTAGTCATCTTTATACTATATATATATATATATATATATATATATATATATATATATATATATATATATATATATATATATATATGAAAATAATTCATGCACTACGATTAAAAACTTAAAATAGTGAAATGAAAACCAGTGACAAGTTTAGGGTAAAAATAAAATAGGAGGGGAGTAACCGGTTGATCAAATTAAGAACCGTCAGGGCCGACTAAATAATTTAAATAATTTAGTCAACACATCCGAGTCAGCTATTGCTCATTATCTTATAAATAGAACAAAATGTGCGTCGGCTTACACTAGTGACTGGTTTTTTTGTCATAAGTAGATCACATTCGTTATTCCACCTTACAGTCCTGGAAGCAATATATATTAAGTTATTAAAATCCCCCTTTGTAAACAAAAGGAGTGGCTTCAAGGACTTAATATGATCCACTTGTGACCCCCTCCCACTTTTTTCCTAAACTTGTCACTGGTTTTCATTTCCTATTTTAAGTTTTTAATCGCAGTGCATGAATTATTTCCATGTATTTACTCAGATGAGTGTGAACGAAAGCCGGTTTAGTAGATTTATGTACTGATTTTCTTTCCTTCCTTACCTCAATAAAATTTTGTACCACTAGAAATTTATATATATATATATATATATATATATATATATATATATATATATTCAAACTAACCCCACGTGTTTCATGCAAAACCTGCATCGTCAGTATCCGCGGGGACAATCCCTGCCCGTCGCACGGTTCGAAGCCTGATAGAAAGTCATGTTTTACTAAGTAGCCACATTGTCTAAGAATGGGAAAGAAATAAACATCTAAATAGCAAACATGGCGACTATCCAGCAAGCAGTCGAGAGGACTCAATCGGCGGGCCTAGAGTTATGCATTACGCAGAATGACGGCTTGTTGTCAACTTAACTTAAAGTGATCTCTCTATATATATATACATATATATATACATATATATGCATGCATATATATACATATATATACATATATATACATACATATATATACATATATATACATATACATATATATATACATATATATATATACATATATATATACATATATATATATATATATATATATATATATATATATATATATATATATATATATATATATATATATATATATGAGAAAGGAAGGATGAAGGTAATCCGACGTAATGGGAAATGAAAAAGGAAAAACCAAAAAGATGTTTATTTATGTATTCATCAATGTTTCGTCTTTATTTGTAAGACTTTCTCAGGATGATAATTTTAAGAAAAATGTCATCCAAGTACATGAAAATATTGGGTTGACACGATGGTTTAATGAGAAGAAGTAGTAGCCACTACTGGGAGCATAGGACCGAGGTCCGGGTTGAAGGAAGTCTGTGGCATGGAATGAAAATAATGTGGATGGCTGTGAGTGAAAAAGTAGAGGGGTGGGGGTGAATGAAATTAATGTGGATGGCTGTGAATGAAAAAGTGGAGGGTGGGGAAAGAGGAGGGGAGGGGAGTCTCTGTGTTTTTGGTGTGTAGGTTTTTAGAAAAGATTTGAAAAAATGAAGGTGATTGGAAGTGGGTTGTTAAGAGTGTGAAAGAAGTAGTCAAAAGTGTGAAATGGGTGAGGGGGAGAGGGGAGATTTTGTTATGGTTAGGTGTGAAATTTTTGGAGAGTAGGAGTGTTTGACCAGCTGGCTATGTCAGGAATGTGTGGATATAAGTAAGTAAGAAGGAAAGTGTTGAAATGTGCTGAGAATGTGACAGTGAGAGGGGAAAAAAAGAAAAAGAAACAGAAGGAGAGAAGTGATATTAGTTTAGGTGATTTGGGTAATTTTGTGCATGGAGTAATGATGGTTTGAGATTAAATTGAGGGCAAAAAAGGGGTTTAAATATCTAAATATTTGTGAGGATATCCGGATTGTGTTCACATGCGGGGACTTGTGTGTAAGTACAACTGAGAGCGAAGAGAAAAAGAGGTTAGCCATGATCTAGGTTCAGTTTTTCTTCGGTCAGGATAATTTTGCTTATAAAGGGCGAGAGATTATAGAAGCCATTTCGTTGTCTGATGGTGTTGGAGGCTGTGATTAGTGCGGTTTCCAGTAGTCTTCGCCGAGCTTTGTTGTGAATGTATTTGGTGGTTTTGGCCTGTTCAAATTTGAAAGCATGATCGTGCTCTTTCACACTCTTACCCGCCCACCCCTCCCACTTCCAATCACCTTCATTTTTTCAAATCTTTTCTAAAAACCTACACACCAAAAACACAGAGCCTCCCCCTCCCCTCCTCTTTTCCCACCTCTCCACTTTTTCACGTACAGACATCCACATTAATTTCATTCACCCCCACCCCTCCACTTTTTCACTCACAGCCATCCACATTATTTTCATTCCATGCCACCGACTTTCTTCAACCCAGACCTCGGTCCTGTGCTCCCAGTAGTGGCTACTACTTCTTCTCATCAACCCATCATGTCAACCCAATATTTTCATGTACTTATATGACATTTTTCTTAAAATTATCATCCTGAGAAAGTTTTACAAATAAAGCCGAAACGTTGATGAATACATAAAAAACATCTTTTTCTTTTTTCTTTCTCATATATATATATACATATATATATATACACATATATATACACACTCACACACACACACACACACATATATATATATATATATATATATATATATATATATATATATGTATATATATATATATATATATATATATATATATATATATATATATATATATATATATATATATATATATATATATGAGGTGTATGTCGTTGTTGGAATAATAATAATTAAACTCAACATCGAATACTGAATTAGAAAATAACTGAATTACAAGCGAACGTGAAACTAACTTACACAGATCCCTACTAATTAAGCCGAATTATCCTCACTTCTATCATTCAATAAATATAAAGAATATCGAAAACTTTATGGAGATATGGGCGATCAACGAATAACAAATAAACTTAAATAAAATAAAATTAATTCATAAGATATACATCACTAACAAATAATTAAATAAAATATTAAAGATATTAATACTGTTAACCTCGACACGTAAATTTAAAAGGATTTCAGGAGATAAATTTAAGAAAAAGTTTTGTTAATAGTTAGATTTTAAATTCATTTCTATCTTTGAGTTAAATTTTTTAAATTTGAAAATTTAAAACATTTTTCGATTTAATAAAAAATTTAAAATATTAATAATATTGACGACGACACATAAATTTAAAAGGATTTTAGGAGATAAATTAAAAGAAAAAATATTTTTGTTTTTGATCTTTATTAGATTTCAAATTCATTTCATTCTGCTGCGGTATAGCTCACTAACAACGGCCTTCATATGCGCATTTGAAGTAGAGTTGAAGTCACATATATCTTACGAGGAGAAATGTTCCCGAAATATCATACTGTACGGAGCTTCCATACGGCCATGCTAAAGCAGGTAGGACACTATATAATGTAAATAGATACTATGTAAGCTAAATATATATATATATATATATATATATATATATATATATATATATAAGTACAAAGCTCCTTTCCTTGAACAACTACAGGAAACTCTTTAACCACCTACTGCCATGGCAAATAACACCGTACCTGAGAGTCCAGCATTTACAAGTGACATGAATTGGAGAAAAAATACATAGAAAGCATCGCCAAGGCTGCTGCAATAAAAGTGGCGTCCTCTACTGTGCTAGAAAACTTCTCACACCTGACAGTATCCTATATCACTTACAAACCTACCATCCGCCATGTATGGAGTATTGTTGTCACATCTGGGCTGGTGCACCATCAACCAATCTCTCTATCTTAGACAAGGTCCAAAAAAGAGTATCTAATATAATAGGTCCCTCACTATCCACCAAACTTCAGTCTCTGTCCCATCGCCGCAATGTTGCATCCTTATGCTTGTTTTACAAGTAGTTCAATGAAATGTGCTCCGATGAACTTTCTGCTCTGGTACCCCCTCGACGTAAATTCACTCGACCAACCCGGCAATTAGCCAAATCCCATCACTTCACTGTGGGGTGTTGAGAGACTGGTTAAGCTAAATAATGTGGGTATTGGCACACACTCCATCCTAAGTGTGATAACTTTGAAGTGTTATTGGTGCAAGTGGATATTCTGTAAGGGGCTATAGCCTTTAGCCTCTCAAATTAAATCAAATAAATATCATGAATAGACTACCTCGGGCTCTATGTGTCTCTAATGGATCAAAAACGAACTTTAATCTCGCGAAGGACGTATAAGAAAGTATGATAAAAGACACAGTGTATTTCGAGAACATAGGACATTTTTAAAACACGAATGCAAATTAGGAATAATTAACATAGTAGCAAATTTGAATAAGCCGATAAAAATCGCTATAACGCTCGATTAATTAGAGTACTACAGAATGAGGGTAGGTTGGGAGAGCGTATGGGGATATAGTTAGCTTATAGGGGGATCGCATAATGGATTGTTATTTTCTTTGGTCATTGGAATATAAATAAAAAGTATATATGCTCTGAAACTTGTAACATAACCTCATTGAGCTTGCAATTTGAAACAATTTCGGGAATTATAAAGAGTGTATACCTAAATATATATTTTATATAAAAACTATATATTTATATATCAATATATATATATATATATAAAAACTCACAAATATATATATATATATATACACACACACATATATATGTATATATATATATATATATATATATATATATAGTGAAATGAATGATGAATGATGAAAATAATAATTGGAAAGGAACAATATTTATTGAATCATTAAGTAGTTCAAAGAAGTAATATATATATAAACTTTTTTTCCTTTCCTTAACCTATGGACTTTCAAAAGTGCAAGCTTTTATCATCATAGGAGATAATCGGGAAAATCAGTAAAATTATATTACTGTTAGCACAGATTTGAAAGTATTAAAATATATAAAAACACAAAAATACACAAAAAATATTTTGAGCAAAAACCAAAATCCACTTCGATGGAAAAATGCAACATGTCTCAAAAAAGTAACTCCAGGATATCATGAATGTCAAGCAAATATAGCAGAACGTGTTCCAGAAATTCGAATAATATAAGGTTACAGTTCCGATGTTAAAGTTCATTGGTAAAAAAATGTGCGAAAAATATAAAAGTATAAAACTAAAAAGAAAACTAAAAATATCAGTAAATTCATCGCTCAGTAATTTGACATCCTTGGGCAAATAAAAGCGTGTTATTAACTGCCTTACACGACAACATTCAGAATGAGCGAGGTTTAAGAAATTATAAGATGAAAAACTAAAAAAAAAGAAAGTAGTATCAGAGATAAAAACAAAGAAAAGAAAAGAAAAAAGGGTACTTTGTTACATTAGGACCCATGCTAACTTTGATTATTACTCTAACCTTAAACCCTAACCCTAACCAACGTTAACGACATGGTCAAAGTTAGCTCGGGTCCTAATGTAACGAAGCACCGAAAAAGGCTAATTATAAATAAGTATAAAGCAAGAAAGAAATAAAGAAGAAAAACGGAAAAGTGAGAAAGTGGAAAAAAAAAGTGAGAAAAGTGTAAAGAAATATACAGAAAAAATAAAATAAGAAAGAAAGAATAAAGATAGACGAGTTAAATCTGAAAAGGAGAGAAAAAAGAAAAAGGTAGAAGACGTGTCAGCTGGAGAATCGGAGAATCGAATAAGAAATAAGACAGACAATTATCTCAAGCAAAACACAAAAGGTGATGAACATCGCCAACAAGGAGGGGAATGGAGAGGGAAGATGACCAGAATTTAAAAAATAGAAATAGGAAGAAAGAAAAAATATGTCAGAGGGGAAAAATAAAAAGCGGGAGGGGAAAAGGGGGTCGGGAATAATAAAAAAAAAACATGTATTATAAAAAATATTAACGATAAAAAACATTTAGTATTTAAAAGTGAAAAACTTAAAAGTTACAACTTATCAAAGTACTAAGGAAATTGAAAAAAAAAATGAAAAAAAATTATGAAAATGAAACCGTTGAGATAAACTGGAATTTTCAACTTTGTGCAGCGTTTCTTTGTCTAATAGTGCAAGTCAGTTCACGTGAAATCTTTCTACCTTTGTCTTTTTTGTACATGCATGCACATTCACTTCATCGTAGGTTAAAGTTAAAAACAACTGATTCTTTCAGTGAACAAAGTTTAATTCCAGAACAAAAATTCTTCTCAGTCTGTAAAATATTGATACATATCTAAAACTGAGTTCAGACCTGTTCTCTGTGTATTCAGTTTTATAATCCATTTTGTTTCTTTCTGTTTGCGTGGATATGTAGACGGAAAATTGGTGTCATCCATTTTATGTTTTGGAGTGTATGGTTTGTTTCGTTAAAATGTACGGCTATTTGGAAGTCTGGCATGTTTTGTCTAGTTTATGGTTGCTAAATCTATAAGGTAATTTTGTCTCGCCTATGTATCGATTATTTGAACATTTTGTACAAAAAATGTAATATTTTACATTGGGACAATCCCAGGTAAGGTGTGGCAGTTGTATTAGGATGCGTGTATTTGGAACTTAAATATGTTATTAAATGCTTATAGACTAGACAACTTGGTTTATTGCAGATATAGTTACCATGCTGTTCGGTGTTATGTAAGTTTTTTCATGTGGTTAGCTTGCTTTATAAATTAGGCGGTTGTTTTTTTAGAATTAATGGGTAGTTGTTCCTTAAAAATTGAAATATTTAGGGAGTGTTATCTAAGAGTTGTAAAATCTCTAGCGTGAAAACGTGTAAGTGTATATGTATGTTGGCCATGAATGAAAAAAATGGGAATGCGGTTTCGTGCGTTTTTTCTCTTATATCTAAGGAGTTGTTGTCTGTCTATGGATGCTGTCTTTTCTATGACTGATTAAATAAGTTTTATAGAATTATTGTGTTAATCTATAAATGTTGTGGACATAATCATGGGAGTGTGAACAAATGCGTTTGATACGGATGATGGCACTATATATAATACATTTCTTTGACTAAGAGGGTGGTTGCTATACCAATTGAGGAATTTGTAGTTGCCTGTCGGTTTAGTGTAGATGGAAGTAGGTAATATGTTATTTTGGGGTCGGATTATTATATCTAGTAATGCAATTGAAGTGTGTGAATATTCAATGATGAATTTTATCGTGTGGTAGTAATTGTTAGCGAATTGATGAAAATTCAGTAAGTTGTCTATCCCATGTGTCCATATAAAAAAATGCCGTCTATATATCTACAGTAGTGGATAAGTTCAACGGGATAGTTGTTAATTAATTTAGTCTCTAATATATGCGAAAACATATTAGCGTAGCTGGATGTCACTTAGTGCCCATAATATGTACACATACCTAACTTTATATAGAGAAATATGTGTGCACGCGGGTGTGTGTGTGTGTTGCTAGTGCAGTAATTGACATGAACATGGCGTGCTGTGTGCGTGCTCTTATTTTGGGGGATAATGCATCACTTTTATTGATATCACCTCTTCTTACCTCCAGCTATGTCTGAAATAGTAAGGTAGACTAGACTGTATTCTTGTTACGGCAACTAATCTAGTTTAATAAAGAATTAAACATAAAACCTGCAACCACTTAGGTCCCTGACACGTGGCAAACAGCTCGCTAATAAATATTTTACATTTAATTGAGAGAAATGGACCTTGTTTCCCAAAGTGTGTAATACATTATAATTAATATGTGTATATTCAGACGTTCTAATGTCATTCTCGCCGTCAGAATCAATTTGATCTGTATATAACAATATTTAAAATTGGTCGCTTTCTAGTCGCTATACCCTTCAATCCCTTATCTATCTCTCTTATATATATATATATATATATATATATATATATATATATATATATATATATATATATATATATATATATATATAAAATGAAGGAAGAGAGATAAAGATGTACGGATGACAAATCTATTCCATCTTCGATCGTTCAATGCAAGGTGTACTCGATAAAAAAATGTTTATTTTTCTTTCCTTAAGCAGTCTTTTCAAAGATTAAAATCTTTTCATCAGATGAATTACATAGATGGATAAGTTGGTAGTGGAATAGCCAAAATTCAAAATTTGAAAAATTTAAGAAACAATATAAAGTAATGGAAAGTAAGAGTGTGCGTGTAAAAAGGTTATCAAAATATGGAGTCTGTCCAGTTGGTGAATGTCCGTTGATAAAATGTCCGGTGACGAAAGATTTAAAGATGGAATAAGGTATTTCGTGGAGACAGCGTTAAAAATGTTCAAAATTAAGTAAATCCAATGTAAATATGTTTAGTTCAACCGTAGATGGGAAGCACTTATTCGGATGTAATTTTGAGAATTAGGGCCATTTTAAAATACTTCCGTGGACCGTGAATGAAAATAGTTTTTTTAGAAGTTGAGTTTAAAATGGTGTGTATATTTTAAGCAGGGAATTTCAGTAGTAACTTCGATATAATCTAAGAAATGAGAGAGTGATATTTTTGGTCGGAGACGAAGCCAGTAAAAAGTGGAGAAGGGGGTGAGAGATAAGGGGAGTGGATGAGGGGGTTTAGTTTAGTGGATGGAACAATAGTTGATGTTGGTAGTAGGGTAAGGGAAGGGTTTATTTAGTTACAGCTCATCGCTAGTAAGCAACAATAAAATGCCAGGCCTGGGCTAGCTTCAGATAGGAGTTGGGGTGGGGTTTCAATATGCTAAATACAGTAGCGTTTCAGGTCAGTAAGTAAACAGTTTGGGAGGGGGAGTGCCCCCGTATTTAAAGGGATTTTTATACAAAATTATATATAATTCAGAAAGTTTAAAAGGGTTCAAATTGGGAAATTAAAGCTCAGACGATTGAAAATCTGGAATATACGTGTTTAAGATGCAATAATCCGGACAAATATAGTATTTCAGAGTTTAATGTTTAAAGACTTTATAGATTTCTCAGTTAGTTAAATATTAGATGCATGACTAAATAAGAAACTTTAATATATAACCGAGGTTAGGATTGGGAATAGCGTTAATATGTTTACAACATTTGAGTTCTAGTATAAGGATTATCGGGTGGGATTGGGTTGATTATGTAACCGAAGTAATGACATAGAATATTGAAATTACAGATAGATTTTAGGGGGCAAATAGGCCATTATAGGAGTAACCAGGGAGCGTAGTATAAAGGTGAGAGTAATGAAATCTATGAGAAAAAGATAATCCGTAGAGCGAGTCGATGGATTGTATGCAAAAGGGAGATAATAGAGGCAATGGATAGGTATGTAAGAGAGTTGGCTAGTATTAGAAAAAGGGGGATTAAGAACTAGAGTGTTGGAGTAGAGACGATTAAGGATTAGTAGAGTGGAGAAGAATAATGTAAGTTCTCAATTTACATTCAGTGTTATGATTTAATAGAATTATTAGGTGCACAGGATATGTTAGGTGCACGGATATGTTATGTTATTAGGATGATTATTTGTAAGGTTGGAAAAATTAAGAGTTAAAAAATTAACAAATTATAGAATTTAAGAATTAGTCTAATGTTAGAGAGGTGGCTGTTGGCTGGGAGGAGGGGTGTCAAATGGAGTGATGAAATTTATGTATTTATATTTTCGCTTGTGTCTGCTGATGAGAAGAATTTATCTTTGAAAATCCATGGACTAAGGATATGAGGCTCCTTCCTTTGAACTTTTGATGTTCTAATAAATATTGTATCTTTACACTTTTTTATTCTCATCTTTCACCTCTATAATTTATATATATGATGTATATATATATAATTTATATATAGATAGAAATAATATATATATAATATATATATATAATTTATATATATATATATATATATATATATATATATATATATAATTTATATATATATATAATTTATATATATATATAATTTATATATATAATTCATATATATGTATTTATATATATATAACATTTATATATATATAATTTATGTGTATATAGTCATATATATAATTTATATATGTATAATATATATAAATATATAATTATATATATATACAATTTATGTATATATATAATTTATATATATATATATATAATTTATATATATATATAATTTATATATATATATAATTTATATATATATATATATATAATTATATATATATATAATTATATATATATAATTCATATATATATATATATAATTTATATATGTATTTATATATAATTTATATATATATATAATTTATATATATATGTATATAATTATATATATATATAATTATATATATATAATTATATATATATAATTATATATATATATAATTATATATATAAGTATATATATATAATTTATATATATATAATTATATATATATATATAATTATATATATAAATAATTATATATATAATTATATATATATAATTATATATATATAATTATATGTATATATAATTATATATATATATATATATATATATATATATATATATATATATATGTATTCATATATTTTGTTCCAGTGGTAACACACTAGACTACGGATATTTACATCGAGGGTTCGATCCTAGCCCGGTTAATCATGCTGATGACGACTCATAGTAAGAAATACGTTACCATGCCTCCTTGCTATGCACGCAAAACTTAATTTATGAAAAATTAATCAATTAAAAAAATATATAGAGATTAAATTGATGACACGTCCGATCGAATGAATGCAATTATCTGCCTATTCTTAATCCGCTCAGGGAGCGAAAAATAATAATCGCACCGGTAAATCTTCAGTGTAGAGAAGTGATGTTTTTTTTAGACGGTCATAAGGCGCGAACCCGGTCCACAGAGCCACTTTTGCATCTGCACGCTTCCACTCTATCCTCACAGCCATAATAATTTACCACGTGATACGGAGAATTAAAGCTATATTTATGCCTATTACAGTGTAAACATCAAGACAGACTAGAAAACTCAATGTACTTACTCGAAGTCTTGCTTTGTAGCTAAGTGAATGCTTATTTTTAATATCTCCTAACAGTGCTCAACTTTAATTTTTCTTAGAAAGAGAATTTTTATAATAAAATTCATAAATAAATATTAAATTATATTTTTACAATTACATATATATATATATATATATATATATATATATATATATATATATATGAAAATATTTGTTGTTGTTTATTATCTACGGACGTATACGTTTCATCTTTTTTCAATCAAGACTCTTCAGCGTAGAAGTTTGACTATTCACTACTGGTCACACGATTCGAAACCCTGGATTATAAGTATTTTTCAACTCCAACCCAACGTCTTAAACCTCGCGGCCAATATCTGAACGGCTGATAAACTGTGGTAGATTAAATACATTTATAAGCGGCGATGACGACACAGGCATTCTATATATATATAAACTAATTTACCCAAAACATTATTGCAGATCCAAGATTTATGTTTACATCAATCATAGATGGTTGTCCGGTAGTTCTGACGTGATTTAGCGTCGGACAGACAGACAAACATTTGGTGACTTATTATAATGTATAATTTTACGGATTTTTTTTCATTGCACTAAAATTATAACGTTGCTCTTCCGATAGATGTCTGTTTAAAGAACATCTTAGGAGACAATTTACGTAAATTAACCCACTTTTTATGAGCTATTTTAAAATGTTGTACCCATCGACATTTCCAAATAGAAAGATTTGTCTGGAATTAATATTTCATAATGATTTATCAAAGAACTTTCAATGCCATTTTTAAGAACAAGACGAACTAATGAAGGATCGAAGAATGGATGAAGAAATAAAAATGAAATCACAACAGAAAACTATGGAAAGAAAAAACGGGAGAGATGAATAGATAGGAAGAGCGATGGGGAAAGATACGGAAAATGAAATACGAGACACATAGAGTACTGCTGCCACATCTGGGGAGGTGCCGCTTGGAGCACTGTTTCTTGCCTTCACAGAATACAAAACATCGTGGAGGAAGATCAGATCTCTTCTGTTCTCACAAAAGAAATGTTGCTAGTCTTTCTCTACTCTATCGTTATTTTCACTGAGGCTGTTCGGCTGAGTCCCCCCCTGAAAACATTCACAGAAAGAACTTGTCTCCCTACGACAATTGAATAGAACGTTCGTTTCTTCTTCCGTGTGCCTAGCGTCAGGTGGAATTTACATAAACAGAATTTTTTTCCAAGACTTTCTCATCTGTGGAACACATTACCACGGTACAGCTTCCCTGCAAGCAACAACATGTTCGTCTTCAGATCAAATGTCAACAAATACTTGTAAACTATAAGTAATCAAATTGTGTTCTTTCCATTCATCATTTTAAATCTTCTCATAATATTATTCATAATACAACTAACAATCTATCCATCTGATTAACACTTATCCTCAAATGGCTTTTAATCTTGATAAGTGGCGACTCATTAGTGAAATAATAATTATAAAGAGAGAATGAAAGACATAAACAAAGAGGAAAGAGAATAAAAGAGAATAAAAGAATAAGACCCAAGAGTGCGAAATTGTGATATTGCAATATTGTGTTGAGAAGAAAATGACGTCATAAAAAGACAGTAGGGAATGAATGGGAAGAGAATGCAATCAAAAATGGGGTTAAAGAAAAAAGGAGGAACAAAAAAGAGAAAGTAAAGATGGAAAATCCTGATCTGAAATCAACGAGGAAAGAAAATGAGAAACATAAGTCAATGTCACAATGTATGCGACTGCATACTTCTGCTTGACAACATAATAATGGGGCAAAGTCATATATGTGCGTTACTTCTCCATATTGTATTAAGTATTCACGAAGTTATGCGACAGAAACGTTTATAACTTAAAAACTATTTATCTGATCAGGCTGAAATTGTGCAGGGTGTTTACTTTTGTCAAAGAGCATCAGATCCATACATAAACTTTGGAAAAATCAGAAATTGAAATTTCGTTATTATTTTGACCATAAGCGCAATTTTCATGATCAAGATTAAAGGTCAATGTCTTGTAAGATGCGGGACTTCATTGACTACAATATGGGTCAAGTTGTGAGTTTCTACGATGAACAGAACATTGATCGGCGAAAATGTGACTTTTACCTTTTGAGTGACCTTGCTATTGACCTTTAACTTTGCTGTCTCAAAATTAAATCAGTTCTGAGGTCGACTATGACCGATATTTTGACACAGTTTCATGGCGATTGGTCAAGCGTCGTGGACGCTTGGTTGTACGCAAACAAACATAGTGACAAACTCGACCAAGAACATGACCTTCGCATTGACGGAGGCAATTAATGCAATAAATATGAAGGAAAAAAAGAACGGAAAAACAGAAATAAAGGAGGAGAGAGAACGAGAAAAAATGTACGTAATATTAATATTAAAGGTTAATAATAAAAACAAAATGGCGAAATAATAACAAATATATGTAAATACTGAAGAAAATAAAAATAGAGAAAAAAGAATGAATAATGAAACTATTTTATCCAGCCCTCGGGCTAGGATCCAAGTATATTATCTATTTCGTTCGATTCTTAGGAGACAATCCTTCCAGGCATTACCTCCTATGAAATGATGGTATGAGTTTATCGCTAGTTGATTGAGAGGCTCTCGCCGGGGAATGCCGACGGTTCGAGCAGGCAAGTTTTATAGTCAATCCTCACCCGCCTACGAACGCCCTTGTGGCATCTAGAAATGGCCGTACACCACATTAAGATCGACCTTGTATCACATCCGGTCCTCGTGGGAAGACAGGTAAATTGAAAAAAACGAGAGTAAATAAAAGAGAAAAACAAAGAAAGCGAAAAGAAAGAAGAAAAGAAAGAAGGAGAACACATAAAAATTTGGTCGAGACGTAATAATTGGATGAATTTATTCTGTTTTTGGCTTACCTTTCAAAGAAGACGTTTAATAAGAACGCACAATGATAAACTCGATACGTTGAACTTTCTTGGGGACGACGACGTACGAGATCCGGTTTGAGAATTACCTATTTTTACCATAGTAAACAGAAAGATAAGATTGAAGATAATCTGATATTGTTTCGTATAAGATTTGATATTGCCGGATTATTTCAATTTATCTCTAAAAATTGAAATTACTTTTATTATTACTTCTAGAGGGCGCCGTACTTTTCTGCCTTTTCTATGAAAACGAAATAAAGGAAAAAGGTTGACTTTTTTCCTTTATTTAATTTTCGTAGAAACAATGAACATCGCGATTTCAAACTGCAGTTTCGCTCACTCAATTTTATGGATCTGACTCGTCTATACGCCATAATCACATTGCTATACAAATTCTCGTTAAATAACCAAAGTTAAGCGGCGTTGAGCCTGGTCAGTACCAGATGGGTGATCATTTGGGAATGCTAGGCGTTGTATATCATTTCTCCTGACAGGGATATACATGCGACTGAGGACAGCATGTGAATTTGATATTCCCTAGAAACTTCCCCTTTCGATAAAAGTCGGATGCCCGCCCAGGGCGAATACCACACTAGGTATTACCGAATGTACTATGTCTTATTGATATTTGTTGACATTATTAGCGTGCAACTACTTACCAATGTGTAACTACTTACCAAGTCCAATAGCCACTCGAGGATAAAAGTTAATAGGATTGGCAGTTGAATGTTGAATTATTATTATTCACTAATATGTTGAAAGTAAGAAAAAAAATAATAGTGAAGAAATAGTTAGATTTATAAACATATATATTTATTTGCAGATAAACAATTTGTTGGAGACAAGCGTAAAAATAGTTATGGCAACATGTAATGTGGTACATATTATAATACACAAAGGAAAGAAAACGACATGAGTACTAAAGAAGGAATACATTACTGTCCTAAATACAATGATAAAAGAGCACATGTTGTCAGGGTCGAAGATAGATAGTAACTTGCTTTGTATTCAGAAGACGTAATCTAGCCTGCTAGGGGTTGAGAAGGTATGCTAATATGAGAAGCTAGACAATACGTCCATCTGCTTTGAAAAACGAGCCAGAAAGAAAAGAAAAGCTCGTTTTGAATTACCCACGTGAGTGGAATGTGATTTCAGATATTCGCGTTTGGAGAGTGTACTTAAATGATGGACAGAATTAATACAAGGAAGATAACTCGGATATAAATCCAAAAGAAACACGCAGATATTTCAGTCACCAATATTACCATTACTTCAAAGTCCACTATGACCTGGAGTGTATGTACCCTCCAGGGTCCAATCCACGGGTAAAATAAAATTTGTCCGAAGCATGACACTAAACTGCCTCGAACACCATTGTGTTCGCACTGAAATACATCTTTCCCTTTACCTTTCAACTTATTGTTGTCTTCCCTTTCGCCAGAAGTACATTTTATATTAATACTAAGCTATGCCTATGTATTGAGCACTGTTGAAATAGATACTGAATTTTTATATATATATATATATATATATATATATATATATATATATATATATATATATATATATATATATATATATATATATTATTTTATGAGTATATAATATAAAACAAGTAATCATTCCATCACAAATGACGGAGATAAATGTTAGATTTACGAAGTAATGAAAAGAAAGAGGCAAACTTTTTCTATCACCATAAAATGTATATCCCTTTAAACAGTGAAATATTCTACATCATAACTCATCCAAATTAGCCTTATTGCCTCCTTACGAAGATTAAAACAAAGATATAATGATACTAAACCTTAGGTCTGGAATACTTATTCTTGTTTTCATCAAAATCCATTACATGATTTTGATTCTAGAAAAATAATATAGTTTCGGTATCAGACAGACAGACACGTACATAATCTCCATTATTAATAAATTATTATTATTATTATTTTAATTTTTCGACTTCTTGTCTCATGCTTGAGGTTAGTCATTTCGCGAATAACTTCCAACTTTTCTTGTCTGTTGCTATGTTGCCTGTGCCGACCGCCAGGATAAGGTCATCATTAACTGATTCCCTCCATGTCTTAAGCTACCTGCCACGTGACTTCGGGCTTATAACGTGGCTGTTAATGTTTAAAAAAAATCATAGTATCGTATGAAAATTTTGTTGACATTAAAAGCCACGTGAGAGACCCAAAGCCACGTGGTATTTACAGATAAATGGTGGGGCTAATATGATAATGTATTTCATAATGCATTTTCATAAAATCCCATCATACAACATCATAACAAGGCTCATAAACATCCTTTGGAACAGAAAAAGATGACTAAGCACAGCTGCAATAATCCATGGCACTTTTGCGTTTCATCACGCTAAACGTAGATGGATGCAAATCAGCAAAATCGCACAATGAAACGGCTGTTCCTGGAGTTATCTTTGGTCCATGTTTTTGTGATGTTTTCTCCTTTGACGAAATATAGTCCTCACGCATACTGGCAACCACATTTCACAGAACTTCTTGGCATTACCATATATACATTACAGCCCAGCTTTAGGGGGGGGGGCATACAAACTAAGGTTTATTAGTTAAAAGAGAAAAGTGCAGGCTGACAATAAATTATCATAGTAGCCCCCAATGTCAAAGTAGCCCCGATTTACGGTAACTTCTATGAGTGTGATTTTCTGTAAAACAAATTCAATTAAACTAAACGTGTCCGTGAAAACAGTTCTGAAAAACTGATTTATTAAAAAAAGCATATGAAATCAATTAAAGCAACTAGTACACGTTATTAAAAGAGTCTTGAAAATGGGGGGGGGGTGACAAATGATATTAAATCCTTAATGATAATAGAAAATAAAGATGGGGGGACGAATGTTGAAGCGTTGTCTGGCATCGATTGATCGCCATCAATAGTCTCAGCAGTGCAATTTACTCCTCTAAACCAACATTAAAAAATCGTCAACAAACAACGTGATGATATACGAACCGGTTTCAAAATATAATTACTTCCCTTGAACCATCTTTACTTTTAAGTTGTAAAAACTTTTGATGAAGAAATAGTACTTTTGGTTATATTGAAGCAGTGAACTCCCAATCTTTTGTTGGCCTTTTGGCTAGAAACAAAGTGTAGTATCTGTTCTTATGATGCACTTAGTCTTTTCTGTCCTGATTCAGTGAATAAATTCATTCTAGACTTAGGCAATTGTTATTTATGTTTCAATCCAGAGTGATCCTTATTCAGGAGTTGGATTTTCCCCACATTAAAAACCGAGCTTGCGTCTAACTCTACCCTTGTGGGGAGGCAAGTAAATAAGAACACCCAAATTGTGCAAGCGATTAAAAGGCTAATTAATCTATTAGATCAATTTATCTGATTTTTGCGAATTTCTTTTGTTTTTGTTTTTTGCAAATACTATTTTTTCTGATTTTTACAGAATAAATTGTATTTTTGCAGATTTAGTTTGTAAATAATAATTTGTTTTCGGATTTTTATAGATTAGATTGTATTTTTGCAGATTTAGTTTGTAAAAAATAATTTGTTTTCGGATTTTTTAAATTAAATTGTATTTTTGCAGATTTAGTTTGTAAATAATAATTTGTTTTCGGATTTTTACAGATTAAATTGTATTTTTGCAGATTTAGTTTGTAAATAATAATTTTTGTTCGGATCTTTGCCGATTTATTTTTTTCATCATTTTTATTTTGCAAATATCTCGAATTATGATTAGGGATTAGCGTTTATAAGTAACTTTAACAAATAAACTCCTTTGATCCTACCAGTAACCAGAGAGAAACTATTCTCTTTCTTTCTTTGGAGGGCTATTTTGTTGGGTGGCGTTGCCACTCGGACTACTGGTTAGTGGTAGGGTTACGAAAGAGTATGTTTCGTTTTGCAAGAAACAAATAATAAAACCAACAGCGTTTATTAAAAAGAAAATTGAAATATATTACAACTTAAACATAATAGTAATAGCGTATATAATATAGCACATTGCTGAAGAAATTGTTTTTTATACGATGGGTAATTTGCATGATGAACTAATACGCAAAAATCAAAAAAAAAATTAATATTTGAAAAAAAGGGGAAGAAATAAGAAACCCTTAAAAATCAGACAAAACTGATCGATAAAATTTGGCAGCCATTTTAGGCGCTAACTGCTTCAATATAACCGGAATTTTGTATTTTTCTGTTATTCTGAACTACTATAATCTTCGGTGATAAAAGCGTTTACCAAAGATTTTGGTTTTGTTTACAAATAAATGAAAAAGATGAGCATATTTCTCTCCAAACGCATGTGTTTTTCTTCTGGAGAAAACACACACAAGCACAAGTTTAAACAAAGTTTAAACAAAGAAAAACATCTTGAAAATATTTTTTCCGTGATTCCTTTTTTCTTATTTTATCTTTTTTTCTTAATTTTTTATTTATTTTCGTTTAAAACATTATTTTCTTATTTATTTAACAAAAATAAAAAAATAAATAAATAAAAACTTTGTATTATTTGTATTATTCGGACTACTGTTCTAATCTTGGATGCTATTCTCACAACGTTTCGGCCAATGTAACCTACGGTCTTCTTCAGGTTTGTCTTGTCGCCGTCAGGAATATTTAAGGAGTGGATTGCTCTCATCAGCCATGACCAGGTAGAAGTGGGGCCATGTGAACCTGTCGCGAAACGGATGAAGTGCTAAGTGATAATGATTGGGTAGGGGAAACCACTTCGGTAAGCATCACACACAATGAGAGACTTTCATGGACTACTAAACAGCACCAGCATATATACATTGTTAACAGAACACTCTCGTACACATTCACTAATAAAACAAAGGCACCGTAATATATACATACACGTAAACGCACATGGCGACATGGATAAGTTTTTTACGTCTTCAATCTTTTTGAGGGCTAGAAAAAAACTTCTAAACAAATTTATACTTGTATGATTTTTTCTTCAGACAAATCATCCTAAGGAAGTCTTACAATGAAGACGAAAACGAAACATAATACATAAATAATATTTTGTTTTTTCATTTTTTTATTTTCCCTTTCGTCGGAACATTTTATTCATATATATATATAATGTCTTTTAAGGGAGGTGGGGTCTGATCAACTCTGCTGGGAAGCCATGAAATTAAATACTGTCTTGTTTTTAAATTCCCGAAACAGTTTTTCATGGTAAACAACTGATCCCTTAAAATAGTGTTAGAAACTAACTAATATAATAACTGTAAAAAATAAATTGACTTACATGAGTGATTTTCCACTGGAAGACTTGAGACTATAAGTTTTTTTTTTAATATATTTTTCTTTTTTATATAGTTTTAATGGTTGAGAAACTTCCGAGACTATATATATATATATATATATATATATATATATATATATATATATATATATATATATATATATATAAATATATATAAATATATATATATATATTTATATATATATATATATATATATATAAATATATATATATATATTTATATATATATATATATATATATATAAATATATATAAATATATATATATATATTTATATATATATATATATATATATATATATATAAATATATATATATATAAATATATATAAATATATAAATAAATATATATATATATATATATATATATATATATATATATATATATATATATATATATATATATATATATATATAACCAAACGATAAAAATACAGAAACGAAGGTATAAGCTAATGGCTTCTTAAATACCGACAACTTATCACGCGCACACGCATACATACGAACACACTTATACTTTAGTGTTTAAGTCTTAATCTTACTACCGGAGTAATTATTTGTGAACGCGGTTTGCTTAATGTTACACAGAGATGTTCAAACATTTACTTTATCAAGTCTGGTCATCAGAGTTGGCCATTTGTATGGATAATGCGAATTACGTCACAAGCAAATAGCGTATAGGATTACTTCTCAAAACATCACTCTCTTGCGTGAATGGGAATAAAGTAATAGTACGTAGATATGAGAGAGAAATTTGCTAAAGTGTCAATCAATGTACTCGTTTGTTTGATCCGCTCACCGTCAGCTGCCGTGGCATAGCAATGATGTCAGCGTATTAATCTCCGTGTCAGAGTGTAAGTGTTTAAATAATGAAGTGTATCCAAACGTTCCGTCAGAAGTGTATTTGGGGTTCACTTTGGTTGCACCTGCGGGCTTTAGGGACAAGAGGGGTCACGAGGTTGAGGTGATTTCCTAATTGAAAACGTTGCTGCTTACTTCATAGTTTATCACGGAGTAACGCGATTCGGGTGACATTCTAAATCTAAGTGGTTTGGTTTGGAAACGCTGACAATGCAGAATGTTGCATACGCCATCTGTGTGTGTGGCTTATCTGGAGTCTCCATGCGTTGACCAGGGTCTAATTTGACATCTTGGATGTCATTCTTTGTGGTTATTCGACTGCATGGATGAATTAATGAACAACAACGACGTATAATAAACCTATCTATATAATAATAATACGCCAAGGCAATTTCATGCTTCTACCTCTTTTTTAATATGGGATCGCTCAATTGCCGAAGATGCAATGGCAAAAGAAATATGTTTTTACATTTCATCTGATGTCGCTTGTGTGTTGAGCGTGAAATGCTTACTTGGCCTTCGGGCTAAGATCAAAGTGTAGTATCTTATCTGTCCAAAGATGGTACAATAATATCGTGGGGTCTGATGGATAGGCGCGTGCTTGGGTCTGTAAGCAACGTGATTCAAGACAATTTGTTAAACAGCAACAAGGTGGCGGTGAGATTATGATATTGGCTGGTATTATTGGCAGTGAGCTTGTGGGCCCTTTTAAAGTCGAGGACGGTTTTAAAATGAATTTTGAAAGTTACTGTGATTTCCTCGGGCAAAATCTCTTTGAATGGCTGGATAACTAACCTTTAGCTATACAAGACAACGCGCCAAGTCACGCTTCAAAGTTCACCAAACCATGGTTGCAAGAAAAGGGATTTGTAAGGGGATTCGTACACGAATCGGACACCCAATAGCTGTGAGTTAAATCCAATTGAGAACCTGTGAAGTACCCATTCACAGAGATATTTATTCCAATGGTAAACAGTTTAACAGCAAGCATGAACTCTGGCAAACAGTAAATATTGCTGCAAGTAACTTATCAGTTACTACGGTAACAAATCTAACAGCAGCTGTCGACAACAGACTGTTAAAAAAAGTATCATCAGTGCAATAAATGATGCAACACTTTCGTTTGCACTTCTCTTAATTTGCCTTTTGATTTTTTTGTTCAATCTCACGTTTGTTACATTCTTGTTGTATAGCAGTGAAGTTTGCAATTTATATTCTTTCATATTTATACATTCTATCAACATCAACTAATAAGTAAAAATTATTGTACTAAAGCTGTACTTGCAAATAAAATCTTGACAGTAAAATGTGTTTATTTTATCAATCACAACATTTTTCCAATTACAACAATAGCAATACTCTATCACTTTGCCTGTAAGTTAAACATCTTATATGGAATAGATATGAAAAGTAAATAAAATTAATTTTGAAATACATGATGTTTTATGATTTGCATATAATCTCTAGACACACACACACATACATACACACATATATATATATATATATATATATATATATATATATATATATATATATATATATATATATATATATATATATATATATATATGTATAATATAAATATAATATATACCTATAATAAAGTTTCATTCATACAAACATAGCATGGATACAGATTCAGTACATGTTTCAGTCGTAGCTTTAATAAGCCTCAGGTCATAAAGTCCGTAATGTGTGCTTTCATATTGAGGAATGAAGCAAAAAGTACTATCGGTAAAGGTCACCGGACTAAATTCAAAATAGTTTATGAACATACTTACTGTTGAACTTTCATATATTAAAATTACCTGCGTCTTCAAATCGAGGTTAAATCATTTATCCAGGTTTTGCGAATCAGGTAATGTAATATTAGTTGAATTAAGCTAGTAAAATTTCTCAGGAACTTACATGGCTAGCAGAGTACATCATCATCATCATCATCATCATCATAATAATAATAATAATAATAATAATAATAATAATAATAATAATAATAATAATAATAATAATGATGATGATGATAATAATAATAATAATAATAATAATAATAATAATAATAATGATGATGATAATAATAATAATAATAATAATAATAATAATAATAATAATAATAATGATGATGATGATAATAATAATAATAATAATAATAATAATAATAATGATGATAATAATAATAATAATAATAATAATAATAATAATAATAATAATGATGATGATGATAATAATAATAATAATAATAATAATAATAATAATAATAATAATAATAATAATAATAATAATAATAATGATAATAATAATAATAATAATAATAATAATAATAATAATAATAATGTTGTGGTGGCTACCACTCATTTGCATATACGAATAACGTTACACTATAAATGGCAAGCCTAGGTTGGCCTTAGAGTGTGTTATCTAAATGCCGTTTTTTGACGTGGTAAGCAACAAAGCTCTCTGTTATTTTTCTCTGCCAGTAAGTCCGTTATCATAGTTATTATTGTTATTTCTTATTACTATTGTTAATTGTTAAATTTGTTGCTTGCTTTTTGTTACTCCTTATATTTTTATTTATTTGGAGTTTGTTAATTTTTTTTTACCGTTCTCCGGCCATGGCGTCTGCCAGCTGTGCGCCTTCGGAGACCTCTGAAGTGGTTGAGAAGTCATCTCAGCCTACTGATAAAACGGACTGGAGTAAGGCACCCGCCCTTCAAATAGACGTAGACGATTTTGTCGCCAAGGCAAAAGACTGCACGGATTTCGTGACTGAAACTGGAGTAATTATACAGTTACCAAGGTTGGAGGAATTCCAGAAAAAAACGATATTAATGTTCGTAGTGGACAGAAAGTCCAAAAAACTGATTAGGTCCTCAAAAGAAACTGTCGCAAAATTAATTGCAACGACCGGAGTACGTGCGGAACGAATCGTGAAGTGCAAGGGCTATAACACATGGAATAGTCTCTTTAAGACCGAGGATGTGTGCATCGAACTCTCGAAGAAAGAAATAATCACTAAAGACTACATTCTGCGAATGGAATACATGGGTCGAAGGAGAACGACCATCTCCGTTTTCGAAGTACCGGCTGTTGTCCCTGGCGAGTATTTGGGCGCCTTCCTGCTGAAGTTTGGAGATATAACCGCCATTACGGTTGATAAGTTCAATGGAACGTGGTCGTTTGACGTGTGGCTTAACGAGTCGGCTTTCAAGAAAGTACCGTACTACATTGAAGCAAATGGAGAAAAATTGCCTGTGGTGGTGGCTGGAAGACGTCCAGCTTGTTGGATATGCAATGAGGTTGGGCACTTAACATTTACTTGTCCCACAAGGATTAAACCGGCCCAGCCTAACCCCAAGAACAGAGTGCTAGAACACTTGACACCGAAAGTTGCAGCGGAGAAGAAGACTCCCTCCTCAAAGCCAACAACTGAAACTGTAACCCCGGAGGAATTCGAGGACTTATGCAACACCGAAAATGAATCTCCCAAAAAGAAAGTCGTTTGGAATATTGTGACGGGAAAAAAATCACCGAAGTCATACGCTCAAGTGATGACCGAAGAGGAACAACTGGAAATAGAAACCAGAAATGATCCAGGTGGAGAGAAATATAAAGAAATATTAGATCTGAAAAAGACTCTCGACGAAGAACGTAATACTGAGAAAAAAAAAGAAAAAAAAAACGAGGAAAAAAAAATGGTCAAGTCAAATAAAACTACTTCCCCGGCCAAAGAACGTCGCTCTCCAGCCAAAGGTGCACCCCCACCATTAAAGTCATCCCCACCAGTAAGGGAATCTAATTTGACCCCCTTATCAAAAGATAAGCCCGTTACCCCCAATCCATCTCCTTTCTGTTCCCCGTGCAACACCCCTAAAAGTACACCGCCCCCCTCTCCAATGAAGACCGATATGCCGCCTCCTGCCTCACCCACCGCCCCCTCCACATCCCAGAAACGCCATCGAAGTCCCTCGCTAGAGGCCCGGAAAAAGAAGACCCCTTTCTACACAGGCAAGGATGTCTGTAAAGTAACTCCTGAAACTGAAAATCTTATGATAAACCATCATAAGAAGAACTACCGAAACCTAGCTACACTAAAGATGGTACACAAAAAAGACATTACCAACCCGGAAAATTTCTTGGATGCACAAAGACTTTTATCTGTGGTTAGATCAAGAGACAAAGCTAAAGGGGTTTGGAATATGATGGAGGAAGCGAATAACGCCTTTAATATATCGCCTCCTCTCGCTTTCTTTAACGATGAAGAAGTAGTATTACTGCAAAAATCTTGTGTTGGGAGGGTCCCTATACGTATCCATCCTACACTCTACAGGGCATTAAAACTAACTTTCCCCTTAGACATTGGCGGTGTGGCCCCGGACGGTCTCGTCTCAAATGAATTGGGACAAGGTTCTCTGGGTTCATCTGTCGGTGTCTTAAATGCATCAATGTTCGTTTCGGGTTCCCAACTCTAAGAGCACTAGAATGGCACTCAGATTAGCAAGCCTAAATGGCCGAGGGTTGAGGGACACCGCTCGTAAACTTCGAGTAGTACGTGACCTTCAGCGACTCGGCGTGGATGTATGTTGTTTGCAGGAGACCCACTTCATTCCCAGTGATTATCAGGGTGCGCTGACTAGAGACTTTCAGCTCTATTCAGCGTACTTTGATACTCGCTCAAGAGGGGTTTCCTGGCTAGTTAAGCGCACACTGAATGCGACGTGTGACCCAATCTATGCAGATCCTGAGGGAAGGCTGTGCGTTCTTGATGTTACCGTAAAGGATGTGGCTTTTCGGCTTATTGGGGTTTATGCGCCCAACGCCAGTTCTGAGCGGGTTCCTTTTTTTCGGCGGATCGAGCCCTTTATGGATACGTCGCGTCGGATAATTCTAGCGGGAGACTGGAACGCGGTCTTGGATCCCGATTTAGATCGCTTGGGAAAACCTAGGGGAACTAACAGCAACGGGGATGTTAAGGCATTTCGGGACTTTATCGATAAGTTCGATCTTGTCGATAAATTCCGAAATGAGAAACCCCGTGAAGTAGTATGGACTTGGACTGCTAGTCGCGGCTCCGATTTAGGGCAACTTTCGAGTTACCTTGATCGGTTCTTAATTAGGAGAGTCGATTTAGGGCTTTTAGATTGTCCAAGTTTTCATAATATAGTTTACTCGGATCATAGGCTTGTCCGGGTGCGGGTAAACTTAGATAGTCCTAAGCCTAGATTGGCTGGTTACTGGAAGTTCAACACATCGTTGTTCGATTTGAAGGACTTCCGGGAACAGCTTTTACTAACATTACAGAGGGAATTGACGGGTGCTATCATTGGGAATAAGTGGTGGGGCCACCTTAAGAACGTTATTAGGTCCTTCGTTGCCGATTATAGTCGTCGACTCAACCTTAGATCTAGGGCAACGAAAGTGGCACTAGAAACTAGTTTAAGTCGGGCGGCGGAGGCGGGGGATAGCGTTACCTTTACTGTAGCTAAAACGGAACTGAACTCCTTGGATAACAAGGCAGATCAGGGATTGATAGTTAGGTCTAGGTTAAAAAGAGTGCCGCACGAGGCGACAAACATGGCCGCGTCACTGCGTGCGGAGGAACGTCGACGGTCTACTGATCGACACATCGCCAGTGTCACATTATCGGATGGGCGTCTCGTGACTACAAACGACGGGATTTTGGAGGGTTTTCGCTCTTATTTTCAGGATCTTTTTACCAAGGAGCCCGGTCTGACAATGGCTCAGTTCGACGCCTATT
This sequence comes from Sepiola atlantica, assembly GCA_963556195.1. NCBI lineage: Eukaryota > Metazoa > Mollusca > Cephalopoda > Sepiida > Sepiolidae > Sepiola > Sepiola atlantica. Next base: position 60,426,041 of record OY744529.1, on the reverse strand, counting down.
TAGCTGACTTTTCTCGTCTCGAGGCGACCGAAGCAGCTAGGTGCGAAGGGTGTATAAATGAGGATGAAGTCCTGGAGGCCCTAAGGCAGGTTGGCCTTGATAAGTCTCCGGGTATCGATGGTCTGCCTTACGAACTGTATTTGAGGTTGTCGCCCATTTTTGTCCCCCTGCTGGCTGTGTTGTTTAACTCCTGGTTTAGGAACGGGTCTATCCCCCAGTACTTTACCAGGGGTATCATCAAATTGCTCCGCAAGGACAAGAGTGGTGGAGATGGTATAGGTAATTTCCGGCCCTTAACAATGTTAAATACAGAGTTAAAGATTTTGGCCAAGATCTTGGCTAATCGTCTGCAGGTTGTCTTGTTTCGTCTAATAAGTCCCGAACAGACTTGTTCTGTTAAGGGCCGGACTATTCAAGATAATTTGCACATGATACGCTTGATCATAGAGAAAGTCGACACTGAGGCCGCGCTGATCAATTTAGATCAGTCCAAAGCATTCGATAGGGTCGATCATCGTTACTTGGAGGCTGTCTTGTCTTCGGCTGGATTTGGTCCCCATTTCCGCTCCTGGATTCGCCTCTTTTATGCAAACCCCGGTGCGTTGGTTGAAGTGAATGGAATAAGGTCAAAGCCTTTCGATTTGTCCAGATCTATTCGTCAGGGATGTCCGCTTTCACCGATGCTTTATGTGCTTGCGTTGGAGCCTTTTCTTCGCAGGCTTAGGGTGAATCCGGTCCTTCGTGGGATTACTTTGTCTGGTGCTTGCCCCATGATTAAGTACTCCGCCTATGCCGACGACGTCACTGTGCTTGTAACGAGCAGTGCTGAGATTAAGGTCGTCGACATGGAAATAAGACGGTATGAACAAGTGACAGGGGCCAAAATCAACTGCGATAAGTCTGTTGGCTTACGCATTGGTGCCTGGAGGGGTGTTCCCCTTCAGGGGCCCTTTGGCTGGACGGATGGGCCTTGCAAGATACTCGGCGTCTGGTTTGGTCCTGATCTCCAGTTGGAGAAAAATTGGTCGGAAGTGTTGAAAGCGGTTAAGGCTGCAGCCCGTCTGTGGTCTTTGAGAAATCTTACTTTAAAAGGAAGAGCGGAGGTGTGTAATTCTCACATTTATCCTCTCATCCTCTACCGTCTTTCTGTGCTCCCTCTGCCGGCGATCACACTAGTTGAACTAGTGAAGGCTCTTTTCGCGTTTTTGTGGCGCGGAAAGCAGCCCATGGTTCGCCGGGAGATCTGCTACTTGCATCCGTCTGAAGGCGGTCTAGGTATGCCAAGCGTTGAGATTCGTCAATATACGCTTCGCTTACACTACCTAGACCGAATGTGTACACCTTGTGAGGGAAACGGTGAATTCTGGAAGGAAGACACCAAGAAAGCCTTTCCGGCTTTGAAAAGTGTGCACTTGCATGGGGGTGAGGCATTTCGTTTACCTCGACGCGAGTGCTCCTTTTATCGCGAGTGTCGACAGTCCTTGAAGTACCTTCTAAGGGTGTCAGAAAGCCTCTCTGACACCCGAGTGTTGTCTCGTAAAGCACTATATCGGGTTATGGTGAGGGGATCTGTTCGTGACGATATTACTGAGGAGCTCGGTCTTACGAAGGGAGAACTTCGCTTGATCTGGCCTTGGGCGCCTGGGTTGAAATGCTTCGATAATTACGAGGCATCACTCACCTGGCTGATAATACGAAATGCACTCTGGGTCGGCAAAAAGCTTTACGCAGCGGGATTAGTAGAGACACCAAGTTGTGTTCGATGCGGCGACTGGGAGGAAACGACCAGTCATGTTTTCTTTCATTGCCCCATCGTTCGCCCGCTGTGTGAGTTAGTTGAAGGCTACACGGTTCGCATGTTGAACGGACAGTTCTTCGTTTTGGAGTCTTTTTCGACATGCTGCAATTGGGCACCAATCATGAAGTGGGAGGAGCATTATGTGTTTCTTTGCTTACTAGCAGTCATGAGAGGAGTGATTTGGTCGACACGACAGAAGGAAGTCTACGGGGAAGAGACCTTCACTGCTCCCCAGCTTGTCCTCATTTTCCAGTCTCGCTTGAAAATGCGTGTCAGGCTGGAGAAGGTGAAACTCCCTCCGGCAGATTTCAACAAAAGGTGGGTGAAAGTTGCGCGTTTGTGTCGTTTGAATGGAGCTAATTTTGAGTGGTACTTGGACGTGCCTTAGACAGAATATTGGGTGGCCGAACCGAACACTGACCCTTTTATTTGACCCGGTTAGGCAAGATTAGGTTATGTTTTGTTTTTCTTCCCCTTTTTTAGCTTAGCTAGAGGTATGTAAGTTGTCATAGGTCCCCCTTTTTTTTTTCGTCCTCTCCCCCCCCTTTTTTTTTTTTTTTTTTTTTTTTATCCCGACTTTTATTTTATAATTCCCATTCCCGACCCCTATTAGGTGACTGATCTGTTGTTTTGTCAGAGATGCAGGTCTCCTTTCGTAATTTTCGAAGGAGGTGTGAGAATAAAACTTTCGTGACCTGCATCGCCTTTTTTCGACTGGCAAAACTTCTTATCGGCCACATTTCTTTAGTGGGAGGTTCTTATACTAACACTTAATTTTATTTATTTTTTCATTGTATATATATATATCATTCTTGTTCCCCCACTCCCAATTACATGTATATATTGTCATTTTTGGGTTTTAAGTAGGTATATCATGGAGTAAATTTGTTATGGTGATTGTGACTAGTTAAGTTAAGAATGTTAGTTAGGTCAACATTTTCCCCACCCCCCTTGTAGGCCTTGTGCCAAATTTTGTATTTTTTACAAATAAATATTGTGTTATCTAAATGCCGTTTTTTGACGTGGTAAGCAACAAAGCTCTCTGTTATTTTTCTCTGCCAGTAAGTCCGTTATCATAGTTATTATTGTTATTTCTTGTTACTATTGTTAATTGTTAAATTTGTTGCTTGCTTTTTGTTACTCCTTATATTTTTATTTATTTGGAGTTTGTTAATTTTTTTTTACCGTTCTCCGGCCATGGCGTCTGCCAGCTGTGCGCCTTCGGAGACCTCTGAAGTGGTTGAGAAGTCATCTCAGCCTACTGATAAAACGGACTGGAGTAAGGCACCCGCCCTTCAAATAGACGTTGACGATTTTGTCGCCAAGGCAAAAGACTGCACGGATTTCGTGACTGAAACTGGAGTAATTATACAGTTACCAAGGTTGGAGGAATTCCAGAAAAAAACGATATTAATGTTCGTAGTGGACAGAAAGTCCAAAAAACTGATTAGGTCCTCAAAAGAAACTGTCGCAAAATTAATTGCAACGACCGGAGTACGTGCGGAACGAATCGTGAAGTGCAAGGGCTATAACACATGGAATAGTCTCTTTAAGACCGAGGATGTGTGCATCGAACTCTCGAAGAAAGAAATAATCACTAAAGACTACATTCTGCGAATGGAATACATGGGTCGAAGGAGAACGACCATCTCCGTTTTCGAAGTACCGGCTGTTGTCCCTGGCGAGTATTTGGGCGCCTTCCTGCTGAAGTTTGGAGATATAACCGCCATTACGGTTGATAAGTTCAATGGAACGTGGTCGTTTGACGTGTGGCTTAACGAGTCGGCTTTCAAGAAAGTACCGTACTACATTGAAGCAAATGGAGAAAAATTGCCTGTGGTGGTGGCTGGAAGACGTCCAGCTTGTTGGATATGCAATGAGGTTGGGCACTTAACATTTACTTGTCCCACAAGGATTAAACCGGCCCAGCCTAACCCCAAGAACAGAGTGCTAGAACACTTGACACCTAAAGTTGCAGCGGAGAAGAAGACTCCATCCTCAAAGCCAACAACTGAAACTGTAACCCCGGAGGAATTCGAGGACTTATGCAACACCGAAAATGAATCTCCCAAAAAGAAAGTCGTTTGGAATATTGTGACGGGAAAAAAATCACCGAAGTCATACGCTCAAGTGATAACCGAAGAGGAACAACTGGAAATAGAAACCAGAAATGATCCAGGTGGAGAGAAATATAAAGAAATATTAGATCTGAAAAAGACTCTCGACGAAGAACGTAATACTGAGAAAAAAAAAGAAAAAAAAAACGAGGAAAAAAAAATGGTCAAGTCAAATAGAACTACTTCCCCGGCCAAAGAACGTCGCTCTCCAGCCAAAGGTGCACCCCCACCATTAAAGTCATCCCCACCAGTAAGGGAATCTAATTTGACCCCCTTATCAAAAGATAAGCCCGTTACCCCCAATCCATCTCCTTTCTGTTCCCCGTGCAACACCCCTAAAAGTACACCGCCCCCCTCTCCAATGAAGACCGATATGCCGCCTCCTGCCTCACCCACCGCCCCCTCCACATCCCAGAAACGCCATCGAAGTCCCTCGCTAGAGGCCCGGAAAAAGAAGACCCCTTTCTACACAGGCAAGGATGTCTGTAAAGTAACTCCTGAAACTGAAAATCTTATGATAAACCATCATAAGAAGAACTACCGAAACCTAGCTACACTAAAGATGGTACACAAAAAAGACATTACCAACCCGGAAAATTTCTTGGATGCACAAAGACTTTTATCTGTGGTTAGATCAAGAGACAAAGCTAAAGGGGTTTGGAATATGATGGAGGAAGCGAATAACGCCTTTAATATATCGCCTCCTCTCGCTTTCTTTAACGATGAAGAAGTAGTATTACTGCAAAAATCTTGTGTTGGGAGGGTCCCTATACGTATCCATCCTACACTCTACAGGGCATTAAAACTAACTTTCCCCTTAGACATTGGCGGTGTGGCCCCGGACGGTCTCGTCTCAAATGAATTGGGACAAGGTTCTCTGGGTTCATCTGTCGGTGTCTTAAATGCATCAATGTTCGTTTCGGGTTCCCAACTCTAAGAGCACTAGAATGGCACTCAGATTAGCAAGCCTAAATGGCCGAGGGTTGAGGGACACCGCTCGTAAACTTCGAGTAGTACGTGACCTTCAGCGACTCGGCGTGGATGTATGTTGTTTGCAGGAGACCCACTTCATTCCCAGTGATTATCAGGGTGACTAGAGACTTTCAGCTCTATTCAGCGTACTTTGATACTCGCTCAAGAGGGGTTTCCTGGCTAGTTAAGCGCACACTGAATGCGACGTGTGACCCAATCTATGCAGATCCTGAGGGAAGGCTGTGCGTTCTTGATGTTACCGTAAAGGATGTGGCTTTTCGGCTTATTGGGGTTTATGCGCCCAACGCCAGTTCTGAGCGGGTTCCTTTTTTTCGGCGGATCGAGCCCTTTATGGATACGTCGCGTCGGATAATTCTAGCGGGAGACTGGAACGCGGTCTTGGATCCCGATTTAGATCGCTTGGGAAAACCTAGGGGAACTAACAGCAACGGGGATGTTAAGGCATTTCGGGACTTTATCGATAAGTTCGATCTTGTCGATAAATTCCGAAATGAGAAACCCCGTGAAGTAGTATGGACTTGGACTGCTAGTCGCGGCTCCGATTTAGGGCAACTTTCGAGTTTCCTTGATCGGTTCTTAATTAGGAGAGTCGATTTAGGGCTTTTAGATTGTCCAAGTTTTCATAATATAGTTTACTCGGATCATAGGCTTGTCCGGGTGCGGGTAAACTTAGATAGTCCTAAGCCTAGATTGGCTGGTTACTGGAAGTTCAACACATCGTTGTTCGATTTGAAGGACTTCCGGGAACAGCTTTTACTAACATTACAGAGGGAATTGACGGGTGCTATCATTGGGAATAAGTGGTGGGGCCACCTTAAGAACGTTATTAGGTCCTTCGTTGCCGATTATAGTCGTCGACTCAACCTTAGATCTAGGGCAACGAAAGTGGCACTAGAAACTAGTTTAAGTCGGGCGGCGGAGGCGGGGGATAGCGTTACCTTTACTGTAGCTAAAACGGAACTGAACTCCTTGGATAACAAGGCAGATCAGGGATTGATAGTTAGGTCTAGGTTAAAAAGAGTGCCGCACGAGGCGACAAACATGGCCGCGTCACTGCGTGCGGAGGAACGTCGACGGTCTACTGATCGACACATCGCCAGTGTCACATTATCGGATGGGCGTCTCGTGACTACAAACGACGGGATTTTGGAGGGTTTTCGCTCTTATTTTCAGGATCTTTTTACCAAGGAGCCCGGTCTGACAATGGCTCAGTTCGACGCCTATTTAGCTGACTTTTCTCGTCTCGAGGCGACCGAAGCAGCTAGGTGCGAAGGGTGTATAAATGAGGATGAAGTCCTGGAGGCCCTAAGGCAGGTTGGCCTTGATAAGTCTCCGGGTATCGATGGTCTGCCTTACGAACTGTATTTGAGGTTGTCGCCCATTTTTGTCCCCCTGCTGGCTGTGTTGTTTAACTCCTGGTTTAGGAACGGGTCTATCCCCCAGTACTTTACCAGGGGTATCATCAAATTGCTCCGCAAGGACAAGAGTGGTGGAGATGGTATAGGTAATTTCCGGCCCTTAACAATGTTAAATACAGAGTTAAAGATTTTGGCCAAGATCTTGGCTAATCGTCTGCAGGTTGTCTTGTTTCGTCTAATAAGTCCCGAACAGACTTGTTCTGTTAAGGGCCGGACTATTCAAGATAATTTGCACATGATACGCTTGATCATAGAGAAAGTCGACACTGAGGCCGCGCTGATCAATTTAGATCAGTCCAAAGCATTCGATAGGGTCGATCATCGTTACTTGGAGGCTGTCTTGTCTTCGGCTGGATTTGGTCCCCATTTCCGCTCCTGGATTCGCCTCTTTTATGCAAACCCCGGTGCGTTGGTTGAAGTGAATGGAATAAGGTCAAAGCCTTTCGATTTGTCCAGATCTATTCGTCAGGGATGTCAGCTTTCACCGATGCTTTATGTGCTTGCGTTGAGCCTTTCCTTCGCAGGCTTAGGGTGAATCCGGTCCTTCGTGGGATTACTTTGTCTGGTGCTTGCCCCATGATTAAGTACTCCGCCTATGCCGACGACGTCACTGTGCTTGTAACGAGCAGTGCTGAGATTAAGGTCGTCGACATGGAAATAAGACGGTATGAACAAGTGACAGGGGCCAAAATCAACTGCGATAAGTCTGTTGGCTTACGCATTGGTGCCTGGAGGGGTGTTCCCCTTCAGGGGCCCTTTGGCTGGACGGATGGGCCTTGCAAGATACTCGGCGTCTGGTTTGGTCCTGATCTCCAGTTGGAGAAAAATTGGTCGGAAGTGTTGAAAGCGGTTAAGGCTGCAGCCCGTCTGTGGTCTTTGAGAAATCTTACTTTAAAAGGAAGAGCGGAGGTGTGTAATTCTCACATTTATCCTCTCATCCTCTACCGTCTTTCTGTGCTCCCTCTGCCGGCGATCACACTAGTTGAACTAGTGAAGGCTCTTTTCGCGTTTTTGTGGCGCGGAAAGCAGCCCATGGTTCGCCGGGAGATCTGCTACTTGCATCCGTCTGAAGGCGGTCTAGGTATGCCAAGCGTTGAGATTCGTCAATATACGCTTCGCTTACACTACCTAGACCGAATGTGTACACCTTGTGAGGGAAACGGTGAATTCTGGAAGGAAGACACCAAGAAAGCCTTTCCGGCTTTGAAAAGTGTGCACTTGCATGGGGGTGAGGCATTTCGTTTACCTCGACGCGAGTGCTCCTTTTATCGCGAGTGTCGACAGTCCTTGAAGTACCTTCTAAGGGTGTCAGAAAGCCTCTCTGACACCCGAGTGTTGTCTCGTAAAGCACTATATCGGGTTATGGTGAGGGGATCTGTTCGTGACGATATTACTGAGGAGCTCGGTCTTACGAAGGGAGAACTTCGCTTGATCTGGCCTTGGGCGCCTGGGTTGAAATGCTTCGATAATTACGAGGCATCACTCACCTGGCTGATAATACGAAATGCACTCTGGGTCGGCAAAAAGCTTTACGCAGCGGGATTAGTAGAGACACCAAGTTGTGTTCGATGCAGCGACTGGGAGGAAACGACCAGTCATGTTTTCTTTCATTGCCCCATCGTTCGCCCGCTGTGTGAGTTAGTTGAAGGCTACACGGTTCGCATGTTGAACGGACAGTTCTTCGTTTTGGAGTCTTTTTCGACATGCTGCAATTGGGCACCAATCATGAAGTGGGTGGAGCATTATGTGTTTCTTTGCTTACTAGCAGTCATGAGAGGAGTGATTTGGTCGACACGACAGAAGGAAGTCTACGGGGAAGAGACCTTCACTGCTCCCCAGCTTGTCCTCATTTTCCAGTCTCGCTTGAAAATGCGTGTCAGGCTGGAGAAGGTGAAACTCCCTCCGGCAGATTTCAACAAAAGGTGGGTGAAAGTTGCGCGTTTGTGTCGTTTGAATGGAGCTAATTTTGAGTGGTACTTGGACGTGCCTTAGACAGAATATTGGGTGGCCGAACCGAACACTGACCCTTTTATTTGACCCGGTTAGGCAAGATTAGGTTATGTTTTGTTTTTCTTCCCCTTTTTTTAGCTTAGCTAGAGGTATGTAAGTTGTCATAGGTCCCCCTTTTTTTTTTCGTCCTCTCCCCCCCCTTTTTTTTTTTTTTTTTTTTTTATCCCGACTTTTATTTTATAATTCCCATTCCCGACCCCTATTAGGTGACTGATCTGTTGTTTTGTCAGAGATGCAGGTCTCCTTTCGTAATTTTCGAAGGAGGTGTGAGAATAAAACTTTCGTGACCTGCATCGCCTTTTTTCGACTGGCAAAACTTCTTATCGGCCACATTTCTTTAGTGGGAGGTTCTTATACTAACACTTAATTTTATTTATTTTTTCATTGTATATATATATATCATTCTTGTTCCCCCACTCCCAATTACATGTATATATTGTCATTTTTGGGTTTTAAGTAGGTATATCATGGAGTAAATTTGTTATGGTGATTGTGACTAGTTAAGTTAAGAATGTTAGTTAGGTCAACATTTTCCCCACCCCCCTTGTAGGCCTTGTGCCAAATTTTGTATTTTTTACAAATAAATATTGTGTTATCTAAATGCCGTTTTTTGACGTGGTAAGCAACAAAGCTCTCTGTTATTTTTCTCTGCCAGTAAGTCCGTTATCATAGTTATTATTGTTATTTCTTGTTACTATTGTTAATTGTTAAATTTGTTGCTTGCTTTTTGTTACTCCTTATATTTTTATTTATTTGGAGTTTGTTAATTTTTTTTTACCGTTCTCCGGCCATGGCGTCTGCCAGCTGTGCGCCTTCGGAGACCTCTGAAGTGGTTGAGAAGTCATCTCAGCCTACTGATAAAACGGACTGGAGTAAGGCACCCGCCCTTCAAATAGACGTTGACGATTTTGTCGCCAAGGCAAAAGACTGCACGGATTTCGTGACTGAAACTGGAGTAATTATACAGTTACCAAGGTTGGAGGAATTCCAGAAAAAAACGATATTAATGTTCGTAGTGGACAGAAAGTCCAAAAAACTGATTAGGTCCTCAAAAGAAACTGTCGCAAAATTAATTGCAACGACCGGAGTACGTGCGGAACGAATCGTGAAGTGCAAGGGCTATAACACATGGAATAGTCTCTTTAAGACCGAGGATGTGTGCATCGAACTCTCGAAGAAAGAAATAATCACTAAAGACTACATTCTGCGAATGGAATACATGGGTCGAAGGAGAACGACCATCTCCGTTTTCGAAGTACCGGCTGTTGTCCCTGGCGAGTATTTGGGCGCCTTCCTGCTGAAGTTTGGAGATATAACCGCCATTACGGTTGATAAGTTCAATGGAACGTGGTCGTTTGACGTGTGGCTTAACGAGTCGGCTTTCAAGAAAGTACCGTACTACATTGAAGCAAATGGAGAAAAATTGCCTGTGGTGGTGGCTGGAAGACGTCCAGCTTGTTGGATATGCAATGAGGTTGGGCACTTAACATTTACTTGTCCCACAAGGATTAAACCGGCCCAGCCTAACCCCAAGAACAGAGTGCTAGAACACTTGACACCTAAAGTTGCAGCGGAGAAGAAGACTCCATCCTCAAAGCCAACAACTGAAACTGTAACCCCGGAGGAATTCGAGGACTTATGCAACACCGAAAATGAATCTCCCAAAAAGAAAGTCGTTTGGAATATTGTGACGGGAAAAAAATCACCGAAGTCATACGCTCAAGTGATAACCGAAGAGGAACAACTGGAAATAGAAACCAGAAATGATCCAGGTGGAGAGAAATATAAAGAAATATTAGATCTGAAAAAGACTCTCGACGAAGAACGTAATACTGAGAAAAAAAAAGAAAAAAAAAACGAGGAAAAAAAAATGGTCAAGTCAAATAGAACTACTTCCCCGGCCAAAGAACGTCGCTCTCCAGCCAAAGGTGCACCCCCACCATTAAAGTCATCCCCACCAGTAAGGGAATCTAATTTGACCCCCTTATCAAAAGATAAGCCCGTTACCCCCAATCCATCTCCTTTCTGTTCCCCGTGCAACACCCCTAAAAGTACACCGCCCCCCTCTCCAATGAAGACCGATATGCCGCCTCCTGCCTCACCCACCGCCCCCTCCACATCCCAGAAACGCCATCGAAGTCCCTCGCTAGAGGCCCGGAAAAAGAAGACCCCTTTCTACACAGGCAAGGATGTCTGTAAAGTAACTCCTGAAACTGAAAATCTTATGATAAACCATCATAAGAAGAACTACTGAAACCTAGCTACACTAAAGATGGTACACAAAAAAGACATTACCAACCCGGAAAATTTCTTGGATGCACAAAGACTTTTATCTGTGGTTAGATCAAGAGACAAAGCTAAAGGGGTTTGGAATATGATGGAGGAAGCGAATAACGCCTTTAATATATCGCCTCCTCTCGCTTTCTTTAACGATGAAGAAGTAGTATTACTGCAAAAATCTTGTGTTGGGAGGGTCCCTATACGTATCCATCCTACACTCTACAGGGCATTAAAACTAACTTTCCCCTTAGACATTGGCGGTGTGGCCCCGGACGGTCTCGTCTCAAATGAATTGGGACAAGGTTCTCTGGGTTCATCTGTCGGTGTCTTAAATGCATCAATGTTCGTTTCGGGTTCCCAACTCTAAGAGCACTAGAATGGCACTCAGATTAGCAAGCCTAAATGGCCGAGGGTTGAGGGACACCGCTCGTAAACTTCGAGTAGTACGTGACCTTCAGCGACTCGGCGTGGATGTATGTTGTTTGCAGGAGACCCACTTCATTCCCAGTGATTATCAGGGTGCGCTGACTAGAGACTTTCAGCTCTATTCAGCGTACTTTGATACTCGCTCAAGAGGGGTTTCCTGGCTAGTTAAGCGCACACTGAATGCGACGTGTGACCCAATCTATGCAGATCCTGAGGGAAGGCTGTGCGTTCTTGATGTTACCGTAAAGGATGTGGCTTTTCGGCTTATTGGGGTTTATGCGCCCAACGCCAGTTCTGAGCGGGTTCCTTTTTTTCGGCGGATCGAGCCCTTTATGGATACGTCGCGTCGGATAATTCTAGCAGGAGACTGGAACGCGGTCTTGGATCCCGATTTAGATCGCTTGGGAAAACCTAGGGGAACTAACAGCAACGGGGATGTTAAGGCATTTCGGGACTTTATCGATAAGTTCGATCTTGTCGATAAATTCCGAAATGAGAAACCCCGTGAAGTAGTATGGACTTGGACTGCTAGTCGCGGCTCCGATTTAGGGCAACTTTCGAGTTACCTTGATCGGTTCTTAATTAGGAGAGTCGATTTAGGGCTTTTAGATTGTCCAAGTTTTCATAATATAGTTTACTCGGATCATAGGCTTGTCCGGGTGCGGGTAAACTTAGATAGTCCTAAGCCTAGATTGGCTGGTTACTGGAAGTTCAACACATCGTTGTTCGATTTGAAGGACTTCCGGGAACAGCTTTTACTAACATTACAGAGGGAATTGACGGGTGCTATCATTGGGAATAAGTGGTGGGGCCACCTTAAGAACGTTATTAGGTCCTTCGTTGCCGATTATAGTCGTCGACTCAACCTTAGATCTAGGGCAACGAAAGTGGCACTAGAAACTAGTTTAAGTCGGGCAGCGGAGGCGGGGGATAGCGTTACCTTTACTGTAGCTAAAACGGAACTGAACTCCTTGGATAACAAGGCAGATCAGGGATTGATAGTTAGGTCTAGGTTAAAAAGAGTGCCGCACGAGGCGACAAACATGGCCGCGTCACTGCGTGCGGAGGAACGTCGACGGTCTACTGATCGACACATCGCCAGTGTCACATTATCGGATGGGCGTCTCGTGACTACAAACGACGGGATTTTGGAGGGTTTTCGCTCTTATTTTCAGGATCTTTTTACCAAGGAGCCCGGTCTGACAATGGCTCAGTTCGACGCCTATTTAGCTGACTTTTCTCGTCTCGAGGCGACCGAAGCAGCTAGGTGCGAAGGGTGTATAAATGAGGATGAAGTCCTGGAGGCCCTAAGGCAGGTTGGCCTTGATAAGTCTCCGGGTATCGATGGTCTGCCTTACGAACTGTATTTGAGGTTGTCGCCCATTTTTGTCCCCCTGCTGGCTGTGTTGTTTAACTCCTGGTTTAGGAACGGGTCTATCCCCCAGTACTTTACCAGGGGTATCATCAAATTGCTCCGCAAGGACAAGAGTGGTGGGGATGGTATAGGTAATTTCCGGCCCTTAACAATGTTAAATACAGAGTTAAAGATTCTGGCCAAGATCTTGGCTAATCGTCTGCAGGTTGTCTTGTTTCGTCTAATAAGTCCCGAACAGACTTGTTCTGTTAAGGGCCGGACTATTCAAGATAATTTGCACATGATACGCTTGATCATAGAGAAAGTCGACACTGAGGCCGCGCTGATCAATTTAGATCAGTCCAAAGCATTCGATAGGGTCGATCATCGTTACTTGGAGGCTGTCTTGTCTTCGGCTGGATTTGGTCCCCATTTCCGCTCCTGGATTCGCCTCTTTTATGCAAACCCCGGTGCGTTGGTTGAAGTGAATGGAATAAGGTCAAAGCCTTTCGATTTGTCCAGATCTATTCGTCAGGGATGTCCGCTTTCACCGATGCTTTATGTGCTTGCGTTGGAGCCTTTCCTTCGCAGGCTTATGGTGAATCCGGTCCTTCGTGGGATTACTTTGTCTGGTGCTTGCCCCATGATTAAGTACTCCGCCTATGCCGACGACGTCACTGTGCTTGTAACGAGCAGTGCTGAGATTAGGGTCGTCGACATGGAAATAAGACGGTATGAACAAGTGACAGGGGCCAAAATCAACTGCGATAAGTCTGTTGGCTTACGCATTGGTGCCTGGAGGGGTGTTCCCCTTCAGGGGCCCTTTGGCTGGACGGATGGGCCTTGCAAGATACTCGGCGTCTGGTTTGGTCCTGATCTCCAGTTGGAGAAAAATTGGTCGGAAGTGTTGAAAGCGGTTAAGGCTGCAGCCCGTCTGTGGTCTTTGAGAAATCTTACTTTAAAAGGAAGAGCGGAGGTGTGTAATTCTCACATTTATCCTCTCATCCTCTACCGTCTTTCTGTGCTCCCTCTGCCGGCGATCACACTAGTTGAACTAGTGAAGGCTCTTTTCGCGTTTTTGTGGCGCGGAAAGCAGCCCATGGTTCGCCGGGAGATCTGCTATTTGCATCCGTCTGAAGGCGGTCTAGGTATGCCAAGCGTTGAGATTCGTCAATATACGCTTCGCTTACACTACCTAGACCGAATGTGTACACCTTGTGAGGGAAACGGTGAATTCTGGAAGGAAGACACCAAGAAAGCCTTTCCGGCTTTGAAAAGTGTGCACTTGCATGGGGGTGAGGCATTTCGTTTACCTCGACGCGAGTGCTCCTTTTATCGCGAGTGTCGACAGTCCTTGAAGTACCTTCTAAGGGTGTCAGAAAGCCTCTCTGACACCCGAGTGTTGTCTCGTAAAGCACTATATCGGGTTATGGTGAGGGGATCTGTTCGTGACGATATTACTGAGGAGCTCGGTCTTACGAAGGGAGAACTTCGCTTGATCTGGCCTTGGGCGCCTGGGTTGAAATGCTTCGATAATTACGAGGCATCACTCACCTGGCTGATAATACGAAATGCACTCTGGGTCGGCAAAAAGCTTTACGCAGCGGGATTAGTAGAGACACCAAGTTGTGTTCGATGCGGCGACTGGGAGGAAACGACCAGTCATGTTTTCTTTCATTGCCCCATCGTTCGCCCGCTGTGTGAGTTAGTTGAAGGCTACACGGTTCGCATGTTGAACGGACAGTTCTTCGTTTTGGAGTCTTTTTCGACATGCTGCAATTGGGCACCAATCATGAAGTGGGAGGAGCATTATGTGTTTCTTTGCTTACTAGCAGTCATGAGAGGAGTGATTTGGTCGACACGACAGAAGGAAGTCTACGGGGAAGAGACCTTCACTGCTCCCCAGCTTGTCCTCATTTTCCAGTCTCGCTTGAAAATGCGTGTCAGGCTGGAGAAGGTGAAACTCCCTCCGGCAGATTTCAACAAAAGGTGGGTGAAAGTTGCGCGTTTGTGTCGTTTGAATGGAGCTAATTTTGAGTGGTACTTGGACGTGCCTTAGACAGAATATTGGGTGGCCGAACCGAACACTGACCCTTTTATTTGACCCGGTTAGGCAAGTTTAGGTTATGTTTTGTTTTTCTTCCCCTTTTTTAGCTTAGCTAGAGGTATGTAAGTTGTCATAGGTCCCCCTTTTTTTTCGTCCTCTCCCCCCCCCCTTTTTTTTATTTTTTTTTTATCCCGACTTTTATTTTATAATTCCCATTCCCGACACCTATTAGGTGACTGATCTGTTGTTTTGTCAGAGATGCAGGTCTCCTTTCGTAATTTTCGAAGGAGGTGTGAGAATAAAACTTTCGTGACCTGCATCGCCTTTTTTCGACTGGCAAAACTACTTATCGGCCACATTTCTTTAGTGGGAGGTTCTTATACTAACACTTAATTTTATTTATTTTTTCATTGTATATATATATATCATTCTTGTTCCCCCACTCCCAATTACATGTATATATTGTCATTTTTGGGTTTTAAGTAGGTATATCATGGAGTAAATTTGTTATGGTGATTGTGACTAGTTAAGTTAAGTATGTTAGTTAGGTCAACATTTTCCCCACCCCCCTTGTAGGCCTTGTGCCAAATTTTGTATTTTTTACAAATAAATATTGTGTTATCTAAATGCCGTTTTTTGACGTGGTAAGCAACAAAGCTCTCTGTTATTTTTCTCTGCCAGTAAGTCCGTTATCATAGTTATTATTGTTATTTCTTGTTACTATTGTTAATTGTTAAATTTGTTGCTTGCTTTTTGTTACTCCTTATATTTTTATATATTTGGAGTTTGTTAATTTTTTTTACCGTTCTCCGGCCATGGCGTCTGCCAGCTGTGCGCCTTCGGAGACCTCTGAAGTGGTTGAGAAGTCATCTCAGCCTACTGATAAAACGGACTGGAGTAAGGCACCCGCCCTTCAAATAGACGTTGACGATTTTGTCGCCAAGGCAAAAGACTGCACGGATTTCGTGACTGAAACTGGAGTAATTATACAGTTACCAAGGTTGGAGGAATTCCAGAAAAAAACGATATTAATGTTCGTAGTGGACAGAAAGTCCAAAAAACTGATTAGGTCCTCAAAAGAAACTGTCGCAAAATTAATTGCAACGACCGGAGTACGTGCGGAACGAATCGTGAAGTGCAAGGGCTATAACACATGGAATAGTCTCTTTAAGACCGAGGATGTGTGCATCGAACTCTCGAAGAAAGAAATAATCACTAAAGACTACATTCTGCGAATGGAATACATGGGTCGAAGGAGAACGACCATCTCCGTTTTCGAAGTACCGGCTGTTGTCCCTGGCGAGTATTTGGGCGCCTTCCTGCTGAAGTTTGGAGATATAACCGCCATTACGATTGATAAGTTCAATGGAACGTGGTCGTTTGACGTGTGGCTTAACGAGTCGGCTTTCAAGAAAGTACCGTACTACATTGAAGCAAATGGAGAAAAATTGCCTGTGGTGGTGGCTGGAAGACGTCCAGCTTGTTGGATATGCAATGAGGTTGGGCACTTAACATTTACTTGTCCCACAAGGATTAAACCGGCCCAGCCTAACCCCAAGAACAGAGTGCTAGAACACTTGACACCTAAAGTTGCAGCGGAGAAGAAGACTCCATCCTCAAAGCCAACAACTGAAACTGTAACCCCGGAGGAATTCGAGGACTTATGCAACACCGAAAATGAATCTCCCAAAAAGAAAGTCGTTTGGAATATTGTGACGGGAAAAAAATCACCGAAGTCATACGCTCAAGTGATGACCGAAGAGGAACAACTGGAAATAGAAACCAGAAATGATCCAGGTGGAGAGAAATATAAAGAAATATTAGATCTGAAAAAGACTCTCGACGAAGAACGTAATACTGAGAAAAAAAAAGAAAAAAAAAAACGAGGAAAAAAAAATGGTCAAGTCAAATAAAACTACTTCCCCGGCCAAAGAACGTCGCTCTCCAGCCAAAGGTGCACCCCCACCATTAAAGTCATCCCCACCAGTAAGGGAATCTAATTTGACCCCCTTATCAAAAGATAAGCCCGTTACCCCCAATCCATCTCCTTTCTGTTCCCCGTGCAACACCCCTAAAAGTACACCGCCCCCCTCTCCAATGAAGACCGATATGCCGCCTCCTGCCTCACCCACCGCCCCCTCCACATCCCAGAAACGCCATCGAAGTCCCTCGCTAGAGGCCCGGAAAAAGAAGACCCCTTTCTACACAGGCAAGGATGTCTGTAAAGTAACTCCTGAAACTGAAAATCTTATGATAAACCATCATAAGAAGAACTACCGAAACCTAGCTACACTAAAGATGGTACACAAAAACGACATTACCAACCCGGAAAATTTCTTGGATGCACAAAGACTTTTATCTGTGGTTAGATCAAGAGACAAAGCTAAAGGGGTTTGGAATATGATGGAGGAAGCGAATAACGCCTTTAATATATCGCCTCCTCTCGCTTTCTTTAACGATGAAGAAGTAGTATTACTGCAAAAATCTTGTGTTGGGAGGGTCCCTATACGTATCCATCCTACACTCTACAGGGCATTAAAACTAACTTTCCCCTTAGACATTGGCGGTGTGGCCCCGGACGGTCTCGTCTCAAATGAATTGGGACAAGGTTCTCTGGGTTCATCTGTCGGTGTCTTAAATGCATCAATGTTCGTTTCGGGTTCCCAACTCTAAGAGCACTAGAATGGCACTCAGATTAGCAAGCCTAAATGGCCGAGGGTTGAGGGACACCGCTCGTAAACTTCGAGTAGTACGTGACCTTCAGCGACTCGGCGTGGATGTATGTTGTTTGCAGGAGACCCACTTCATTCCCAGTGATTATCAGGGTGACTAGAGACTTTCAGCTCTATTCAGCGTACTTTGATACTCGCTCAAGAGGGGTTTCCTGGCTAGTTAAGCGCACACTGAATGCGACGTGTGACCCAATCTATGCAGATCCTGAGGGAAGGCTGTGCGTTCTTGATGTTACCGTAAAGGATGTGGCTTTTCGGCTTATTGGGGTTTATGCGCCCAACGCCAGTTCTGAGCGGGTTCCTTTTTTTCGGCGGATCGAGCCCTTTATGGATACGTCGCGTCGGATAATTCTAGCGGGAGACTGGAACGCGGTCTTGGATCCCGATTTAGATCGCTTGGGAAAACCTAGGGGAACTAACAGCAACGGGGATGTTAAGGCATTTCGGGACTTTATCGATAAGTTCGATCTTGTCGATAAATTCCGAAATGAGAAACCCCGTGAAGTAGTATGGACTTGGACTGCTAGTCGCGGCTCCGATTTAGGGCAACTTTCGAGTTTCCTTGATCGGTTCTTAATTAGGAGAGTCGATTTAGGGCTTTTAGATTGTCCAAGTTTTCATAATATAGTTTACTCGGATCATAGGCTTGTCCGGGTGCGGGTAAACTTAGATAGTCCTAAGCCTAGATTGGCTGGTTACTGGAAGTTCAACACATCGTTGTTCGATTTGAAGGACTTCCGGGAACAGCTTTTACTAACATTACAGAGGGAATTGACGGGTGCTATCATTGGGAATAAGTGGTGGGGCCACCTTAAGAACGTTATTAGGTCCTTCGTTGCCGATTATAGTCGTCGACTCAACCTTAGATCTAGGGCAACGAAAGTGGCACTAGAAACTAGTTTAAGTCGGGCGGCGGAGGCGGGGGATAGCGTTACCTTTACTGTAGCTAAAACGGAACTGAACTCCTTGGATAACAAGGCAGATCAGGGATTGATAGTTAGGTCTAGGTTAAAAAGAGTGCCGCACGAGGCGACAAACATGGCCGCGTCACTGCGTGCGGAGGAACGTCGACGGTCTACTGATCGACACATCGCCAGTGTCACATTATCGGATGGGCGTCTCGTGACTACAAACGACGGGATTTTGGAGGGTTTTCGCTCTTATTTTCAGGATCTTTTTACCAAGGAGCCCGGTCTGACAATGGCTCAGTTCGACGCCTATTTAGCTGACTTTTCTCGTCTCGAGGCGACCGAAGCAGCTAGGTGCGAAGGGTGTATAAATGAGGATGAAGTCCTGGAGGCCCTAAGGCAGGTTGGCCTTGATAAGTCTCCGGGTATCGATGGTCTGCCTTACGAACTGTATTTGAGGTTGTCGCCCATTTTTGTCCCCCTGCTGGCTGTGTTGTTTAACTCCTGGTTTAGGAACGGGTCTATCCCCCAGTACTTTACCAGGGGTATCATCAAATTGCTCCGCAAGGACAAGAGTGGTGGGGATGGTATAGGTAATTTCCGGCCCTTAACAATGTTAAATACAGAGTTAAAGATTCTGGCCAAGATCTTGGCTAATCGTCTGCAGGTTGTCTTGTTTCGTCTAATAAGTCCCGAACAGACTTGTTCTGTTAAGGGCCGGACTATTCAAGATAATTTGCACATGATACGCTTGATCATAGAGAAAGTCGACACTGAGGCCGCGCTGATCAATTTAGATCAGTCCAAAGCATTCGATAGGGTCGATCATCGTTACTTGGAGGCTGTCTTGTCTTCGGCTGGATTTGGTCCCCATTTCCGCTCCTGGATTCGCCTCTTTTATGCAAACCCCGGTGCGTTGGTTGAAGTGAATGGAATAAGGTCAAAGCCTTTCGATTTGTCCAGATCTATTCGTCAGGGATGTCCGCTTTCACCGATGCTTTATGTGCTTGCGTTGGAGCCTTTCCTTCGCAGGCTTAGGGTGAATCCGGTCCTTCGTGGGATTACTTTGTCTGGTGCTTGCCCCATGATTAAGTACTCCGCCTATGCCGACGACGTCACTGTGCTTGTAACGAGCAGTGCTGAGATTAAGGTCGTCGACATGGAAATAAGACGGTATGAACAAGTGACAGGGGCCAAAATCAACTGCGATAAGTCTGTTGGCTTACGCATTGGTGCCTGGAGGGGTGTTCCCCTTCAGGGGCCCTTTGGCTGGACGGATGGGCCTTGCAAGATACTCGGCGTCTGGTTTGGTCCTGATCTCCAGTTGGAGAAAAATTGGTCGGAAGTGTTGAAAGCGGTTAAGGCTGCAGCCCGTCTGTGGTCTTTGAGAAATCTTACTTTAAAAGGAAGAGCGGAGGTGTGTAATTCTCACATTTATCCTCTCATCCTCTACCGTCTTTCTGTGCTCCCTCTGCCGGCGATCACACTAGTTGAACTAGTGAAGGCTCTTTTCGCGTTTTTGTGGCGCGGAAAGCAGCCCATGGTTCGCCGGGAGATCTGCTACTTGCATCCGTCTGAAGGCGGTCTAGGTATGCCAAGCGTTGAGATTCGTCAATATACGCTTCGCTTACACTACCTAGACCGAATGTGTACACCTTGTGAGGGAAACGGTGAATTCTGGAAGGAAGACACCAAGAAAGCCTTTCCGGCTTTGAAAAGTGTGCACTTGCATGGGGGTGAGGCATTTCGTTTACCTCGACGCGAGTGCTCCTTTTATCGCGAGTGTCGACAGTCCTTGAAGTACCTTCTAAGGGTGTCAGAAAGCCTCTCTGACACCCGAGTGTTGTCTCGTAAAGCACTATATCGGGTTATGGTGAGGGGATCTGTTCGTGACGATATTACTGAGGAGCTCGGTCTTACGAAGGGAGAACTTCGCTTGATCTGGCCTTGGGCGCCTGGGTTGAAATGCTTTGATAATTACGAGGCATCACTCACCTGGCTGATAATACGAAATGCACTCTGGGTCGGCAAAAAGCTTTACGCAGCGGGATTAGTAGAGACACCAAGTTGTGTTCGATGCGGCGACTGGGAGGAAACGACCAGTCATGTTTTCTTTCATTGCCCCATCGTTCGCCCGCTGTGTGAGTTAGTTGAAGGCTACACGGTTCGCATGTTGAACGGACAGTTCTTCGTTTTGGAGTCTTTTTCGACATGCTGCAATTGGGCACCAATCATGAAGTGGGAGGAGCATTATGTGTTTCTTTGCTTACTAGCAGTCATGAGAGGAGTGATTTGGTCGACACGACAGAAGGAAGTCTACGGGGAAGAGACCTTCACTGCTCCCCAGCTTGTCCTCATTTTCCAGTCTCGCTTGAAAATGCGTGTCAGGCTGGAGAAGGTGAAACTCCCTCCGGCAGATTTCAACAAAAGGTGGGTGAAAGTTGCGCGTTTGTGTCGTTTGAATGGAGCTAATTTTGAGTGGTACTTGGACGTGCCTTAGACAGAATATTGGGTGGCCGAACCGAACACTGACCCTTTTATTTGACCCGGTTAGGCAAGATTAGGTTATGTTTTGTTTTTCTTCCCCTTTTTTTAGCTTAGCTAGAGGTATGTAAGTTGTCATAGGTCCCCCTTTTTTTTTTCGTCCTCTCCCCCCCCATTTTTTTTTTTTTTTAAATTTTTTTATCCCGACTTTTATTTTATAATTCCCATTCCCGACCCCTATTAGGTGACTGATCTGTTGTTTTGTCAGAGATGCAGGTCTCCTTTCGTAATTTTCGAAGGAGGTGTGAGAATAAAACTTTCGTGACCTGCATCGCCTTTTTTCGACTGGCAAAACTTCTTATCGGCCACATTTCTTTAGTGGGAGGTTCTTATACTAACACTTAATTTTATTTATTTTTTCATTGTATATATATATATCATTCTTGTTCCCCCACTCCCAATTACATGTATATATTGTCATTTTGGGGTTTTAAGTAGGTATATCATGGAGTAAATTTGTTATGGTGATTGTGACTAGTTAAGTTAAGAATGTTAGTTAGGTCAACATTTTCCCCACCCCCCTTGTAGGCCTTGTGCCAAATTTTGTATTTTTTACAAATAAATATTGTGTTATCTAAATGCCACCGGAAGTGACGCCGAAGAGCGTACATGTCCTCCCACCAAGACTCTCTGACTCGACACCTTCATTTGTACATACTGTAAATATACCTTTTCTTTAATACACTTATTATTGCATTCTCCGTGTTGTTTGCGTCTTCATTGTATTCCTTACTAATTGTGGTTCAACCTTGCAACCACAACAGTTGGCGACGAGATATGAAGCGTCAAATATAACAGTTTGACGAAGAACTATTTTTTTAAAAAAAGTACAATGCAAAGTGTTGACGAGCAAACGGATTTTACGCTAAAGAAAAGTTTTCAACTTAAGTGAAAAAAAAAAAAAAAATCGAACGTGGCAAAAGCGACAATTTACGCCGTTTTCTGGGAATCCGACTTACAAACGAATGTAAAAGTGAATTTTTGTTTTGTCGCTAAACGACAAATCTGTTTTGTATTACTAAAGGACCAACTTGCAAACGAAAAGCGGATTTTGTTCTGTCGCAAAACGACAGGTCAGACTCGTATTACGAAAAGCAAGGAAGTAACCTGCGAAAAAAAAAAAGAAGTTCACCGGTGGATTCTAATTACTGCTCCCCGTTAGCAAAACAACAACTAAAGGAATCTTTTAATTAATAATTTGTTTGGCGGCGGTATTAAAAGGAAATACCATAGCTAGAAATTAAAGCTCAAGGAAAGGATTTTTTTTTTTAAGTTGTCACTGGATAACGGATAATACAGTAAAACGTCACGAAAAAAAAAAAAAGAAAAAAAAAAAGTAAAATGGAAGAATTATCAAAAATGTTCATGCAATTTTTACAGGCACAAGCTGACCGCGAGGAAAGACAAAATCAGGCACAAGCTGACCGCGAGGAAAGACAAAATGAACGTTTTGCTAAAACACTGGAACTACTAAAGAGTAATCGAGAAAATGTCGACAGTGTTAATTTCTCCCATACAACTATCTTTAATAGTATGGACACATTTAATTATGTGCCGGAGGAAGGAAAGACTTTTGAAGCATACTATACAAGATACGACGATGTTTTTCAACTGGACTGCAAAAATTGGCCAAATAGCCAGAAAGTGAGCCTTTTACTCAGGAAATTGGGTACATCAGAACACAGCAAATTCATAGATTACATATTACCTAAAAAAACTGCGGAATTAGAGTTCATGGAAGCTGTGAAATTACTAAAAGAATTATTTAATCCAAATGTATCTCTTTTTCATAAAAGATAGCTGTGCATGAATCTAAGAAAGATGGACAACCAAGATTATTTGACATACGCATCAGTTGTCAATAAAAACTGCGATAATTTTAAGCTTGCGGAACTAACGGTAGAAGATTTTAAATGTCTAATCTTCGCACAAGGGTTGGTTTCCACGAAAAATGCAGAAATACGCAGACGAGTGTTGTCTAAGCTGGAATCTGAGCAAGATTTAACCCTCCA
This sequence comes from Sepiola atlantica, assembly GCA_963556195.1. NCBI lineage: Eukaryota > Metazoa > Mollusca > Cephalopoda > Sepiida > Sepiolidae > Sepiola > Sepiola atlantica. The sequence goes on along the minus strand of OY744529.1, from coordinate 60,403,402 downwards.
GAAACTAGCAGAGGACTGTGAAAGGGCCATTACACTAAAAAAGGATTCAAAAAATATAGAAGAATCCGGAGTGGCATATGTAAGAAAAGTTAGAAAACCATACACACCAACCAAGAACTTTACAAAGAAAAGCAATCAAAATGGAATGGGATATTACAATCCTAATAACCATAAATATAGGACAGAATATAACAAGCCTCTTCCTAGATATAACTGTAAGAGATGTGCAGAAAAGCATTGGGAATCAGATTGTCCTTATAAGAAGAAAAAATGCTACATTTGTAAGAAGGTGGGACACAAAAGCGATTGCTGCAGATATAAAGATTACACCAGAAAGAGAGTACAGCAAACAAAATCAAATACAAAATTAGACAAAGATCGGCGAAAATACGTAAAAGTGGAAATATTTAAAACACCAATAAAGTTACAACTCGACTCAGGCTCCGATATTTCTATTATAAACCTGAATACATGGAAAAAGTTGGGTCAAAAACCAACCATGATGAAAACGAGTAAATCAGCCCGGACGGTAACTGGTGGGGGTATAAAATTTGAAGGAGAAGTTGTTCTTCCGATAAAATTAAAAGGGATTACGAAGAAATTAAAAATATTCGTACTGAAAAATAGTGAAAATCTTTTTGGAATAGATTTAATTGAGAAATTTGGTCTATGGGATAAGCCAATCAATACATTCTGTAAAAAAATAGAATGTTCTTCTCCAACAACAGTAAATATAAAAGACGATTTAAAAGAATTATTTCCTGAAGCATTCACGACTAACTTAGGTCGCTGTAATAAATTCAAGGCCTCGTTTGAACTTAAAGAAAACGCCAGCCCAATTTTTAGAAAAAAGCGAAACGTTCCGTTCGCTGGGTTGGAAAAGATTAATAAAGAATTAGATAGATTGGAACAGACAGGAATTCTATCAAAAATAGAACACAGCGAGTGGGCAGCTCCCACCGTATACGTAAAGAAAAAGAATGACGAAGTTAGAGTGTGCGCAGATTTTTCTGACTGGGGTCAACTCCCTATTAAAAGATCACCATTACCCTCTACCAAGGGAACACCAACAGAAAAAGCTTTGCAACAATTCTTGCAAGTTTATAGGATTACACCACATCCTAGTACACCATCAAACATATCACCAGCTGATCTAATGTTTGCCAGAAAGGTAAAATCAGCGTTTGATAAACTGTTGCCAAGACAGGCAATTATCCGAAACACTACACACACGAGAAGAAAGAAATATAACTCGGGAGATCGAGTATATTTTAAGTGCTACAAGAATAACACATCTTACTGGGAATGTGGAGTAGTGGATAAACGCATTGGTGATTGTACATATATGATTAAAGGTCCTCAGAGTATACATAAAAGGCACCTAAATCAGATAAAAAAACGTCATATCCAAGATGATGATTATACGACAACAGTCGAGGAGGAGGAAACCATAGATGTCATATACGAATCCTTTAATTTGGAACCGCCTCAATATACACCTGAACCCCGAAGATCAGGTAGGAAAAGAAAATTTAATGAACCATTGATGGTAAACCCAAAAAGAAAAAGATATTGAAATCTTTGTGACTTCAAATCTTGGGAGGGGGTGTTGTGGTGGCAACCACTCATTTGCATATACGAATAACGTTACACTATAAATGGCAAGCCTAGGTTGGCCTTAGAGTGTGTTATCTAAATGCCACCGGAAGTGACGCCGAAGAGCGTACATGTCCTCCCACCAAGACTCTCTGACTCGACACCTTCATTTGTACATACTGTAAATATACCTTTTCTTTAATACACTTATTATTGCATTCTCCGTGTTGTTTGCGTCTTCATTGTATTCCTTACTAATTGTGGTTCAACCTTGCAACCACAACAAATAATAATAATAATAATAATAATAATAATAATAATAATAATAATAATAATAATAATAATAATAATAATAATAATTTGTTGTGACTCAGACTCCAGGGAACTCAACCGGTTATTATCAGTAAGCAATCACTGACGATACTTCGTGTGATAACTCCTACCGAGTACAAATAATAATAATAATAATAATAATAATAATAATAATAATAATAATAATAATAATAATAATAATAATAATAATAATAATAATGAACCAACGAAAATAACTGGGCATGGCTAAGAAAAGGACACTTGAACAGAGAAACAGAATCTTTACTGATGGCTGCACAGAACAATACGATGAGAACAAACTACATTAAAGCTAAGATAGATAAACCTCAGGAAAACAGTAAATGCAGACTGTATAGACAAAGAGACGAAATAGTAAATAATATAATAAGTGAATGCAGCAAACTAGTCCAAAAAGAATACAAAAACAGACATGACTGCGTGGGGAAAGCAGTACACTGGGATCTGTGCAAACAAATGTTTCGAATACGCAGACAAATGGCACAAACAAACCGGAAACAATACTGGAAAACAAAAGAATACAAAAGCCTTTGGGATATGGATGTACAAACAGACAAAATTATGCAAGCAAGGAGACCTGATGTTATAATAATCGATAAGAAAGGCAAATTTTACAAAATCGTAGACTTCGTCGTTCCAGCAGATCAAATAGACGGAAAAACGAAGCAAATACACGGAACTTACCAGAGAACTGAAAGAAATATGGAGTATAAAGAAAGTCAGTATAATACCAATAATCGTAGGAGCACTAGGAACAGTCCTAAAAACCTGGAGAAATTGGAATAAAAGGGATCACCAAGACTATACAAAGGACGGCAATGATCAAAACAGCTGCAATCTTAAAGAAAATATTCAAATGCAGAAACCAACCAGTATAAGCTACGAATGGTAATCAATCATATGGAAATACGAGAAAGATAAACAAAACCATAGGAAATAAAAACACCGCATGAACAGAAACTGCAAGAAACAGCATAAGCTACCCCAACCAACAAAAAAAAAATGGCGCCGGTTTAGGCTGAGACCACACAAAATATGCGTAGAAGGTCAAGGACGATAGAGAGCAGGAACCAGACCTCAACTGGAAGTGTGCGGATAGTGCTGGGACTTTGGAGAGGCTTATTGCCCAAATCCCAGAGAAGACTAATAGTTTTTACCAGCGAGAAATCAATAGTAAGCGACTGTTGCGATACCGCAAGATCATTTGCGGTGGCTACTGAAAAGTAGTGGAGAGTACTTGAAATCTGGGGTGGCTTGTTGTCACTCCGACTCCATGGAACACCACCGGTTGCTGTCGGTGAGCAATGACTGATGATGACCTGTGTGATCACTTTTAGTGAGAACTATAATAATAATAATAATAATAATAATAATAATAATAATAATAATAACCATACCATAATGATACTAAAAACATAATAAAACTTTGGCATATATATATATATATATATATATATATATATATCTATATCTATATGTAGTTATTTTTATTGGTGATTGTAGCATTCGTTGTTATTTTGCTTACTATTATTTCGATTGTCTCACTCAGAAAATTGTATTATTAGTCGCCCTTCACTTCATAGGACGTATTTTTCGTTAATATATATTTGTATTTATGTTATACGTACATGAAAGTAATCCATGGACACGTGTTTCTGGCTCACAGCCGTCATTAGCCGTCATCAGCCGTCATCAGCACGTACATATTTCTAGACAGAGCGTCTTGGTCCAGTGGTAGAACGCTGGACTATAGACATCAATATCGAAGGTTCGATCTCTGTCCTATGAAGTTAAGGGCGACTAATAATGCAATTTTCTGCATCTTAATCACTTAGGAAAGTGAGACAATCGAAATAATAGTAAGCAAAATAACAACGAACGCTACAATCACCAATAAAAATAACTACATAAAAATACATTAAATATTTAGGTGATAAAAATCGTACATATTTCTAGACAGAGCGTCTTGGTCCAGTGGTATCATCAATATCGTAGGTTCGATCTCTGTCTAAGTTAGCCATGCTGATGACGGCCCAGAAACACGTGTCCATGGATTACTTTTATGTACGTATAAAATAAATAAATATATATATATATATATATATATATATACATCTATGTATACATCTATGTTTATATATATGTATATATATATACATCTATGTATATATGTATATATATACAGTACATCTATGTATATATACATCTATGTATATATATGAATACATCTATGTATATATATGAATATATATTTATATCTATGTATGAATATATATATATACATCTATGTATATATATATATATGTATATATATATGTACATATATATACATATATATATATATATATATAGTGTGTGTAGATTTCAATTTTGTGTTGAGAATCTGAATAACAGAGCTCAATGTAATTTAAACAGAGCAAAACGGAATTATAAAAAGAAAAAACTATACTCACATTAAGGTTGTACACATTATAACTTATTTCGACCCCTTAATTAGGTCTCCTCAGATGTATAAACAACCACGTCAAAAAACCAAACGTATTTTGACGTGGTTGTTTATACATCTGAGGAGACCTAATTAAGGGGTCGAAATAAGTTATAATGTGTACAACCTTAATGTGTGTATAGTTTTTTCTTTTTATAATTATATATATATATATATATATATATATATATATATATATATATATATATATATATATAAACAAGTCAAGCATAAGAATAAAAATTGTACAAAATACAATATCTATTAAGTCATCAGTTGTTCAAGACAAGGGTTCCAAATAAATGATATGTTATTATTCCTTCCTTAAGCCATGACTTATATTTTATCGTCAGAGGAGAAATTACCAACAGTAAAAATGTTAAAAATACAAAAATAAGATAATATAAAATGTAAAAAGATAAGGTTGAAAATTTAGGAAAAAATCACCGTTTAAATTTCTATTAGAGTTTGTAAAAGCAGGTTTGAAGTAAGGTAAAATGCAATCCTATATTATAAAAAAAATTAGCATCTGAAGTTGTAAAAATCTGTTGAAGTTGTGGAAAGGCACAGACAATTAAATGGCTCAGACTATCGGTCGAGTTGGAAAGGTCAGTTTTTATGGAGTTATTCAATTCAAAGTGAAATGATGAATTGTAATTTCAATCTCAAAAGCTAGCCGTAAGAAAAGATAACATTAGGATAAAAATAGAATGCAAATTTTGAAATAAAACGGGCAGTAGTAAACTAATACATCGGGAAGAAGGTAGGGAGAGGAGGGGTAGAATAGTTAAGTTACATGGTAGAGGAGGAGTGACCGCAAAAATAAAAGTAAGCGTCAGACGTCGAGAAAGGATGTTGAAACAAGATTAGCAGCAGTGAGCGAATATGTAGTACTGCAAGGTGGGAGTAGTAGGGGGAGGTAGAAAGGTGAATGGGTTGTGTTAGGGGATTGGTTGACAACAACAGAAGATGTGTAAAAATGGAGGGGGAAGAAGAGTTGGACGTAAAGAAACGATTTTAGAACAAGATAGGAGCAGTGAACGAGTAAGTGAGACGGCAAGGTGGGAGTAATGGGGGTAGAACGGTGAAGTGGTCGTGTTAAGGAATTAGTTTGACAGAAGTTGTGTCTAAAGGGAGAGGAATCTGCTTAAAAAATATTGCCAAACGTCTTTAAATATATGAAATATAGGAAAAACATGGTATCCATATTAGAAACGAACCGTTAGAAAAAACAGGATTGATGAAAGTATTTAAAAGTAGTTAGGAGAGGTTATTAGCCTCACGTTGATAGGGGGATACATTTACAAGGGTCGCGGTTGGATCGATCAGAAGTAAGTACCTAAATGGAAAGGATTAGCTTCCAATTATATAAACTGAATTTATTAGAGTAATTGGTTGAGAAGAAAGAAATAACGGAGCTATTCAATGCTGATTGTTGGTTACAAATATTAAAAGGCCAAAATCTGTAGAGTATGCTTGAAGGAAAAAAAATAGGAATAACCGTTAATAAGAAGAGTAAAGTAGATGATTGAAGAAAAGAGACGATAAAATATAATTCTGTAAAAAGCCATGGCTTAAGGAAGGAATGAAATAGCTTTTATTTAAACTCCTTTGTCTTGAACAACTGATCATTTTATATGATTGATCTATCTCGTATATCGAGCATCAATCTTTCATGATAGGTTCTACTTTAAAGGTTATACACCATATCTTCATTCTCCTGTTCCTTATATATATATATATATATATATATATATATATATATATATATATATATATATATATATATATATATAACAAATTTCGGGGTTACGAATCCAGCGATCGGCTTTTATGTAGTTATTCACGGTGGAAATGTTGGTTAAGGCGTTTGACATTTGAGTTAAAAAACATGACTCGTGTTCTGGAATTTCGAATCCTGTGACCGGCTTAAATGATTATCTCTAAAATGATGATTCTGGAAGGATGAAACGTATACGTATGTAGATAAACAAATATATATATATATATATATATATATATATATATATGTATATATATATATTCATATATATATATATACAAATATATATATATAAATATATATACATACAAATATATATATATATAAATAAATATTTATATATATATAAATATATATATATATAAATATATGTATATAAATATATATATACAAATATATATATATATAAATAAATATACATATATATGTAAATATATATATATATATAAATATATATATATATATATTTACAAATATATATATATATATTTACAAATATATATATATATATATATATATAAATATATATATAAATATATATATACAAATATATATATATAAATAAATATACATATATATAAATAAATATATATATATTAATATATATCTATATAAGTATATATATATTTACAAATATATATAGATATAAATATATATATTAATATATATATATACAAATATAGATATATATATACATATATAGAGAGAGATATATAAATCTATATATATAAATATATATATAAATATGTATATATAAATATGTATATATATATAAATATATATATATATAAATATATATATATAAATATATATATATAAATATATATATATAAATATATATATATGTAAGTATATATATATATATATATAAATATATATATATAAATATATTCATATATAAATATATATATAAATGAATATAAATATAAATATATAAATATAAATATATATAATATATATACATAAATATATATATATATATAAATATGTATATAATAATATATATAAATATTTATATATATAAAAATATATATAAATATATATATTAAGATATATATATATATAAATATACTTATATAAATATATATATACATAAATATATATATACATAAATATATATATATAAATATATATAAATATATTTATATATAGAGAGAGAAAGAGAGATATATAGAGAGAGAAAGAGAGAGATAATATATAGAGAAATAGAGAGAGAGAAAGAGAAAGAGACTATATTAAACTAAATTCCCGTGACCGACAGAGCATATTTAAATAGACAATATAACCCTAAATTCCAGTGACCAACATTTTATTCATTTTACTGTTCATTTTACAGACGGTTTCACCAACCGGAATTAGTATGTCAATTCTGCTTATTTTTCTTGAAAGCGCATTTTTATTTCTGAAGAACTCACGGTGGAAAGATCCAGAATTAACATACTAATTCCGGTTACTCGTGTATAGGCGAAATGGTCGGTTAAAATGTACCACATTTTTGAATTAGAAAAATAAAATCTTGGTCATTGAAATTTAGGGTAATATTTTCTTTTTAGATGTGCTCTGTTGTTATATGCTAACAGTCATCGAGCTTTTATATTATAATAATTGGTTTATAAATAAATAGAAAGTATATGCGCAAGCATATATTTTTTTCACAATTACACACACACACACACACACATATATATATATATATATATATATTCATATATATGTATATATGATTATTTTTATTTACACACACATGTACAAAATCTGCGAGACTGGCGTGTCGATGTTATTTTTCATGTTTTTTTTTAGGGGGGGGGGTAATTGGTTCTGCGGTATTTTATAGATACTATAGGTTTAGTTAGAGTTTTTTAAATGGTAATATTAGTTTGAGGGGTTATGTGTGAATTACTGAGAAGGTGTGATCTATTGTGCCTACAGTTAATTCAGGTTTGTTGTTTTTTTGTTTAGAAGTTAACCTCTATCACTAAATCTATCTATCTCAAGTTTTTTCAGTTAGGCATAAGTAACATGATGAGTTCAGGGAACTGCAGCTACTGGTTTTTCTAATAGTGTTCCATGTCACTGTTGGTGATTGATTATTGTGGGTTAATTCCCAGTAGTATATATAGAGTGAGGTTCTTTTTTGGAAGACAGAATTATTAAATGAGCATTTATGGCCGGTATATCTTTCTTTGAAGGTATTACCAGCCATACCTATATAGTATTTTTTCAGGGTTTGGATTTCTTTGGTTGAAATTGTTGCTTGGTATACTGTTTGGGTTATTTGGCAATTTTGTTGTAAGGGGCATTCTGTTTTGTTTGTGCAGTTGCAAGCCTTAGTTTTTGTTGTTTTTCTTTCAGTATTTTTGCTGCCATTTAGATGTTATTATCATGTTTTTTTATTATTTTTTCTAAATATTCTCCAGAGCTATAGCTTAATTTAAGGGTAATTTTATTAAAATTTTCATGTAGTATATTATTAGGAGGAAAGTGTAGGTTAATTAAATCTAGGAATCTTATACCAAGTTTGGTCTTAACCATGTGATTAAATGGAGGGGTAAACCAGATAATTTTTCTACTTCTATTTTTGTGTTTGTTGTTGGGAGCTGTAGGTTTGGTGAATTTAATTAGAGTGTTTTTGTATACACTCTCTTTTAGTGCTGTATTGTAAAAGGCCTCATGGGTGTTAAAGATTGGTTCATTAGAGGAGTTATTGCTGATTCTTTTCTTCGATTGATTTGGGGATATGTTTGATTATAGTTTTTGGGTGGTTAGAGAGTGGGAGGACATAAATTAGATTGACATTATCTATAGTATAGGGTTCATACGTTTTTTATTTAAGTTTAATGTTACGTCTAAGAAGTTAACTAGTTTAATATTAGATGTTATTCAACTTTAAGATTTAATCTTTTCATTTCTCTAAGGATAATCTTTTTTTTGTTCTTTCACACTTTTGCCCATTTAAGTTTTTTACCAGCAATAATCCATCATCCTTATATAAGCCTATGTATTCTATGTTAATGTCTTTAATAAGGTTGTATAATATGTAGAGATAAACTAGATCAGTAACTTCTGCTGAGTCCAGAGATCCGATAGAGACATCAAAAGATCCAAATTGATTACTTTTTGTCCATTGTTCTTGTTTACAGATTAGTACAGTATTTCTACATTTTGTAATGATATTGATTTCGTCTTCGAAATATCAGAGAGGAGAGTGACAAATTCTATAACATTTTCAAAACGTTATTTTGATATGGAGGGGTAATCATTTACTATGTTAAACTGGATGAACGAGCAGTTGGTTTTGTTTGCGATGTTGCAACACCAATTTATAGTTTCAGTTGTGTTTACCCACTGATTTAGTTTGTAAAATGTTTTTATTTGTTTATCTACTCTTTCTAATATGTTTATACTGATTTTCCCAATTTCTTGTCTTGTAGGGTTAATAAGTCTAGTGGCTGATTTAGTTTGGAAGTCAGGTTTAGTGTCTTTGAGAAGAATATATGCTTCTTTTTCTCTTAATTTACCTATTCTGTCGCTAATCTTAAGTTTATCGGTAATTGCTTTACTGTCAATGTTGATATTTTGAACTAAATTTACGTTAGACATTTGTAGTTTTTGTGATGCTATTGTCAAGTAATTTATAGTATTCCTGTGTGGTTAGTTTGTAAAAGTTTTCAGTTTTATTAGCTTTAGCTAATATATATTCTGAACTATTAATTTCCTTAACTATTTTGTCTAGTCTTTTCTGAAATGTTTTTGTGATGGAATCTAATATATATATATATATATATATATATATATATATATATATTAGGAGAAGTTTAGATTACCTACTAGACACTATCCTTGAATGTCGTCGGTCTCTCTGTATCACCAAACATGAGGATATGTCCCCCTACAAGTAAACCCTGACCAAGTATTCAAAATAATATAGTATTCAAAGCCCAAATAAGATCCCGTTGAGACGGCTATACACTGGCTCATACAAGGAATGGTGCATCTTCTTCAAGTTATGTTACCTCAACTAAAAGCACTTAGCTTGATACTCCACCAGACTAGATAGATTCTTGTCCTTGAATCGGGTAAGACCAAGAGACCACAATAAATATATACTACAACATAAGTAACTGGTCAATTGGGGAGATAAAAATTAATGTTCTTAACTTTACTAACTCAACGATTGACAAGTAAAGAGAACTTTAATGGAATATCTATGTATCTCATATAGATATCAAGTGTTAGTCTTCGGAAGGGACCCCTTTATTTCTGATAACTTTGACTGAAGTAAAATGAAACTATATATATGTATATATATATATATATATATATATATATATATATATATATATATATATATATATATATATATATATATGTTTTATGCACAGATATTCAGTAATTAATTTTGTTTAAAACTGATATGTACAGTCACTTGCCGTTGTATACCGATATACTAGTAGACTGTAGTTTTGGGGTCCACTCGTATGGTATATACCCTGATTTGTGGCTTATTTTATTTGATGCAACCTAAGAGATTTGGGTACTTCTGTATCTAGATATGTTATTTTTGTATGTATATATTCATATATTAATGTAATAGTATCATGAGTATATGTAATGGTATGTATGTGTGGTGTGGATACTCTTGCATATATGTATTTATATGTGTGCTTGAATCTTTGAATATATTTAGTGACTGTGTGTCTCACGCTGCATCACACATATGTGTAAGTCTTATAGTAACAGTAGTAGCAGTAGTAGCAGTAGTAGTAGTAGTAGTAGTAGTAGTAGTAGTGTTATTACATTCAATGTTTCATTATTACTTTTGTTATTGTTATTATAATCATGATTATTTTTATTTTTTATAAGTATGGGGTTTTATTAGTATGGTTTAGCATTAATAATATTATTATTACTATTATATTTTATTATTATTTTTATTATTCTATTTTATTATGTACTCTGCTAAGCTATGTAAGTTCTTGTGAAATTTTACCCTAAATTATAACATTTTAAATTTAGCTTAACTTAAATAATATTACATTTACTTACTCGCGAATTGCCTATCCCTGTGTGAATGCTATATGTATGCGTATTTGCCATTCAAGGATTTCTATGATCGTGTGTGACTTTATTAGACAACGATATGATTTCTACACCCTCCCCACATACACCAAGCCATTGTGTCAAACGCGCGATGTCCGACCCAGTTAAATCTAGCAACACAACGTGTGGCGTGCACGGATTGTCTCCTCCCATACTGAGGATTGCAGGTTTGGCATTAAACACATGTGTATATGGGTTGATTTTGAAAATAATAGTGATATATATATATATATATATATATATATATATATATATATATATATATATATATATATATATATTAGAAGAATACTTGTCCTAGACGGGTAAAATTAATTTCCCCAGACAAAACAGTTTTGCACAAGTTTTATGTCTCCGTGCTAAGATTAAAACCAAGACATAATACTATACATCATGTCTAGAACGTTTATTCTAATGTTTATCAAAATCCATTACATGATTTTGATTCTAAAACATGACACAAATTCAAGGTTTAAGCTAAATGTGTCTTAAGAAGGAATTGAAATTAAGGGAATCTTGCATATTGTTTTAATGATCATGGATTCAATTTCATGCAAATGTAAACTATTTGAATTTTCGAATGGAAGGGTTTTCCCATATTATGCCCCATCCCTAAAAACTATTCATAATATTGAAATTTGAAAAATTTATTCATTGATGTTTAATATCTATTGTTAAAATCTCACAAACATCGGAGGTATCTGAATTTTTACGAAGGATTTCCACCTTCATTTTACACCCATTTCAAAAACTAAATTAAACTAAATATAGCCCACATCACTAACTTCTTACGCTTATCATATATGTTCCAAAATTCATAATAGTCCGTTAATTAGTTTATGACTGAATCCTATCCATAGAAATATGTAAATATATACATATACCTAAAGATATGGTACAATTACTTTATTTATTTAATTAAATCTGATTATGGAATCATGCAAAATATATATTCTGATTCTGTTTATCATAAGAAACATGTTAATACAGAATGTTTACATCTACATTAGTTCAATTTAAATATTTACGATATTAACGTAAAGAGTACATTTTGTTTTGACCTTACGACAACGATGAAAGCAAAAGATAAGGCAACTTCAGCATCTACATAAATGGTTCTTTCTTCAAATTCAAGAATAATCTTTTTTTCTTTGGTTGCTGTGAGATTTTAATTACAGGCGAGAACGCACTCTAACCATGAAGATGATCGTGGATGAAATACCTCAGTAACAAGAGGAGCGGCGACATAAGGTAAGGTTAAATTGTGCTGTTGTGACTTGTGATTTGCATTGATATAAACGTGTCTTTTATTCGATTGCCACTTACGAAACATTGAACCCTAACCCCACGAACTGAGAGGGTAGGTATATGCAACAATAAGAGTTATAGCTTCGATGAGTTGTCGTTTCTTTTTGCGACTCATTTTTTGCTATCTTATTAGTTATTAATTCTTAATTCGAAAAGATAACACAAATATTTTGTTTTATAGAGAAGGCAAAGCCTGGGAGGGTGGACCTCCTAGAACTGCACAGTTATAACCGCTTAAGCAACACAGAAATAATTTCCGTTGTCAGTTCATTGACGTGTTAGTGGAAAGATTGTTACGCGTTGCGCCTGCTGTCGGTTGTGTACTTACGACTATCGTGTGTGTGTGTTTGTCTTTGTGTCTGTATGTGTACTTGACTTTAACGTTAGTTTTACGTTCTTACTCGGTCCGTCCTCTGTCGGCCTCTTTCTACAGGATCTATTTCCTCTCCGTCTATTTGTCTATTTAACTATGCCATTCCGTAATCATTTACGTCACAACTATTCTTCGCATTTATCTATGTCTTTACACTAAAATGATGATTCAGATTCCGATATTCTTGTAAATTCCATTTCTTCGCAAAATGTTAATATACTATTCGATCTACTGTGAAACTTAATCTGTTTACCAGATTATAATACAATACCTTGTCCATTGTCCGCCCACTGACGTCATAAAAGAGCCTAACACAATAATTGTGCCTTAAAAATTCCCAAATGACTTGAATTTCAATAGTTTTAAACAAAAGGATTTTATTTTTAAATTTTGTTTTGAGTTCTTCGTCAGTAATTTATGAATAAATTATACGTATTCCGTCTTATTGTGTAACATTTTGTCGGCAGTCGGAACTATCGAGAACAGGCCACGAGTAGTTGAAATAGTTATATAAACACTATAAGTACAGAAGAGTGTTCAATTCGTTTCATGGAGAGATTTGCATTGTCGAAAATAGTAGCTAGCGACTGAACTCTTACAACAATGATCAAGCTTTTGAGTCATCACCGTTTATATGACATAAATTAGGAAATACTTCATACAATATTGGACGTGTAAGGTCGAGATAAGACTTTGGTCTATCGTTACGTTGTCAGGCAGAGATATGCAGTCACACGACTAATTCTTGTTTCTTAGAAAAAACAATGTAGATCGATTAATTCCAATATAAATAATATCGGAAGAATTACTAAATGTATAATACGTCGTATAAATACCGTATTAAGAAATTAACTAAATTTAATCTGATGACGTCTGCTAGTAATATGTTTTGAAAAGGTTAATAACAAGAACATGTGTACATTCATAGAATTAAAAGTCAAGAAACGTCACCCAAGCATCACGCAAAACCGCTTAACACAATTATTACGTTAGCAGACTACGCAAGACAAAATGAACGTCATTAATTATTGTAGCCAAGGCACTCTAGTGTCGGCTGAGAATTATCAGTAGTGATATCTCTTGGACCATATCTAAGTTTGCCTCACTTAATTATGTTTAGCAACGAGATGATGCACTGTTATGATTCTGGAAATCGAAAATATCTAATTCTACCCACGTGGGAAATATGAAAACTTGATTCAGTCTATTTTCTGGTAGACAACACAAGACGAAATGACTATCAAAGTATTTGAGTTGCATAAAAATATCGTGATTTTATTATGTTTCCATGGGATCTCATTACAGAACAGAAATATGTAATTTTATAGGAATAGTAATTTAATATTATATATCTAAATTTATAGGTAAAAAACAATATAAAAAATAGAGTAATGATACCATCATTCGCAACAAATAAAACTATGATAAAAATGGTGTAACCACTAGTAAAAAATGTCCACCGTTTTATAAGTACTTGAAAAAATGTGTTATTAGTCTACACTAAATCCCATAACATATACATAACAAGCGTAAATTGGTCTAACTGAAGGGGAATAGAAAAATAGATATAATTACCATATAATGACATTAGAAAATATGAAAGATAAACATTCTATTAAGTATATTTTGAAAATAATAGAAGAAAATAAAGTAGGTATAGTGAAATTTTATGTTGTTTTACAAGCAAACATTTATAAAATAAATCTTGTTTCTGCCTAAGAACAATAAATGTCTATTATTTGTTCCGATTGGTTAAAGAAGAAAGAAAATATAATTGTCGACACCAAAATAAGTATTTACTCAAATATAACCACAATATTAATTTTATACATCAAATAAAGTGAGGTTTTCCCCTATTTAATTGTTCAGTATACGTTCATAAATAAAAGCTACGTAAAAAACACATTCTTAATATGTAAGATAGGGCACATATTGTTCCGTGTTCCAAACAAAAAATATTATTTCTTATCGATTTTTTATTTTATATGTATTTTGACCAACAGTTTTCGTTTCGATAAGTAATATCATAGAGATACTCAGAAGATATACACCTCTGTCAGTCACAAGTTCTCTTACGGCTACTTTGAATGACCGGTTTCAAATATTTCGTAGGGTAAATAATTGTCGCTTCACCACTTGTAAACTATGCCTAACTATGTGATAATCATTCACATTTTCTTGCATCAAGATATTTTTTACTTGAAGCAAACACTAAATATTTATTAGTCGTAATTTCATGATTTATTACCTTACTAAATACTAAATTTACACATTAAATACACGCTACATAACATATATTCATAAAAACAATAAAGGGTTTATTTTGCTTACGGGACCCATAAATTTAATTGTGCTTGGAAGTATTGAAATAGTAGCTATTTTATGAGCCTGTGATAAATATATTTTGCATTTACAAATTGAAAGTTTAAAAAACATAAATAAATAAAATAATTATAAACATGAGTCAACATATAAATACAAAATACCAATCTTAAATTTAATTATTTTTCTTAACCACATCTCCTTTTTTAGTTTATGACAGTTAATTATCTCCCTTTGGACTCCCTCGATCTATATTACCCTATTACGAAATCACTAATTCTGGTACATAGTCGTGTACGCACACATGTAGAAATATGTATGATATTAATTAGATGACGGCTTCATCTTCTATATATTAATACGATAGCGTGTGTGTTCGTGTGTCACGCTTACATCAAAGGCTCTGCGCATGCGTGCCGCACCTAGATTTGGAAAAGTATTCAAGTCACCTAATTTTCGTAATACTTTAGGTATGTCCATTTAGCGCAACGGTTAGCGACGTAGAATTATGACGTCAGTTTTTTACGTCGGCCCGACTGGTTTATAGTTCGATCCCAACCAACCTCTAAGATTTTTTTTTTACATCGAAGGGGAGGAGTGTAGGGAGGGGACGACCGGGAACGCGCATATTAATACGATAGCTTGTGTGTTATTTTGTGTGTCACGCTTACATCAAAAGCAACGACCTTCCGAATCTTTGTATGCTACTCATGAATTGTAGCCAAATTTGATTTAATCTAAGGAATTTACAAAGTAAGGTTTAGTTGTCGAAATGTTACCTTCACTAGAAATATTGTATATAAAAAAGTTTTGTAAACTGTTTCATGTATTGTTCATTTTTGAAATTAAATATACAAGTCAAATATTATCATATTTTATTCAAACATGTATAGGTTAGGAACAAGATAATAAAACATTATTCCGTGTAATTTACACGGGTCCCGCTAGTATCTATTAATCGATTTAAAAAATAATATATTGTTCTAGAAATGTTTTAAATTTAAAGCTTAAGAAACATTTAAATTCAGAAGTTTTGCTTAATTGTTGTCTAATGAATATGGATAAAATTTAATGAAAATCTTAAATATTTTAATTTTAAATTTAAATATTATGCACCCTATAAATTCTTTAAAATACTCCAAAGAAAGTTAGTTAAACATTTTTCCTATAGTGGGCAGTTATTTTTGTTTCTGCACTTACAATCCTTATATCTGTTATCGTTACTGTCTTGTGTCTTCTTTTTAATTATTTTTCCATGTTGTGTATACAACTATAGCTAAGATGTATGGTATTTATATTGAAGATTATATGTAACCGATTATTAGTAGGGAAATATAGATTTAAAAAGTTAAGGAACCAAAGCAATTTCTAATTTAACCTGTAAGTTAAACGGAGTGTAAACTAAATAATTTTTCGTTTTCTATTTTGTTCTGATATGTCTATAATTTCTATTGTTATATTCAATCCTAGCGTTGTTATAGACACTGTTTTGTAATGCGGTATTATCGGTGTAACTAGTGCTGTGAAATCAAAGGAATTATTACTCATTTTTAAGCTCATTCCCATATCCATCAGTCAGTTAGTAATAACTTATCAAGTACAGGAAACATGTCTAAGAGTATAGTCTACATGGAAACAATGTGCCGAAAAGATAATCTTAACATAGTTAAACATAGTTCACCCCAAACAAAGCAGTAAGACGTAAGGGGATACTGCGAAAAAGAGTGTAAGTGTTTTTGGCGGGGGTCAACCTAAATTGGGAGCTGCGCAGCGAGATGTCTGTTTACATTAGTTTTAAATTTCTGCATGTCAGTACTGTCAGGAAAACGGTGCAGGGAGAGAGTTCCAGGGGCCAGCAGCACGAGGAAAGAAGCTTTTGGAGTAGAAAGCTCTTCGATATCTGGAGACCTCCACAGTGAATGGATGGGATTTGGCAGATTGTCGGGTTGGTCTAGTGAGTTTACGTCGTGGGGGTACTATATGGGAGCACATATTTTAATACCAAGCACTCTAACCATAAAGCATCCTTTAATAACCGGGAAAAGACGGACGACACTTCACTATCTCAATACATATGGTTCCTAAAGACAAATTATAGGGTAGCCACCTTTGAGTTAACCATTTTAAAGAGGGCTTCAACACCTATTGTACACAACCCTACGTATTATCTCTGTCTTAATGAAAATTTGGCAATCATTATGTACCCCAGTTCCTCACCCAATGACCTCATCAATTTGGCCGTTCCTGAGTTCAGTTGGTCACTTGACACTGCTCGGTAAAAGTTACCGTACTGATGAAGCCGAAGATGTCGAATGGTTCTTGTCCGGCAATCACCGCTCTCCCACGTTGTGATTTAAAGATCAGGGGGGGGGGGGGCAACTGTCTGATGCTGGTCAGCAACTTGGCACCATTGAGGAGCAAAGGTTCATTTCAAAGGAGAACAATAAAAGAAAAGTAATTAACAAATCCGTCGGTTGGTTTTTGTATAAAAATAATTATTTGGGTAGAAAAGTCATTCACTTACAGGCAGTGTAATTCCACACTTCAATCTTCTACTTCTATGTTTCAGACCGGAAAATTTTAACAAGTTCTCGGCGATTCTGGTTGGGCGATAAAAACCCTTAGTTCAGGGTCCGGCTCTCCACGAATTGGATTTTCGTGGTGAGCAAAAATGTCTCTGAATTTCAATTTGCACTGACTTATATTGAGATTCAGGTGTTTTGAGACTGAGCGTGACTCCACGCATTCCCCAATATAATTAATTCAGCCATAGAAAAATGTATCCACATTATTATTTCTTGCCATATTTGTAATTTCTACCCGCGAATATCCGCCCTCTCAATGCCATGAGTGGTTAACAGATTCTACCTAGCCGTATTCTTTCCTTCTTATTCATCTGTTTCTATCTCACACTGTTACCTCAGTAAGGGAAGGTTCCTTCTCCCTCGAAACTTATCTTCATAGGAAAAAATGTATTTTCCTGAATTACATTAACCATAACCCTTTTCTTCAATAACTGTTATCTAACGACAGGGAAGTGTCTCTCACTGGATACTCAATTTCCTCATCACCCCATATAATCAGGCCAGTCCCGAAATGTATAGGGTTCTACCTTCTCACTCACAAAACTACATGGCCTGTCATTTCTGTCAAGTTTTTTTTTTGGGGGGGGGCATCAATCACTGTCATGCTCACCTACGGCTTTCATCAATGAATAGCGGGTCTGTTCTTTTCGAGTCCTATACACGAAGTTATGTTATTTTAACTTCAATGTCCATTCAACGCCGAGAATGTAAACACATCTACCTTGTTTGTGACCACAGTAATCATATGAAGTGTCACCTATTTTTTATCTTGGTCTTGCCCATACCCCCAATCTCCGAAGCAAGGAAAACAGCTGTTCTTTTTCGTATCGATTTCCGTTTTATCTTTTAGTGCAAAAATACCTTTAAATTCTTTTTTTTCCATAACTTAACAAAACCAAGATTATTTTCATATTAACCCTTTTAACCAGACAGTGTTTGTATATTAACCTTTTTCAATCCGACAATATTATCACAATTAGCTTCCCATGGAGAGATAGAGAGAGCGAGAGAGAGAGAGAGAGAGGGTGTGATAGAGATCATCAAACCAAAAGTAGAGTAGGAATTAGTTAAAATCACTTTAAACAAATTACCTTGGATGAATATAGAAGTAATTAAGAGATAATATCATGGCAGCATAAAAAGGAATTATAATTATAAATATTTATAGAAATCTTTAAAAACACTATTAGATACTGTTAACATATTACGCAATATATATATATATATATATATATATATATTTGCTGACAAATATCGACTTAGAAAAAGGCACATTATCAAAATAAATCGAAACAAGAGAGAAATCTTTTCTTATTGGTTAAGCAAATCGTTCTGAGATGAAAGGGTTGGACATAATAAGTATTGTGTTTGTCACAAGAAAGTCTCACCACCTCGTGACATGCTAAAGGGTGGACGATGAGGATGGTCTCAGCGTAGACATCAAATGTCAGAGATCAAACAAGCAAGTTCAACAAAGACAACTGATGGCATTGCACCGTCAGATTGAAAAGCTGGTGACATTCAACAACGTATTTTATTTTTGTTTGATGACAAAGAATCTTAAAGGAAAACCGACTTAAAACGAGATATACTCGTGGCAATGTTCGTCTGTATGAAACCGTATAATTTAACTAGGATAATAATTACAAAAACGGTCATTTATGGAAGCACCAAAATAGGTATTCTCACCGAATTTTAGCAGTGTTTGTTTTAGATACAATAACGACTTTTACTCAACACATCTACTGTTTTAGATATATAATAGAAGATTACCCGTCATGGGACACATAAAATTATTTTCGGGCAGAACAGTTTTGTACCACTTTTATATCCCCTTACGAAGATTAAAATTAACATATAATGCTACTAAATCTTATGTCTAGAATTCTTGTTCTAATTTTTATCAAAATCCATTACACGATTTTGATTCTAGAAAATATATCAAAGTCAATGTTTACGCGTAAGGAGTCTAAAACAGAAATTAAAAATCAAGGAATGTTGCTGAATATGTCTAATGACTATGGATCACATTGAATGCAAATCTGAAATATTTTAATTTTCAAATGGAAGGTTGTGTCCATATTATGCCACCACTAAAAAACCTTATACAATAAAAAAGAAACTGACATTTGAGGAATATTTATTAATTATTTTTTGTTAAAATTCCACAAAGATAAGAGATATATAAACTTTCACAAAGGTATTTCATCTTTTTACCCTCTTTGCATAATACTAAATTAAACTTAATATATCCCACATTATCACCCTTTACGGCTAGCAGCTGTGTTACAAAATTCGTAATGTTCAGTTAGTTTAGGAGTAAATCATGTACATAGAAATATATAAACATGTAGACATACCTAACTTAATATAGATAGAGAAGCCTAAAGAGTTAAATGCTTCAGTAATAAACTACATGACTAGGTGTAATGATATTGTACGCGGGTGTTTAGAAATAGTTTTAAAACGGGAAATTTCACTTTACAGTTAGAATAAGTAATACAGTTTTTTATAATAACAGGTCGCCACTTATCAATGCCAAATGACCATTTGAGGATAAGAATTCACGAGGTTGTCAGTTGGATGATGAACAATACTATGAGAAGATTAGAAATGACTGATGAAATAAAAAAAATTTGATGACTTCAGAGGACGGCTCGACAAGTATTTTTAAAGGATATACATGAATCTATTGCTGAAAGCACCAATCATATATTTGAACTAAGATATTGCCATGATCCTAAGCACAGTGTAGCATGATAACACCGGTCGCTTTAAAGACATTGTCTGAATATGAATTTCGTAGATTCCGTTGAAGAAAAAGAAATGAAAAACTTACGAGATCAGTTGAATTGGACAAATTAATTGTTTGTGGGGAAGTGACAGCGATAAAGTGGATAACGACGCGGACTGCCGACCTGGGCGTGCCAGGTTCGAATCCAGTCGATTCCATAACACCATTTTCACTTATGGGTGTTGGCAACTTTCACGTGGTTCCATCTGTAAGTACCTGATTCTAGAAATAATCGGGGAAACCAATGCCAACAACAGAATGAAGCCGATCAGAAGAGTTGCACGATGCCGATTCATACGAATTTACTTTTATTCTGTGTATAAGAGAGAATCTAGTCTGCAGCTAGACCGTCTAAAACATTATCTACGCCAAAATTATGTACTGTATTTGGCATAAATTAATAAAGCAAATTAATTAATAACAATAAGATGAAATAAAAAAGTAAACCTCAGAAGTAAAAGATAGAAAGAAATACTTAGACAAATAAAAAAAGGAAAAAAAGTAGGATTAGAGCCTAATGTATTAACATCCCACCACCAATTCAAACCAGACGGGGAAAGTGTCAACAGAATATCGACGCGTCTTGAACAGACACCAAAAAAATCAGTTATTGCTGTGTTTTTTACTTCCTCTTCCCTTTTTCCCCCTTTTACTTTTTAATTTCCCCCTCCCCCTCTCTCCCACTCCCTTCCCTCTCTCTTTCCTTTGCTCTATCCTCAATGAATTTATAATTTATATTTCTACATATTTATATTCTCTCTTATATCTCATTTTACTCCATTTCATTTTATTTTATTTCATTTTATATTTGACTTTCAACGGTCTCAAATCTAATCACGTGACTTTCCAAATTTTAAATTCTCCTTTCTTTTCTTTTCTTCCCCATTTCATCCTTCCCAAATATGATATGAGGTAAAGATCGGATTCTAACTCTGCCTGATTAGATCTCAGTTTATAATAGCTGTTGATCGATAACATCGACATGACAGTGTCGCAGATTTTGTACATGTCTGTATAATTAAAAATAATATATATATATATATATATATATATATATATATATATATATATATATATATACACACTAGCGGGAAGCCTGTCCCGGTGTCGCTGGAGAGAGTATATTAACTATTAACTCAAGAAATCCTCGGCCCCAACGTTGAACTATGTAAAATTATTTGTTGCTTATGGTTGTCCGAGGCGAACTCAAACCCCACGAAGTTTATGTAAAAAATTACATTCCTGAACCGCACACAAAAAGAAATTGAGTGTTTAAACTTAAAAAGAAAGAAATGTTTAAAATGTAAAAAATACGTAAAAAAGTAATATAATATTGTGGCTGTATTATGTTATCCCAAGCAACTTCGAAGCTTCCTGCTAGTAATATTTATTTGAATCCTTTGTATAGACGTAGTTCTATAGTTTTTGTATTCGCCAACCGATTGACAAAGAAAAGCCAATCTTTCAATTCAATTTTTACAATAACACAAAGAAACTGTCCGCATCGTAAAACCCAGTTTCATTCAATTCAATTTTAAATCATTACTCGTGATGTCTTTCAGATCCGATTTATATGTTTTTGGGGCAATGTAAATATCATATAAATATCACCAGTGAAGTTTGATGACAACAAAGAACTAACGCATTTCATATAATGTGAAGTCTATCTATCTATCCCTCTCTCTCCCTCTCTCTCTCTCCCTCTCTCTCTCTCTCTCTCTCTCTCTCTATATATATATATATATATATATATATATATATATATATATATATACAGATAAAAGAAAGAAGAGAGATACATATGTACGAATGACAAATCTATTTCAACTTCGATTGTTCAATGCACACCTTGCATTGAACAATCGAAGTTGAAATAGATTTGTCATTCGTACATATTTATCTCTCTTCTTTCTTTTATCTGTATAATTGCTCTATCTCGTATATTGAGCTTAAACTACTTCACTATAGGTTCGATCCTCTAAAAATATACTTTTGGTTTCATATTTTATATATGTGTATGTGTGTTTGTGTGTGTGTGCGTCTGTGTGTGCGTATGTATATATATATATATATATATATATATATATATATATATATATAGTAAGTTATGAAAATATATTTATGGCAATTAAGCTAAATAGAGGCGTCCACGTTTAATCTCCGTAAAGGATCGTCAGGTTAAGGGTATGGAATTCGTGTTACTGATTGTTATTATATATCCACGGGGTGTTTAATATAACTAGCTAACTTATCAGATTCGCTGTTATTTTCTCCCACGGGTTAATGTTTTCATTAGCCAATGGCTGCCCTCTACTTGACATCTTTTTCTTTGTTTATTTTGTGACGCACCCAGTTTATATATATATAATTCGACACATTCAGAAAAATTAAGATGCCTCTGTATCAACAACATAAAAATTATACATCACGAGCTCAATGTCAGAAAACTAAAAATTCTGTATATAAAAGCTAAACGTCTTACACTCAAAAGTGTTAATTACGAGACTAGCCACAATATTTTAAGTGTCTAGCCGTTAAAAATATCATTTTTAATTTTGTATTCTTCATGCGTTTCACACGCGATCACGGTATCTCATCAACCATGCATTCATTGAAAAATGTCATATTTTACCGCACCGTTCGACAGAACTCAGCAGTTGTTAACACACCAAGACGAATCCCCCACTGAAGATGATTGGATTAATCAATCGAAATGACTCACAGAGAATGGAACAAAACCAACAGACCCTACAGACAATAATTTGAAAAAAATACTCGATGGACCATCAGAAAAATCGAAAAAATGAAAGAAAGTCTTATGAAGCAGAAGCATTCCGTGTTGTTCAATAATGTTTGTCTTAATCAAGGGAGGCGCGAGAGCGCTCTATCCCTTAATAGACTTCAAAAACGACCTATGCTAGAAATCTAATTTCTTTGATCAGTCATAACTCAAAAACCAATAAACCAAATTATTTAAAACTTTGCACAAAATTTTCATTTGATAGGTTCTATAAGTGTGTAAAATTTCAGCATCATTGGTCACGGCAACCAAGAGATCCAGAAAGGTCAGGAGTGATTTTGTGTTATCCGTGTGTACGTACGTACGCACGTACGTACGTACGTACGTACGTACGTACGTGTGTGCCACCCTGTATCTCATCAACTATTTGATGGATTCAGCTGATTTTTGGCAGAAGTAGAGGTTCTAGGATCTAGTTGATGGCATTTTAATTTCAGTTTACCATATACCTTAGTTTTTCAGAAAATTCAAAATATTTTAAAAATTACCATTGTCTTGAGGCATAGCCTTTACAAAAGTAGTGACATTCCATCATAAATGCCAGTATACAGTATGGGTATGCGAGCACAACAGGGCTATGTATTTTACTGGTAGGAATTTTTCTTCAGCGCACCTCACACACTTCATCCACTCATGCATAGAGATGTATACTGTAGTGATGTGATAATGAAATGGCTTGGTTGATATGTAGTCATACCCTTAATGACAATAAAAGTGTAAAAAATTAGGAATTTCCTTGCTTTTGTACATTTAGTGTATATGAATTTTCATCTGAACCCTATTAAGGGCATATGATTTCAGTATACTGGCATTTATCATGTAATATATATATACTAGCTGGTTTTGCCGGCTTGTTATCGCTTCGCGAATTTCGCTACTTGAAATACTTGAAACATTAATTTAAAATAATACACATTTCATTCATCACTTTGTTGTCAACACGAAACAATATATTTTTGATTTATTCATATAGATAGATAAACTTTAAACTTTAACATTTTGGTAATTTGGATATAAAATTAGTTATCTTTTAAATGTAACTGGAAAGAAAAGAAAAAAAGAAGAAATCAATTTACCTTTTCACTTGCAATTTAGAAATAGATCGCAACTTATTAGAAACCAAGTCGGTTCATCTAAAGAAAGGAACATTTGAACACCGATGCTAAATATTTGTCTCGGAAATAAAATAATATGAACTTGAAATAGGACATTTTGACTTTACCGTTAGTGCGAAAAATGTGTCCAACTTTCACATTTATTCATTTATATAATATTTTTCAAGGAATCTAAAGCTACAATTGAAATTTTACATTCGATTCCATGGAGTCACTAGATGAAATTATCGGTTAGGTCCATAAAATAACAGCAATATATTAGTATGTAAAAAACAGACATTCATTTTTTTAAACAAAAATAAAACAAAGAGTACCTTGGTGAAGAATGTATTAAAAAAAAAAGGTTTAACGATTTAAATAAATATTTTCATTATTATTTTTTAGGATTTCAAATAATCCAATCAAATGAATTTCCTTTTCAAAAAAAGACTTCGAACACGTTAATTTTCTGCTTTATTTTTGACGTAATAATTAACTTGCGCTGGTGACATTACACAAATCAACTGTTACTGTTGGATTGGAATTTACACAAATAGGAAGATTTTTTATTCCAATTAAACACTTCGAACGAGTTAATTTGTTGTTTTATTTCTTTAAGTAATACTTTGCTCGCTATGATTACGTTAACAAATAAACTGTTACTGTTGAAATTAAATTCAAACAACTAGAAGAAGTGTTCTTGATTAAACATTCGTAGGTGTTCATGTGTGGTTTTATTCCTTTTTAAGTAATTCGCGATTATGACAGTAAAATGTCGACTCATTTTTCTTCAGTTATACTTAACTCCCAATGTTGCCAGTAAGAAATCAACAGTTACTGTTGTTGTGCTTTAGATACTATTCTCCATCCATATGCCCAGACAACGCCGGCGGCCTTGCTATATATATATATATATATATATATATATATATATATATATATATATATATATATATATATATATATATATAAGGATTGAACAAAATAATGGAAACACATTGAGAACCTCCCATAAAATTATCTATGGGATTATCCAGATGATTGCTAAGCTCTGCTGTAATTTTGGGTGCCATCGTTTCTGTGCCCTTCACTGCTATGAAGAGATATGACCATCGAAACGCTGGTTAATTGGCGTAGACTGTAATAGTGTTTATTTATTCTTATAAATGTTCTACTTGCTGTTGATCACATTTGAAAATATTGGTTTAATGTTCATTTTATTAATATATTTGAACTTGATTAATTAATATATATATATATATATATATATATATATATATATATATATATATGTGTGTGTGTGTGTGTGTGTGTGTTTTTCGTTCAAGTTTTAAAGTATTGCATGGAAAGTTAATAAAATTGAAATAAAAGCCAAATTAGCAATACAAGATTAATTTATTATTTTTTTTTTTCTTACATTAATCCTATCGATTACGGAATAAAATTCCTTCTTCAGGGGTGACCAGTATGGAGTCATTTTTTTTTCCTCAATACTGGTCACCCCTGAAGAAGAAATTTTATTCCGTAATCGATAGGATTAATGTAAGAAAAAAAAATAATAATAAATTAATCTTGTATTGCTAATTTGGCTTTTATTTCAATTATATATATATATATATATATATATATATATATATATATATATATATATATATATATATATATATATATGTATGTATATATATATATATATATATATATATATATATATATATATATATATATATATATATATATATATATATATATATATATATATATAAAAGTCAGGTTCATATTATATTCCAATAACCATTTTATTATTTTTATTTTTATTTTTTCACATTTCCAAAAAACATAACATTTCTGAGAGATATATTTTTACAGTCCGTTTCATTTGTCTTGTGCCAAACAACATTTTTATGTCAATATCGTCTCTGCAGCATTACAAAATCATCAGAAAAATTCGCAAAGAGTAAAAAGTTATTGGATTAAAATGTCTTGAAAAAACCTACACTATACAGTTGTTCATTTTTTGGGTGGAAACAAACAAGAAACAAAAAACAAAGAAAAGAGCAAACTCACACGTGGGGGAACCCACTAATGCGCCATTTTGAATTTTCCCGTTCAGAGCTAGTACATCCTAAAAGTTATGTGGACATTTATAAATTTTAATTCAGTAATATTTCTTAAAATAGTTAATAAGTTCTATAATTTATTCATAAAAATTTTAATTCACTTGAGGGTAATTTTTTTTTACTTTCTAAAGTTACATTATGTAGCCTTCAGATGTCTATTTAGGTCATTTGGATACAAAGCTTACAACGGAGCTGGTCTCTTTTAAGTTCAACAGTTTAGAGCCAGTTTCATATATTCAGCCATCCATTAAAGCAACTATTAAGATTATTATACTTCGGTGTTTTTATGGAAGATTTTAGTATTTATTTATAACTCGTTTAAATCAATACGAAGATAAAATTAATTACCCAGAATTCTTCACTTAGTAGTAAGTTTCTATTAAATACGAAACTAAGGGGGGATTTGTCCCTTACAACGAAAATAGTTTATAGTTACCTAGACATGCATCAAAATACCGAACGGAGCTATTAAATATTTATTTTTTATTAAATGATGTTAATTATCTCATTATAAAGTATTATGAGGATTCATAAGTACTTTTAAGGACATTGATACTTAAACTTAATTGTGATTACGTTTTATATTTAACTCGTATTATGAGGTGAATACCACATCAATGTCAATATCAGGTCCCACTTTAATTGTATGCCTATATTTAATATTAGGTTGTGTGCATTCTTTTATTTATTAATGTTTATCAATATACATATACGAAGAGTTCGAACGCAAAACGCGACAAACGCCATTTTCAAAATCACGAAACTGTCCCTACAAAAAGTGTTGTATTTCAACACTCGAGGACACCAACATATGATACCAAATAGTTTCTTTTTGATTTCAATTAAAATCAGCTTTCATTCGAAGTCTAGATTTAATATATTCGTGTTTTTATTGTTTAAGGTCTCAATGTAAACAAATTGGATTTATCGCGTTTTACGTCCGAACCCTCCACACATATATACACATACATACACACACACATATATATATACATATTTATACATATATATATATACATATGCACACACTTACATATATACACACACACACATACACACACATATATATATATACATTTCTTTTTTACTATATTGCGCATTTATTTGGCATAATATTTTTAATGATTATTTACTAGTTACCATTTCTTCACTAATTAGTACAGATGAAAACTAAAATGAAAAAAGTTCTGCTAATGCTCTTATGATCGTGCCCTCTTACCATTTCTTTTCCTATATGCTAGGTTTAAGCTTAGACGCTTCGATCATTTTTGTTGTGAGTGATGTGTTCTATATTTAAATGTTTTATATTGGGTATTAGTACTCCGTCATCTACTATTAGGTTTATGGTTTCTATTGCCTAGATAGTCTTATAATAGTCTATACCTTAGATACTTTCATATTTATGTTGATGAATGGGTTACTACCACAGGTATTTTATATGGGTCTGTAACGGGATAGGATATATGCGGTTCTTTGTAAACAGTTCTGAACCACTTCCTGTCTTTTATTTAATAAATTTTCTTAAGACATAACTATATTGTATGATTCCAGAATACAAAGGTTACATCTCTTAAATTTGTTAGGTTTATATTTCCCTGCTCTACCTAGTATATACCATTTTAGGTTGTATTGTATATTTTTACTGTTTAGTTCTCTTACATGTTTAGCCAAAGTCGTAGGGACCTACTTTGAATTTGTATTAGGTTCTTTGAAAGAGTGTATATGGTTTCTAAATCTGTCATTGAAACTACACCGTCGACCCAATATATGTTCTAATTCTGTTTTCCTCTATGACGTTAGACTTATACACTATATCCGAAGTTAAACATTTCCCCTCTAAAGGGCACTCATTGACATTTCTACAGTTACATTGGGAGCTGTTATTCTGGTGCTGAACTGTACTAGTATCTAAGTTACTATTCTTTTTGATTTGTGTGTTATTTGAACTTACTATAGTTGATGTTAAGTTTATCGATGTTGAAAAGAATAGCTTTACTGTATTTTTATTTATAACTTTGCCTAGTCTATTATCCATCGGAAAACTTTTCTCGATAATTTGGTAGAACTGTTTATAGGTATGTTAGTAGGAATGTTTAAGCCATAAGGAGAATTGAACCAGAGTGAATTTCTGTTTTTCTTCTCAGTGATATTTTCTACGTATGGTGGGTTTTTATCCCCTTGTGTTAATTGTAGTATTAGGTGCAGTATCCTGCTTATTATCAGTATTTATTCTCCTTTTGATTTGTCTGGAATTTCTCATAGCCATGTTGTATGATATTATGTGAGGTGCGTTCCTATTTGTCTTCGAATTCTCATTGTGCTTCACCGAGCTTACTTTTATATAGTTTATTTTCCCAGTATATCCAGATCTGGCTAATGCGTCATTATAATATTTGTAATTCTTATTAAATAGTGACTCGTTAGATGATAGTTTTGATATTCTCTTAGAGATACTATGGATTATGGCTTTCTTAATGGGTCCCGGGTGGTTAGAGTTAAAATCTACATAATAGAGAGTTTGGTTGGGTGTATGATATGGTTCATATGTTCTATTGTTTAGGTCTAAGCTGGTGTCTAGGAAGTTAACTATCTTATGATTTATGTCTATTTTTACCTTAAGGTCCAACTTTTTAAAAAAGTTATTATATCCTTTTTGGTATTGTCTAACCTTCTATTGCCAGAGTTTACGAGGAATAGTGCGTCATCTCTGTATAAACCGCCCCTTTAACGTGGTAAATCTTTATGGAGCTCCTTTAGGATGTAAAAGCCTACCAAATCCGTTACCTGCGCAGATCCGGTGATCCCATAGTAATGTCGAAGTTATTTCCCTATCTTTTCTTGTCCATAGTTTGTTATTATACAGAATCAGAGTTCTTCTAGCTAGTTTTATAATGTCTATTTCGAGTCTAGTTATATTCGTTTCTATTCGAGCCATATCAAGAGCTTTGTCTAGAAGTGTGGAGGAAATTGATGGATAATATGAATCTATGTCAAACATGATGAACTTCCCGTTAATCCCTTGGGGTAGTTTCCCAAACCAATTGATGACTTCGTCAGACGATGAGAACAAATTGTGAGATATTTTGGATTGAATGGTGGGTATAGTTCTATCCAATATCCTTTTGCTAATTGTTGTTATATCCGATATACAAGGGGAGATTAATCTGATAGTGAGGTTATTATTGAAATCCTGTTTGTGATCCTTTAACGTAAATCTGGGGCATTTAGGAGTATATATCTCTATGTTGTTATCTATATTGATTTTAGAGCTTGAGATTTTCTAAGGCTGTAGAATTGATATCACTGAGGTCATTCACATTGGCTATTTTATAGTTTTTTCGGTAGTTCTTTCATAATCAGATCATTATAAGTTTCAAAACTCATGCTATAGAAGTTCATTGTTTTATCAGCTTGTACTATTAAGTAAGGGTAATTTTTTATTTTTCTAAAAGTTTGGTTTATCTTGTTTATTGTAGGGTTGGAATATTTACACCTCTTTTAAATTTCAAGTTACCTATCATGTCCTGCTCAACATTTTCCAGGATGGTCTGTGCTGATGGACATTTACACGTTTTGATCTTATAAAATTTAGTGTACGCTTTTCAGAAATCGTCTGATGGCATATTGTACTCCGGAAGATCCACCATGCGTGTATCTGGTTGGTTTGTTCTTTGTTCGCCTTATCCGGGAGTATGATGAAGGATTACCTTCCAACGTACTCCCTCTCTCTCTCTCTCTCTCTCTCTCTCTCTCTCTCTATATATATATATATATATATATATATATATATATATTGACATATCTGTATATATATATATGTGTGTGTGTATATATATATATGTATATATATATACATATGTGTATACATTTATGTATATAGCACAAATTCTTTTATGTATACAAACATGTTGACTACATATGCACAGATGTTTGCATAAATAAAATAATGTATACTATAATACAGCTCTACCTGTTATTAAGCACTATTTTATAAGCACTTGAGTTTCATTGGATTAACATCTAAGAAACAATACACGTGCAAGTAAATATATATATATATATATATATATATATATATATATATATATATATATATATATATATATATATATGGATGTAAACAGTTGATGGTAAATACTAAGTACATCAGTGAGTGAAAAATAAATTTAAAAAAAATAATAATGAATAAACAAATAAATGTGTAGCTTACTATTTCGTACTGAGTGTTTTGGACGATTTTAGAATCTATGTACATCTTAATTGCTTTTCTTTTTCTTTTTATCTTAGTATGTTATATATCCAATTTACAGTAACCTTTTCCCTTTTCAAGCCTTCAATGAAATGTGAACAGAGTTTTTAAAATGGTGAACTTACATGGAGATTTTCAGATCCGACCATTTATCGCAGTCTTGGGCATTTTATGCCTGTTTATTTTTCGGTATAAATAAACAAAGAAGGACAAAAATGAGAAAAGACGGAAAGCGAATGTTCTCTAGTTAAATCTGATTGTCTAGTTTGGGTGGGGGATATTATCTGTTACTCACAAAGTTTCTTATGTGTGGGAATTTTTCTTCTGCTTATTTTCCGGTATGAATTAACCAAGATGGTAAAGAAAGAAGAAAAGAATGAAAACAAATGTTCTCGAGTTAAATCTGACTGCCATCGTTTTTAACTATTAATCATAATTGCAGACAATACAACTATATTATTATGATATGAAAATCAAAAATAAGGCTACATATATTAGAAGCCCAACATATAAAAACAAAAAAGCCAGCAATAAATACGATTAATTTCGAATACAGTCAAAACGTCCTAAAATGCCTTTAGGTCTAATACTCTATTAATACTATAACATGACTTAAAGGTTCCCGTCAAAACCATAACTATAACATTTTACAGTTCATGTTCTTTACTCAATACCAAACCCCTTAAGATGGCTCCAGAATGAACTGAAAGTAGTAGTGTACCCAACCAGTATGGCAAGTTCATCTGCCAGTTCTAGCCTGAAACTCGAAAATAAATCAGACATGGAGAAAGGATCACTGAAATAATATTAACACACAAATCGTCTGTACTGTTAAACGAAATAAATATATATATATGTCTGTACATATATATATACATGTATATATACATATATATATATACATATACATGTATACATAAGCATATATACATATAAACATATATAAATATAGAGAAATTGGTGACAGATGGTGCGACAAATCAGTCAGTGTATAACTGCTGAATTCAAAAAGATCTGGACGTTAAAATCAAGTGGGATAAGCACAGAAGATTAGTTGCAAGTCTGAGTGGGCACTGCTTAACTATAAAAACGATGCTGAACGTAAATCTGATAATTCCCCTCTGGGGTGAAAGACAAACTTTTTGTGTAGCTTACTTTCCATAACTATATTTTATAGTACTACTACATATACATATGTTACATATATATAGACACATATATATGCATATACATAGATACACAGTTCATAATTACATGTGTGTGTATATATATATATATATATATATATATATATATATATATATATATATATATATAGAGAGAGAGAGAGAGAGAGAGAGAGAGAGAGAGAGAGAGAGATTAATTATATTCCAATGACCAAATATTCAGTCTTTAATTAAATAATTTAATTTGATTTTTCCATGGCAGAACTGCTTGTGGGATGATGTTGGTGTGCATATTTTTGTGTGACTGTAGAGACCAAATCTTGATTTGCATGGTCTACTACAGTTTTGACATATGAAAGCTCGGCTTTTTGGTCTGCCTGTAGGTTCGCTCTTCTCCTAGTTCTCTTCACAGAGAGATACATAGATACACAGTTCATAATTATATATATATATATATATATATATATATATATATATATATATATATATATATATATATATATATATATACTTGAACAGCAGCTCGCTCAAACACTGGTGTCAGGAGTAAAGCTATACAACGGATGTTACGCAAGTACCCAAGGCAATTCTGATGGAAACGCTCTAACAGGCGAATCTTAGCTCTGTAAATTGTCCATGTCTTACAAGCATATAACAAAGTTGATACAACATAGGCCTCATACACAGATATCTTAGTTTCCAGCCTGATATTACATGGTGCCCGCACCCGCTTTTTCAAATGACCAAAAGCCACACCAGCCTGTTTAATACGCTTACTTATCTCAGCATCCAACGAGAGATACCTTGAGAGTTGCCGCACTAATCTTTCCTCCCTTTGCCCGTGTACAAAGAGACCATGATGGAGTCACGCCAATCTTGGTAAACATGCCCGTCAAACCAAATGTTTTCATTCAACCCCTTAATTTACACAGCCATTAGTCTTCCACTACAGCGAAAGATCAATACATGTATGCCATGTCCACCAGATGCTGCGCATCTCAACTGTCATATAGCCTCTTCCTCTTCTTTGAAGGCAGGAACGGAATCTATTTCGGCAATGACATCCTTCTGAGGCAAGCTATCTATCACACCAGTACTGACTATCGACGGATTAGAAAACAGATCAGTATAATGATATGTCCATCTATTTAGTAGCTTGTTTTATCCATAATCGACTCTGTGTATTCCTTGGATTTTAATGGGGTTACACTAGAATCGCTAGGACCACAGACTGTCTTTATCAGGTCATACATTGCTTTACTGTCCTTAACATCAGTGGTGTATTGAATATCACGAGCCTTCCGTCGCCACCATTCATCCTCTATCCGTCTAAGTTTTCTCTGCAACTCAGATTTAATAGCTAAGTATGACTGGTTCGCAGACTTCATTTCATGAGGTGACAAGCCGCTATCAATCTGCGTTTGATGAAGTTCATCGTTTTTTTGTGGCAGTTGTGCCATGTGAGCATTATTGACATCAAACCAGTCTCGATGCTTTCTCTTTGTTAGCCCAAGAACATCTGGTTGTGACTCATATTGTTAAGCACCAGAACGTAATGCACATGCCGGTAGATAATGCATGTCTCAGCTGACAGTGCATAAGCTCCTCTGGGATTTCTGTCAAGGTTGCATCACCCTTAGAATTTGGTTCAAAACTTTAGCCTACAATGCAGTGGGGGTTCAGTTTTACAGCACGTGGGGTTCGTTTGACTAAAATAAGCTATGCGTTTCGCTAGAACATGTGTACGCTTTTAACACACTTCCCCACCAGTCCGTGTGTGTGTGTGTGTGTGTGTGTGTGTGTCAGGTTATATTGAAAAGAAAGAAATAAAGTACTCGATCGCAGAGGAGTGAGAGCTAATATAATTTATTTGAAAACTATATGTTATATATTTCAGAAACGTACCGCGGTTTCATCCAGATTGGCTGACTTGTTACATTTTTTTTCAAATCTCCATGCCCAGTGAAATCGTTGGCGTTTTGAATGAGGTAAAACTATGATGAGAAATGGCGTTATATTGATATAACGCGATTTCTGATCGTGGTTTCACCTCATTCAGAACGCCGACGATTCCACTGGGTATAGAGATTTTTTTATTTATAATAATCCAGGCAAGGTAAACATCCACGAGATTGGAATCCTAATAATTTAAACCGGACTTACAAAAAGTGCTCAATACCAAATAGAGCTTTCATATATATGATTATTTTTATTTATACAGACATGTACAAAATCTGCGGTCAACAGCTGTTATAAACTGAGATCTCATCAGAGTTAGAATCGGATCTTTACCTAAAGATCGGATTCTAACTCTGATGAGGTCTCAGTTTATAACAGCTGTTGATCGATAACATCGACATGCCGGTGTCGCAGATTTGGTACATGTCTGTATAAATAAAAATATTCAAATGTAATATATATATATATATATATATATATAATATATATATATATATATATATATATATATATATATATATATATATATATATATATATATATATATATATATAAAGTGTGTGGTATCGTTCAAGTTTCAAAGTATTGCATGGAAAGTTAATAAAATTGAAATATAAGCCAAATTAGCAATACAAGATTAATTTATTTTTTTTTTTTTTTTACATTAATCCTATCGATTACGGAATAAAATTCCTACTTCAGGGGTGACCAGTATTGAGTCATTTTTTTTTTTTTTATGAAGCAATCCAACAAAAGACATAAGCGTCAACTAATATCTTATAATTAGTGAAACATCCGGATAAAAACTGAAGCTCAATATACTGGATAGAGCATTAATATTATAATATAAAATGAAGTAATAAGATAAGGTGTCAATCAAATTTTATTAGAATTCAACATTCAAGCAAAGTTAAACTTTTTAATTGGGGAAAGTTAAACTTTGAGTTGGAATTCCTGGGCTGATAGGATTGAATCTTAAATTAAACTATTAAACACTTTAATAATTTCTAACCTGATAAAATTAAATCTTAAATTAAACTATATAAAATTATTGGAATTTAATAATTCGTAATTTTTAATTTCATAGATATTCTAGATTATTTGATAGGGCGAGATTTGTGAAATCGGTTTTTACTGTAAGCTAGATTTTAAGTAATAATTTTGGATGTGTACGTGATTACACCATCTGACCTATATTTCCTAACTCCCTTCTCTTTTTCTTTTTTTTTTAAATTCTTAACACCTTCCCCTTTGACATAGAATATTCTCACTCGACCCAGACAGGGAACATCTAATCTGGGTGGGGGATTGCAGGGTTGTATGTTCCTTTCTTTGTTGAGCCCATCAAGCGAGCTTAAACAGGAAGTAACACAGACATAATTTCTAGATCTATTAAAGTCATTCTGAGATGTAGACAATTTAATATCGCCTTCTGTTCGTTAGGGATTTGTCATGTCTGGTTAAATCGCTGGGGAGAGAAGATTACTTATTTTTTCGCTCTGCTGGCAAGATGCGACGGGGATTCAGTCTTATTTTGCTCAATTCGGATTCAACGGGTTTTCTAATTAAACAACGAACTTTGATTTGACTTGGGTTGCACATGTCGGGATTTTGGAACTTTGATTGGACTTTTTGTATTATTTGATTTATTTATCATTAACATTGAATATGGACACATTTCGCGACTGGATAACTTTGACAGCCCCTTCAATTTCACGTATATGGACTGCTGTTTATAACTTGGAGTAATGTCTTTCCTGATTATGCTTCTCAATTTGTATGACCTGGATGGACTGTATGGATTCAACAAAAAGTATGTTATTGGATTGATATGTTTGATGTTATGTATTTTTGTGTATTTGTGTATATAATTTTATATATTTTCAAAGCGTAATTTTATTACCTGTAGTAGTATAACTGCGGTAATGGTCCTCTGAAGAGAAGAATTATCTTTGAAAACTCATGAGCTAAGGACTTAAGGATACTTTGCTTGAACTTTGAATTCTAATAAAATTTGATTGACACCTTATTTTATTACTTCATTTTATATTATAATATATATATATATATATATATATATATATATGTGTGTAGTTTTTATTGATCGAAAATCAAAAAATTTAAATAAACGAACGATGAAGAAAAAAGTCAGGGTGATAAACGTAGAATATGTACCTTACTGATGTTTTTAGTGATGGAAAGTTTAAAAGAAATATCCGTAGAAAACGCAAATTATCTGAGGTGTTAAACTGGTGAATTAATGAGGAAAAGAATAAATATACATATATATATCCATATATATATATATACATATATATATATATACATATATATTGATACATATATATGCATATATATAAATACATATACATACATATATATACATACATATACATATATATACATATATATTCATACATATATATACATATATATTCATACATATATATAAATTCATACATATATACGTATATGTATATATATACATCTATATATATAAAGATATATTCATACATATATGCGTATATGTATATATATACATCTATACATATATATATACAGATATATTCAAACATATATGCGTATATGTATATATATATATACATCTATACATATACATATATATTCATACGTATATATTTATACACACACACACACACACACACACACACACATATATATATATATATATATATATATATATATATATATATATATATATATATATATATATATATATATATACGTATAAAATATATTTATGGCAAGTTCAGTAATGCTGGTGTTTCATAGCCGAGATAATGAAAGACAAACATCCTTGTGTAGCTGATATGTTATAAATATAATATCTTCTACTACTAAACTCTGCTCATTCATTGGGCACTGTTGCGGAAAATACTGAAAAATACAGACATAATATATTATTTTATAAGTGAACATATGAAATAGTAAACCTAGTTTATATATATATACATATATATATATATATATATATATATATATATATATATATATATATATATATAATTTTTTAAAAACCAGACATGTTTTGTTATTCCGATGAGATCGTAGCTTTTTAGAGATAATGATCGAAACATCTCTATGGATGTGTAGTTTTTGACATGTTTGAATATATAAAAATATTAATATATATATATATATATATATATATATATATATATATATATATATGTGTGTGTGTGTGTGGGTGTGTGTGTGTGTGAGGGGGTGTCTGCGTGTGTGGGTGTGTGTGCGTGGGTGGGTGGGGGGTATCAAGGGTATGTTAGCTGCTTTGCTTCAGCCTTGGCTCATTTATATTTGCTACCGTCGCCTAACCAGCCTCACTTGTTTGTCGATGGCGGTTCTAGTTGTGTAAATAGTCAATACAATAAGCTGGCGCCCACACAAAGCGCCAGGAAAGCAGACGGGTTTGGCCACTGATCAAAAACATAAAAAAC
Organism: Sepiola atlantica; assembly: GCA_963556195.1. Lineage (NCBI taxonomy): Eukaryota > Metazoa > Mollusca > Cephalopoda > Sepiida > Sepiolidae > Sepiola > Sepiola atlantica. The sequence goes on along the minus strand of OY744529.1, from coordinate 60,365,862 downwards.
TAAGCAGATGAAAGCAAAAAATGAGGGCAATTCGAGCCAACGAGAGATTTCAACGGAGAAGACGTGAAGATTGAAAAGTAAATGACGAGAAGAAAATAAGAAAAAATAGAGAGGTTGAATGAGATTTGATTTTATTTTTAAAGGAACAATGTAGAAAAAACATTTTGGGAGATCAAGATGGGGGGGGGGAGCGGAAATCAACAAAATAGAACGGAGTTTGTTTGAATTCTTATAATAAAGGTAACATAACTTTGAAGGAATAAAACGTATCTGTATCCAAAATTCAAAGATAAATAGATAAAGAAAGTTCCTCTATTTTTTTTCCTTAATCTTATGTCGGTGTTTCTGTGGGAGAGGACCTATATCGACCTGAATGTTTTCTGATTTACAAAAAAAAAAAACGGAAATGGCCGAAGCTATTATGAAAGCCGCGGAAAAATGTAAAATGGTTAACGACATCAAAGCATACGAATACAAAATCAGGTTAGATCAGGGTTAGGGTTAAGTTAGAGTTAGGTTAGGGTTAAGGTTAAAAACTCACCCCCCCCCCCTAAAAAAGAACAGCAAGTAAAGTCGAACAAAACTTCATTAAAAAAGAAGAAAAGTGTATTCAGTTACTGATTTGAAATTATTAAACCCATTCTTAACACGGAAGGCGAGAGGGTAACTGACCCTAACGTGAAGTCAAGGAAAAAATTTAAAAAGTTTTTTTTTAATTTAATGTCGCTACTAATTAACTGATCGGTGGCGGATCAGCTATTTCCGGTCTGTTACGTAAATGACAATCGGAAACTTTCCGGTCGTTGTGTTTTATCTCGTATAGAAGTATCCTTATTTCTGCATATAATTATAACAATTCCCATATCGTCCATTTTTAACTTGTACGTATGTTCTAGGTTAGTTGAGTGCTTTGTTTTACGGTATATCTTCCCTTTTATGTTATTATTTAAAGCCGAGTCTAATCTTGTTGGTAAAAAAAGACTTTATGATTCAAATTCTTAATATCTTCAAATAGATATTCATTGCTGTAAATGTATGTTTTGTATACGATAGGTTTGTAGATTAATTTGATTTGTAAACGTGGATATTTTGTAAACAAAGTCTGTAAACGATCGATTCTATTTAATCAACAGATGTGACATTGGCAGATACAATGACTCCGGGGCAGAGTTGATCCGGGAATAATAGAACATAACGAGTAACTCCACCCTCCTCAAAGCTCCCAAATCGGGGTCTCACGATTGGATGCGATGTTGTATCATACCCAAAACGAGTAGTTGATACGGTTGGGAAATAGGGTAGGCAGAAAGAGAAGGTAGAAAGGACTTTGAAAGATGGATGTTGGGATAGTGGGGTGGAGAAGAGGAAACACTTTGCCCAAGGGTGTCCGAGCTATGTTCAAGGAATTTATTTTATTGTAGCTGTATCTCCCAGTGTACCTAGGGAGTCTTTTTACTTCTATTTTTGTTTAGCTCATTTCCCCTCCTACTACCCCTCGTTTTTATTGTTTCTCATAATTTATTTCTTGTCAAAAAATATTTACATTGTTTCAAAGATATTTCAATGAGTGAATATATGTCATGTAAAAAGAATCGGTTTTGCAATAAAATCGTTCGGACGTCTTTATATCCCATAAATACTTTCGATTTATTTTTTTAACTATGTCGGGTTTTACAGATTTTATTTTTACGGTAAATTTAATTATTACGGTATCGTTTGGCCATTAAATATTTGATTGAAACAAATTGTTATAGAAAACTATAACTAACATCGATAAGGGATACGTTCTCTTGTCTTGAAAGATCGATCGAGAAAAATTAAAACAAGGCAGGTGGAAACGCTCAGCACGATAAATGTGTCGATTCGAACTGGCTAAAGGCTCGGAATCGTTCCGAAATATCTCCCGAGCCTTAATTCGTTTGTGTGGTTCGTAAACTACAGCTTATTTACAATTAACAAAACGCAACTAGCTTGCTTACCCTGGCATGTTTATACAAAAAAGCGATAGATAGAGAGATGTACTGATTACGTGACGAATGCATGCATGGGGGAACTGACTACGTGCTCTCAGACTCGTGTTAGAAAGTAGTGGTGAGAAGGAACCGAAAAGTATTCTCGTGGATATTTTACGAAATTAAATAGAATTTTGAGAATTTCGTTTGTAATTGTATTGTTTATTTCCATAAATATTCGATTGGTAGTAAATCAAAACAACCATTCATAAAAGTTACATAAATGCAAGAAAATCCACACACACACGTGACGTTGTCTTATGATTTTATTAATATAGTTTGGTTTTATTTGAAAAGTTAATACAAGAAATAATATATTTTAATTAAATTCGACTACTATTAAAAGGTCAAAAGCTATCAACCTTCAGTGTGACCATTTGTCATATATTGACTGCGTCTTCACGTACGTGTATAACTCAGTATACACCCTTGTAGCTGTCTCGTCTTTGATTAATTCACAGGAACGCACAGGACTATTTTATGGAGGATTTATTCATGTGATTAACACGTTTTCAGAAATCCAAGAGAATTAGAGACAGAGAGTCAGAGAGTTAGAGAGAAAGAGAGAGAGAGAGAGAGAGAGAGAGAGAGAGAAAGCACTATAAAAGAGAGAATGAGTCATTGGCCGCACTTATGTGAGGTTATCACATTGATTACCCCCACCCCTACCCCCGATGTGGGTGTTGGGCATAGAACCGATTTCTGCGTCTACTTGTTTCAAGATCTGTCATGAAAGAGAGCACAATACTCTTGTAGGGAAATAACTTCCAATTCCCAACTTCCGTTTATTTGCTGAGGTCATATTCTGAACCATACATCTGTTAATCATTCCTAGTTTGTCTGACTGTTATTCTCCTAATTCTCGAATAAAGATCTTCATTATCTAACACTTTGACATAACAAATGGAATCTGTATCGATTTATTGTAAACACACAGCAATTATATTTCTTTCAAACTCTTCTAGTAATCAAATATCTGATGTTTCAAAGTTAATTAGTAAATTAAAATGTTAATTAAGTGCATTTTATAAAATTATTACTAACTTTTATTTAAAACTGGATGACCCCTGGTCCGTTGGGTCAATATTGGCACATTAGTATATACATTACATTGTTTGAAATAAACAACGTGTGTGTGTGTGTGTAAAACTTTTGGCAGCATTGTGGTTGATTTCCTTTTTAAAACTACTTACGAAAATGTTGTTCTGAAAATGATCCAATGTTTTAAAGTATGTCGTTTTATTGTCTTGAAACAGCTGTAAACAACTATAATAACTTTGTGTGCACTACTTATTTGGAACATGATTTAAAAATGATGTAAATCGTCAAAAATATATATATATACCATTTTTATGTTTTCTTTATTTACATCATTTATTTATTTACTCTCGTCCTACGCTTTTACTACTTCTACTACTACTACTACTACTACTCTATCCACCTTCTTCTAACACGTCCCCATTCCTCCTCCCAATACTTCTCGTCTTATTTTCCCTTCCTTTAAGAATCTTAAACATCTAATGAAAAAACAAAAAAGCAAGCAATATTATCAGAGTGTTCGTATTAGTATTATATCGATATATCACTAATACCCTCGGAAAAGGTATGAATCCGTTATAGATGAAGTAGTAGGCTAGACTAGACTCTCAAGTATTTGCTGTGCAACTAGCCTAGAAGAAGGAAAATTCTTAAATACACCAATCTCTTTTTATGCTTATCCCGACATTATTTAAAGTCGCCCTCAATTTCTCTTTGCGATCGTACTTAAGGAATGCACAGAAACCCCTATAAAGGCTATTAATTGTCTCCCTGATAGAATGAAACCAATAAAAATATATCGCAAAAGAGTTTTACAAACTATAGAACTACACTTGTATTCCAATAGGATTTCGACAAATTCTATCTTTATAAAGTTAAGTATGTTAATAAGTTTATATATTTGTGTGTAAAGGATTCCCTCCTAAACTAAATAACCGATCATTATGAATATTGGAACACAGCTTCTAGGCGTAATGGATTAATATGTGGACTATATTTAGCTTAATTTAGTTTCATGCAAGCGAGTAAAAAGACCTTTGTAAACATTCAGATACCTCCAATTTTTGTGAAATGTTAACAATATGTATTAGACATGAATTAATACACATTCCTCAAATTTCGGGGGGGGGGTATTTTAAAGGGTTTCAGGGAGCATAATATAGAGACAACCAAATATTTCATATTTGCATTGAATTTGATCCATACTCATTAGCCACCAATGAAGCAAAATTCACGGAATTTAAATTTCTTTTGATTCCTGAAGCCTTAAATTTTAGACATTTTCTAGAATCAAAATCATGTATTGGATTTTTACTAAAATTAGAATAAGGATTCTATATATAAGGTTTAATATAATTATATCATTGATTTTAATTCTCGTAAGGGGAAATAAAAGTGGTGCAAAACTTTTCTATTCGAGGAATTAATTTTACCTGTCCTGGGACGGGTATTCTTCTAGTGGTTTTACATTACAGAATTACTGGCTGTTAACAGAACACAATTTGCTCTCCCTTTTAGGAACAACAAAATGGTGAGGAACCAACTGACAATATTTTTTTTTCATTGAAAGGTTTTAAAATGTCTACAGAATTATTTGAATACGCAACATTTGTGATGTTTGTGAGTATAACCTTCAATACATTTAAAAGTCAAACATCTGTTGGGCCTGTCTTTTCTGATGCGAGGAGAGATCTATCACGTGATGACAGATAGTCTCCTATTACTTGATCTAACCAAATATAAAAGGCGCAATACGAATGACCACTTTCTCTCTTTTTGGTTAGACCGCTTATCTGATAAAATTGTGGTTACTCTCCGTTCGTCAGCCTATACCTCATCTGTGACATGGCTTTGAGACATGGTTGTTGGCCACATTTTCCCAGTATGGGTAAGTTCGCCTTTCATTATTCTCCACATATAAGAAGTGACATGTATACATTTTTGGTGTATTGTTGTTAATGTAAATAAATCATGTTATGTTTATACAGTTTAGTTCTCTTTTGTTAATCATCATGTGTTAGAATGAATAGAAACTGATGCTCTTATACAAAGAAGAAGTGGCATGTGTGCATGTTTGGTGTATTGTTGTTTAATGTAAGTAAATCCTGTTATCTGTTTAAAGTAAGGTTCTAGTTATCTGTTGTTAATTGTCACATGTTAGATAGAAATAGAAACCAATATCCGTAGATATTTATAACATGTAAAAAGAAAAATAATTTCAACTAGCTCAAATATCTTTATTTAATAGCAAATGTTTTAAAACGCCTTCATCTAGCGACAATTTTTAAATTTCATTTCAGAAGTATTTGCATGAAGTCGTGTTGCGAAAATTGTTGTAAATTTTATTACAACGATTTTCGCAATAACGGCCTCATACAATTTTTTCTTTCTATCAAAGTATAAACTAAATCTAATTTTCTACACAAGCAAAACAACTTTTGAGGATTTTAATTGTGAGGTTTCGGGGCATAATGGCGACTAGCAGGCTTCACCCGTTTGTTATCGTTTCGCAATTTAATTCCTATTCACTACTTGCAATCATTGAAACGAAACGAATCGATAAGAAAAAGAAGATAAAACTCCCCCTTTTCTCTCTCTCTCCCGCTCTCTCTCTTTCTCTCTCTTTTTCTCTATCGATAATAAAAGAAGACAAATATAATCGATAAGAAGACAAAACTAATCGATGAGAAAAAGAAGACAAACCTCCTCCTCTATCCCTTCTTCTGCGTTAATAATAATAATGAGATCTCTTTGCGTCGATATTAAAAGTGAAAGAAATGATTTCCTTTATTTTTCATTATTATCAGTTATTATTCAGATTAAGCCTTCATTTTTTTGCTCATGAAATTAAATTTTCATATTTGATTATTGAGGTGAAATTGACACACATTTATTATATAGATGTATTTATTTCTATTTTAGAATTATTTCAGACCCACCTTCGAGCAGGTATTATTTTCTAATAAAAAATAAAAATAAAGCATTTAAAGATTTTTAAAAAGACGCAAAACATGCGGTGTATACGTCTGGAAAAATATACAATGTCTTCAATGGTCAATATTTCGTCTAAGAAATTCTTATACAGTAGAGTGTGATCATAGCGTCAGATGAAAGCAGTAATTAACAATGTCAAGATTAGTACCACACTAAAACAACGAGTGGTCCATTATTTCTTTTTCTATTTCTAAAAGAAAACTATACATGAGGTTTTAGGACCAATTATAATACTGCTTCACTCGGGGAATAAATTTTAATTGTGTTGGAACGAGTATTCTTCTAGTTCCCTATAAAAGGCAACATATGGAACCGTTACTTCCCAGGTATGAGACTAAAATCATTATGTATTTCGATATTCTTAAATTCATAAAAATACAGCCTTTATAGAAATGTGTCTTTTATACCTTTTATAAAAATGAAGTCTTTATAGGACAGCAGTGTTTATAGTAATGGATCATTTATAAAAATGCTACTTTTATAGAAATGCAACCTTTATAGAAATGCAACCTTTATCGAAATGCAGTCTTTATAGAAAGACGGGTCTATATGAATGTAGTTTTTATAGAAATTCAGCCTTTATAAATGTTCAGCATTTATAGAAATGTAGTGTTTATAGACATGCAGTCTTTATAGAAATGAAATAATTCATAGGAATTCAGCCTTTATAGGAATTCAGCCGTTACAAAAATCAGCCTTTATATAAATGCAGCATTTATAGGAATGCAGACTTTAGGAAATTACAGCTTTTATTTTAAAATGCAGTCATCATAAATAGACAGCCTTTATAAAAATGCAGTCTTTATATGAATGCAGCCTTTATAGAAATACAATATTTATAGAAATTCGTTTTATCTAGAAATGTAGTTTTTATAGAAATGCCGACTTAATTTTTGTAGTTAACGTTTAATAAATCAGAACATTAAATAAATATTTAATATTTTAATATTTAACATTAGAAATCGTACAAAATCGACTGTGTTCGTACAATAATCTGTATATGAATACGCGCAACCATTAAACTTCTATATGTCAACTATAAGAAACCTCTTCAATCACCGATTGCCATGGCAAATAACGCCCTACCTGACAGTCCCACATTCAAACTCCTCGACCTAACATTCACATGTAACATGAATTGGAACAAATACATAGAAGGCATTGCGAAGGCTGCTACAAAGAAAGTGAGCCTCTTCTTCTCTGCTAGAAAACTTCTAACACCTGACAGAATCCTATATCTCTACAAAGCCACCATCCACCCATGCATGGAGTACTGTTGCCACATCTGGGCTAGTGCACCATCCACCAGTCTCTCCCTCTTATACAAGGTCCAAAAACAGAGTATCTAATATAATAGGTCTCACACTATCCACCAAGCTCCAGCCCCTGTCCAATCGCGGCAATGTTGCATCCTTGTGCTTGTTTTACAAGTACTTCAATGGAATGTGCTCTAATGCCCCCTCGACGTAAATACACTTGACAACCCAACAATCAGCTAAATCCCATCCATTCACTGTGGAGGTCCCCAGATGCCGGAGAGCCTTCTACTCCAATAACTTCTTTTCTCGAACTGCCGGCCTTTGGAACTTCCTTCCAGCTCCCTATTTTCTCGACTGTACCGACATGCAAGAATTGAAAACTAATGTGAACAAGCATCTCGCTTCACAGCTCACAATTTAGGATGACTCCCTAATTCTCAGTAGCCTCTTACGTTTACAGTGGCAACTTGCCTTGTTTGGGGTGAACTAAGTTTTTTTTTAAAAATACAGTCTTTGTTCGTCACCGCAACATTGTAGTGCCCAACCGGTTAAATAGCATCCAACTGGATACATCTCTTCAGAGGATGAGATATCTGAAACAGACAGAAAAAAGATAGAGTAATTCACACGTTTCTATAGACGGGAAATGTTTAGAAAGAAAGTGTTACATTGTAACTAGATTACCTGTGAGTAGGTAAAAAAAAACCATACTACTACTACTAATAATAATAATAATAATAATAATAATTAATAATAATTAATAATAATGTGATAATTCGTAATATATATGATGATGACGATGACGACGAGAGTTAACTTTGCTTTGAAATTAGTTATTCAAATATATGTTAAAGATTGAAGTGGAGAGTCGGTCACTTTTGAAATTCTCGGCTGGGTCTGTTTTGACAGGTTGTGATTTATGGAAATCTGTAGGTTGAGTTGTAAAATAATCGAATTCACTGGCCGAAATAAATAATCATGTTTTGATGTTTATTCTTATGTAACGTGACATTCTCAAGTAAGACAATGTTATGAACATTACAGAACTTAAAAGGCCACACCGTTACAGCATCCGATCAACAAACGGTGAACACGTGGATTCAATATAGACCTACTTCGAAAAGGAGGTTTTAACCTCAAAATATTCGAAAACTTGGACACTGTTTGATTGAAAATGAAAAAATAGTAAGTAGAAAACGAAAAAAAAATTATTGCATTACATATTGTCTCGTTATGTTTATTATCATCTCCTCTTTCACCCAGCCATTTTTTTAAATTGATCTGGTGCCCATAAACTTACACTACACTGTCACAACCTTCTAAACGACAAACCTATCTATACACTACACACAATGCTTCAAGCAAACTACAACATCCTGTCACAACATTAGTTGAGTTAGAGAAAGATAGAAGTGGGAGTAGCACATGAGTTGATAGTAAAATAAAGAGAGACATGAAGTCGAGGTATAAAAGCGAATATCTGTTTCTTTGGAAAAATGTGTTCTCTTTTGTTTAGCGATTAAATTAAATGTGCGTTATATTGGCTATTATCTTTGAATGAGGTTTTAGAGAATTTAACTGAAAGTAATAGAATGATAACATTTAAACTTTTTCATTTAATTAAACGAAAGGTGTTTTATTTGTTAATTATATTAACAGTTATATACACCGTTTTTACCTTTAAAGTCATTAAAAGTTATTCGTTTCTACTGGACGTATCTTTGATCAGTTTGTGGTGAAATTCGATAACTCAGACTTGATTTGAGGCGACGATTATCAGCATTCAGGAAATAGAGGTTAAAACCGACTCAAATGGTAATACTGCTCAGATAAAGAAATAACGTCATACGAATAAACGTCCTTTTTTGTTTGTCGCTCCTCCCACCGTGGATTAGTATAAATACATTGTCCCGGGTACGACATTAAACTGCCTCGGGCATCCCTCGGCCAGGTGTTCGTCCGTACCCTACTCCGTCATCCCGAAATTCATCTTTTTCGGCTCTTTCTACCTTTTTTTCTTCCTACCCTAATTCCCAACCCTATCTCCGACTCAGGCTCTCCTGCCAACCTTCATGTGTATGACACAAAATTGCATCAAGTGGTAAGGCACTAGTAACCTGCTTTAGACATACTTGGACAAGGTTTTCGCATGTTGCACACCCCACAATCACGAAATCTACTTTCCCAACCCTTTCTACTCTTTTTATGCCTACTGTACTTCCCAACCCTATAAACTACCCAGGGTCTACTCCGCGCCAACCGTCCTGGGTATAACACAAACTCCATTCAGTCCACTCTGACCCGGAGGAGTGGTAGTACCTATCAGCGCATCCATCTATTAAAGATAAACTATCGTTTACAGACGATTTGTTTACAAAATATACGCTTTCAAAACATAATGATGTACAAGCCAATCGTATACAAAACATCTGTACGACTTCGTCATAAAATGGCCCAATGGTGGTTGACATGCTGTAAAACGTAATAATCAACTAGTATAGATAGATTTTAGGATATTTTTTTAGAATTCATCTTAGTGGAAGTAGGTGAAACTGAGCGGCACGTCTGATCAGTTCGACCGCACAAGTAAAAAGGTAGATTAGTCTGCGCATGTGCGGCCTGCTTCTTCTTCATTATCCTAGAGCCGCATTTCTCTATCTACCTGTAACGAGATTACTCGAGATGATCGGAAAAAGCAGGATAGAAAATAACAATGCTAACCTAGATGGTAACGAGATGTAGATCAGGGGTGTGGGTAGACGTCGCGTTTGGAATGCGACTGTGATTGTTTTGATAATTGCAAGGTTGAGACTAAAATTGAAGTTGTAAACCTTTGAAGAATGTATTAAAAAAAACTATTGCAGAATTACGTCACTGATCAAATAAGGATCGGGAAAAAGATCAGAACAGACATTGACGATCGAAGTGAGCAGACGTTCTGCCTTTTGCTCCCTAAAGTTGACCTCACCTGTAAGTCAGGCAAATATCAAAGGAATGTCAACAATTTTAAGCTATATAAAAAGGGCCTTTTTTCTTACTATTCTTCATTTCTGCTGCAACACCTTTTCTCAATTGAGGGCGTGTAAAAGATGTGAGATAACGTTACATGCCTTTTGTGCACCTGATGTATGTATCAGTCTTCTTGTTTCTTGTTTCCGGTTGTAATCTGTCACGTAGGTCGGTCGAGTGTTTTTTTTGTTGTTCAAAAGTCATCTGTCCTTTGTATGCAACCCCGCACAAACAACTGTACGATATCCAGTTGAGTCTAGCAAAAATCCACTGGATCCCCTCACTCTGCTACGTGCATACGTTATCCAACAGCGTGACACATAACGATTTCCGACTTTTGCTTGCAACGATCCAAACCTTTTCCCTCAAAACTCGAGCCATACATGCTAAACATTATCCCGCTTTGCATACGCAATTACTGTTTTTACTGTTGGGTCATCACTTATCAAAACCAAGAACCACTAAGGAGCAGGGTTAATGGGATAGAATGACTGTAAACCGAAATAAATTAGAAGCTTCACAACAATTATTTGTGGACATTGGATTTGAAGACTACTATGTTGTAGTGTGCAGGAAAGCAGTCCCGCCGTAATGTGTTCTGATGGTTACGAGTGTTCGTAAAATGTGCAATAACTCAGAGTATTAATCTCTAAGTTCGCTGTTATAAACATTAATTCCACTTCTTTCACGACATACTTAGACATTTGATATTCCCCAAACGAAGATGATCACCTCACGCTGGTGATTAGCCCGAAGATCGCGTAAACACTTACTTCTGTGGGGAATGCGTTCCTCATCGGATATTACAGTATTCGGATGATAATGTCCAAACTTTCGATAGTAACTTGAAATTTTAACATTGTTTGAACGCTGCAGGTTGATCCACTGGTTACGTCATAAGCAATGTATATTAAGGAAAAGTTCTATTCGACGCATTCAGAAGAGGAAGTTATTCAGCGTTCACGAAGAAGAAGAAAAAGAAAAAGAAGAAAAAGAAGAAGAAGGGAATACTCAGTGTTATTATTGGGAAAACGAAAAAGGAAAACCAAAAAATGGATGTTTTTTATGTGTACATCAACGTTTCGTCTTTATTTATAAGACTTCATCAGGATGATAATATAGAGAAAAATGTCATGCAAGTACAAATACATGTAGGGTTGACATATTGGGAGGAAAAAAAATAAAATAAAATAAAATAATGGCCACTACCGGGTGGACGTCCGTACTTGGTGGAGAATAAAAATGAATGTTGAAGTAAATGAGTGGGGGAGAAGTGGAAAGATGGGGGTCAGCAAGGACTACTGTGGCTGGTAGTAAGAGAAAGTGGTGGGGGGATGAGCAGGGATAAAGTGGATGACAGAGAGGGGGTGGAGGAGAGGGAGGAAGGAGGTGTTTGACCAGATGGCTGCGGTCAAGACTGAAGGGGAAAAAGTAAGTTCGAATGTGTGTTTGTGGGGGTGTATGCAGAGAAAAGGAGGGTGGGTAGAGAAGGAGGGGGGCTGTGATTTTGGTGGATGGGCGAAAGTTATGGCTTAGAGAGCGTTTTGAGAAAATGAGGGGATTTAAGAAGGGGGTATGGAAAAGTGAGGGTATGAGAGAAATAGTTGAGAGGGGGAATGGGTGAGGGGGAGAGGGAGGATTTGTTGTGATAGGGTATGAAATATTTGAAATATTTGGAAAATGATAGCAATAAGTGAGGGAGTGGAAAGGTGGAGGAGGGAGGTAATTGAACGGGTGGGTATGGAATATTTGAAATATTTGGAACATGAGAAAGTTTAATTGGACTGCAGTGTTAAAAATGTGAGGGAAAAAAAGTGTTATTATTGTATCGATATTGGAAGTCCACATGTAGGGCCTTCACCAAGCGAGGATGCTATTATAAATCAGTGCAATCAATCAGTAAAAATAGGAGATAAAAATCCTATAGTATATAAGGGTGTATTCAAACTTTATGCAGACAGCAGTTAACAACATCAAAGGAGTCAAAACTGTAATTAATATAGATACTAGATCTCATATGTTAAATATACCTTATCAATGCATAAATGCTAGCAATACTACAGTAGTTAAAAACATACATGAGTGTAATCAAATCGCTTCTCATGTAAAGTCATGCGAATTTAAAATAACTAATTGTAGTAGTAGTAGTAGTAGTAGTAGTAGTAGTAGTAGTAGTAACAAACGGGAAGGACGAACTGTCGAAGACGAAGATAAACAATAACTTACTAAACGTGTGTTCGACATTTTAAGAGACACCAACGCGCGTGCATTAAGATGCGTATTTCTCTAATACTGCATTTAGCACAATACCATGGATGGCTGCATATGTTGTCGCGGGGCAGGTTAAAATGATTTAACACACGACAAACACAAAGAAAGTAAAATGACAACGTAACAAACATTTTTTTTTAAGAAAAAGTGTTGAAAACGTGTAGTGTGCATTGTAGTGGAAACTATACATGAATGTGAAGTCAACGATGTAAGTTAAGAAAAGGTCACCAGAAGATAAACGGTCATTATTTATTTGGGTTGGGATCTGATGAAAGATACTTGCACGTGGATAATCCGTAATATGAATTGAAAGGCGTAGCATGGGTATGGTAATTCTCTCCAAGATGCAAATAATGATTGTTGCAGCGTACTTAGTTGTAGGCATTCGTAGTTTAAATAGAGATGCATCTTTCTGGGCGGATGGAAGGAAAAGTGATTATAGTTTAGAAGCTTGTTGTGGCGCAAAATCTTTCGCCTTGAATGTCGTAGACTTATATAGCAGTGTAGACATCTTGAAGCGATCTGTCCTGTTCTTTACATATGTGTGTGTTTAATAGATGTCTTCATAGAAGCTTCTATATTTATCTGTTTGGGGCGTGCACATATTTGATTGGTTAATACTGTGCGTAGATAATTAAATCGTTCATGCGCATTTCATTCGACTTTCCATTCTCAAAGTGAGAACAATGTAAGTAAATAATTATACCAAACAAAATAAAACAATGTCAACAACATTGATTCAAAACAGGCCATGTTTCAACAAACGTGTATACGCGAAGACTTACCAAATGATAATTTCAGTGCAAATTTACTTACTACTAAATCACGAGGAAAATTGAAACAAATTAGTAGATACAGACCACTTATGTATAGATGGTGGAAGTATTAGACATAGAAGATGGTGTGATATTATACAATGTTATCAGCAATATTCTTTCAGATATAACTAGATGAATAGAAATAGTGTGACACGATGGGATATGTTACGGGTGCAATATTAATTGATTAATTACGGTAAATTAATTATCGACTAATTAGTTAAAATAAATTGGGGTTAATACATTTTGGAAACGACATGTATCGGCAAATCTTATTTTCATTCGAAACGAAAGATTTAATTCAAAAGATCATATCTTTAGTGTTTAACTAGAGAAAATCATCGGTTTTGATTGTTGATTATGAATAACGTAAGTTGAAAAGGTCATGTTCAAATCGTAATTTTGAAATGTTGTATTTCTCGTGCCTATATGGCAACTGAAATTAAGCACTCAAACTGAATTTGCAGTCTTCTCTCAAATCACAAATTGAAAGGTTATATTTGTCGGTTTAAAGTGAGCACTGGAAAAAGGGCATTTGTTTTTATTTAACTGAATTATCAATAAATCATGTTCAAGTCCGTTTGATTATTACAACCAATTTTCTTAGCATTAAAACTTGTGTTGGAAAATTATTAAGGTCATCAGGATGTATCTGCCACATCTGATAATTTCGAAACGATAAATTTCAATCATAAATTGAAGACGTCAAAAATATTCAGTCGGCGGCATAATTGTGTGTACGATTTAAAAGTTTAAAGAGCGCACCAGACATTGCTGATAAATAAACTGACCTGCCCAAAGAAAATTATACGGCGACCTATACTTTACATTAGATCAAGCCCACGCACTGTGGTTTGGCTTTAGGACTTAACGTTTGGGTGAAACAAAAGCTCTCATTAACTCACTAATCGTAGGATAGCAGAAAATACAACAAAGTTTGTGATTGTTTAGCCAATTACAAAACTGTCCTGAAGTAAAAAAAATACTCAATAAAACAACTGATGCTTGAGGACGAGGAACTCAATAGAATACAGTCGGTCAGTGTGAGAGACAGAAAAATTGAGAGAGAAACTGACGTCAGCAACCGATTGAAAGAATAAAGAATATTTTAAAGAATTATTTCCCATTCGCTCTAAAGGAACAAAAGGAAGGGGTAAATTTCAAAGTTTCCTAACGAAGACTTAGTATCAGTCCAATTCTTCAATTTGTTTTTTCTTCCCAACAAGAGTAAAATAGCTTTTTGTTTTTATTATTGCTACACAATGTGTGCCAATAAATATTTATTATTGTTAATGGCGAGATATATCTTGTTTTATGGGTGTCAACAGAATCGACCACTTATTCAAGTTTCAATTTAGTTGCGTCAACCCCCAAAGTTCCCAGAACATTGAATCATGTGAATTGCTGGACATAAATTATTTCAATTCCTTTTACTGATTCTAATCTTTGTCGCCCTTCCCTCTCGACTATTGAAATGTTTGGTTGTGCGAAAATTCTGACTTTTTTAAACTGAAAATCTATGATCAATCAGAGTATCTTTCTATTTCAATTCCTAAATTTACTAAGCACGAGTCTCGTCACATATTCTAAAATGCTAGTTTTTTCTTTCCCAACTTATTTTGAAATAACATCCAGTTGAGTGGGTAATTTTTAATTTAGACAAAATCTGCTACATTTCTAAAGAAAGGGGTTCGGAAAATTCTAAAAAGACAAATTAAATCAGAAATAACACATTTCGAATTTTTTATGATCACTTTTCTTGTGTTACATTATTAATTCAATAAATATCATACATATAATATAATATATGTATAATATATATATATGTATATATATATATATATATATATATAAATATATATATATATATATAGATGTATAGATATATATATATATATTATGTACATAAATATATTTTAAATTAATTTTTATTAATTTTATACGTACATAAAAGTAAAGACAATTACATAAAAGAATATATACATATATATATACATATATATATACCTATATATATACATATAAATATACATATCTATATACATATATATAGATGCATATATATATAAATATATATAAATATATATATACATATGTACATACATATATATACATATATACATACATATAAATATGTATATATATACATATGTACATATATATATACATATGATACATATGTACATATATATGCATATATACATACGCACATATATACATATATATACATATATACATACGCACATATATGCATATAGATATATATATATACATATATACATATACATATATATACATATATTCATGTGTACATATATACATATGTACATATATGTAGATACGTACATATATATACATATATACATACGCACATATATACATATATATACATATATACATATGCACATATATACATATATATACATGTGTACATATATACATATGAACATATATGTGGATATGTACATATATATACATATATATATATACATACATATGTATGTATATATACACATACATATACATATATATATATACACATACATATATATGTATATATACATATATATACATACATATGTATATATACATATATATATACATACATATATATGTATATATATACATATATATATATACAAATATATATATGCATATATATACATTTATATAAACATATATATATATACATATACAAACACATATATATATACATATACAAACACATGCATACATATACAAACATATATATATATATAAATATACACACACATATATATATAAATATACACACACATATATATGCATATAAAAACACACATATATACATATACAAACACATATATGCATACATATACAAACACACATATATATACATATACAAACACACATATATATATACATATACAAACACATATATATACATATTAAAACACATAAATATGTACATATACAAACACATATATATACATATACAAACACATACATACATATACAAACACATATCTATATACATATACAACACATATATGCATATATACATATACAAACACATATTTGCATATATAGATATACAAACACATATATGCATATATACATATACAAACACATATATGCATATATACATATACAAACACATATATGCATATATACATATACAAACACAATAAATAAATATCGGCATCTAACACATGGTTTTTATGAAGGTATTTTGCCTCTATCTTTATTTTTTAAATTCTAAAGATGCTTACAAAAATAAACTTTCCCAAATGTATACCTTCCAGCGACCATGCGCGATGTAAGTTCAATATGAAACAGACATTTGCACCGTCAGTCAACATACAATTGGACGTCACTTATAGAAGACCAGGAAGGATTATTACGAAATATTAGATTTAAAAAAGTTAAAATGAAGAAAAAACAAATGTTTTGCTTTTTATTTTGATTTTAATATAAAATATCTGTATCTAACACATGATTTTTATGAAGGTATTTTGCCTCTATCTTTATGTTTATATATATATATATATATATATATACATATATATATACATATATACATATATATACATACATATACACATATATATACATACACATATACATATATATACATATATATAACTACATATATACATATATACATACATATATATACATACATATATATACATATATATACATATATATATACATACATATATATACATACATATAAATACATACATACATATATATACATATATATATATACATATATACACATATATACATATATACATATATATATACATACATATATATACATATATATATACATACATATATATACATATATATATACATACATATATATACATATACATACATATAGATATACATATACATACATATATACATACACACATACATATATATATATACATACATATATATACATACATATATATACATATATATACATAATACATATATATATACATACATATATATACATACATATATACACATACACACACATACATATATATATACATACATATATACATATATATACATACATATATATACATACATGTATATACATAATCGCATGACCGGTATTGAATAGTCATACCGGTAGTGAATAGTCATATCTGTATGCTGATGAGTCCCGATTATTAAGGACGAAATGTATACGTCCATAGATAATAAACAATAACAAATAGTTATTATTTGTACCTCTTAGAAAAACCCGTTTAGTAGAGCACTGTAAGTGTAGTATTAACACAGCATGACGTCGCTAGCTTTAAATGCATCGTATTTTCATTAAAAAGTCGAACGCTCTATGACGTCAAGCCGCCGTATTAAGTGTTAAAAGTATCGCCGTTTATTCGCTGAGTGGTTAAGTCGTCGGATTTGAGTTGCAAAATACTCGTAATCCGGGGTTTCGAATCGCATGACCTGTAGTGAATAGTCATATCTCTATGCTGATGAGTCCCGATTACTAAGGACGAAACGTATACATGCGTAGATAATAAACAATAACAAATATTTATTATATATATATATATATATATATATATATATATATATATATATATATATATATATATATATATATATATATATATAAACAAATAAATTACATCGAAAAGATCGATACATTCTATCTACTAGCGGGGGTTGGTTAAGTGGTAGACTGTCCTCTCAATATGAAGGCACCACATCAGTGATGGGAAAGTATTCATATATATATATATATATATATATATATATATATATATATATATATATATATATATATATATATATATATATATAACAGGACTTTGTGCAAAATACCTTTAAAACTTTCCATTGAATAGACATTGGAATATATGGACACAGAGTATTTATTCAAATACTTTTGGGGAATATGTGCCTCATCTGAATAATTACAGAAACCATCTTTATTAATTTTGTGTAAATCAAATAATTCACGATATGACTTAAATAGGAAAAAAACAGAAACTTGTTTCAAACTCTTTGTACATGAAGTATTGTTTGCCAACGACAGTAAGTGACGCCAGCACCAAACACGGAAGAGAGACATTCGGATCACGTTTCATTGTTAACACGGACGCGTTATTCATGGCTACCGTCGCATATTTAAGAGGTCACCTTATCCTACTCATACTACCTGCCTAGTGTTATTCGCTGGAGATTGGCGAAGTTCAGTTAGATGCTTTCCTCTTCGTTGCCAGGTAGGATATTGAATCGAGGAAAGGGCTATATAGGATCCAACCTAACAACCAACGTTGGTAAAATTAGGAACAGTATTCATCTTTCTATATAATAAAAGTGAACGTACGTTTTCCCGGCTCGCTTTCATAATCACGTATGAAAATTTATTTTCATGGGCAAAAAAGGCAGGAGTTTATCTTAATAATAACTGATAATAATAAAGAACCGAAAGATTAATCACGTATGCACATTTAATTTATATGAGAAAAAAATAAAGAAAAAAATTAATGTCACTTATATGTCACTTATATGTCACGTATATTTAAAGTTAACGAAATAATACATTTCATTAAAATATTTTTGTGACTAAAATATGAATTAATGTACTGGCGCACAGATGCTTTATTTACAGATTCAGGAGAGAGAGAGGGGGAGAGAGAGAGAGAGAAAGAGAGAGAGAGAAAGAGGTAGATTAATTGGGTTTTTTAAGTTAAACTTATCTCGCTATTTTGTAAAACTGACGTATGTGTTCTTTAAGTAAGATTTAACTCGCATATTTGTTGTTGTTGTTGTTTTTTGTCAGTTTGAGTTCGATTAGTTGTTTTGTTTTTTACAGTAAGATTTACCTTGCGTGTTACTACAGTCGGAAAATAATTGTTATTGATAAAAAATAGATTACTTACTACTCCCCCGGACAACATCCGGTAACCTTGCTAGTTTCGAATATAAAAGCATATCGGGATGAACACTGAAATAAGATACTTTTATTTATTTATTTGTTAAACTTTTCTTAACCACCGACTGTCTAGTCATTTATCGAGTCGAAGTTGAAACCTAAACCCAGTCCAGAAGCATGGAGGTATTAACCCCCAATTAGCGAAAGACTTTGTCATTGTAGCTACAACTTTCACAGAAATATATATTTTATCTTTTATATTAAGAATATTCATTTGTGTTCTTGATGCCTCGCTTGTTTTGTTTTTGAATGTATTTCTCATCCCTCGGTTGACGTCCAGTTCTCTGATCGACCCTAGTCCGGACTCCTAATCGATTAATACAACGTGAGTGGAGTCGAGCCTGGTAAACGAAAACGATACGATACCACCAATCTTCTCGAGGGAAAACTTCGTCAATGCTGGCGTCCCGAGAATACGGCAAAAGTCGGCGTGCCACATCAACCAACACCGAGGGCTATTAGCCTCGGATACGAGTGGAAGCGACCGAGCGTGAGGGCAGGAGGGACTGTGATACATTCTTTGGTGTCCTATTCGAGGACAGTTGCATCACATTCTTCCCGGTGGTGTCGATAGTGTTATTCCGTCAGGTTAGTGCTAATTGATCACATTGTTTGCTAAGCTATTTTCTCTCACGACGTGACGACTACACTATACCCAGTTTATATGGTAACTGACTGGTAAGAACGTATGAGCCTAAAACAAAGAATTGTGAAGGACGTTTTGTTGTGTATATTCTGAAAACGTCATGGGAAAGAAGAATGTGGGTGTTTATGTAATTTTTAAATCTGAACACGTAATTTTGAAAAGTCGTTTTTATTAGCTGGTAACTACTGATACATATCGATTAATATGAAGTGAGCGGACATACGATGTAATATGAAACAGTGACTACCTTTCTACCGTATTTCTTTTTCAGTGTTTTTGATCTAAGAATGAGGACTTATTAAGAAGGGGCTAGTCACTCTTACTCCCGCGCTGAAATTAGTAAAGAGAAAACGTCTTAGCGGATAAAATATAAAAATCGTTGAATTCGAACACATACCAATAAACGGACTAAAGTGCATATGAAGTTGAATTTTACAAGTAGCTTCTGTGTATATATATATATATATATATATATATATATATATATATATATATATATATATATATATATATATATATATATATATATATATATATATCATTTAG
This sequence comes from Sepiola atlantica, assembly GCA_963556195.1. NCBI lineage: Eukaryota > Metazoa > Mollusca > Cephalopoda > Sepiida > Sepiolidae > Sepiola > Sepiola atlantica. The sequence continues at coordinate 60,345,328 of OY744529.1, read as the reverse complement.
TCCATTATAGAGCCCCAGTTAATATTACATTTCTGAGAATTCTAATCCAGACAGAACTTATTGGATTACTTGATATTAGCTAAACTAATGCGCCGTACTTGGGTGAATTAGGCATACAAAAAAATACAGAATTGCCATAGAATTATTCTTCAGACTCTTTAAATCTATATTTAGTCTTTATTATTTACCGATTTAATAATAGGGAAAATAGGAAGAATGTAAAAAAGTGTAGATTAAAAATCATTTGATGGCCGTTCCTGGGTCTGAACAATATCCTTAGCAAGTTAGTGTCATTGTTATTTGTCAATGAAGTTATTTCAATCAGCACGTGGCGTTATACCTTATTGAATTAAATGAATTCGTATAACCTAGAAGAATACCCGTTCCAAGACACGTAACATTCCTCGAAAAGAATAATTTTGCACCACTTTTATGTCCCTTTACAAAGATTAAAATCAAGATATAATCATAATAAACCTTATGTCTAGAATCCGTATTTCAATTTTGATTAAAATCCATTACATAATTTTGATTCTAGAAAATGTCTAAAATGTAAAGCTTAAGCTAAATAAGGTTTTAAGAAGAAATTGAAATTCAGGGAATCTTGGTTAATTGGTGTCCAACATTATGGATAAAATTTAATGCAAATCTGAAATATTTGAATTTTCAAATTGGAGGTCGTGCCCATATTATGACCCTTTAAACCCTTTAAAATAATCCAAAGAAACTGAAATTTTAGGAATATTTATTAATTTATATCTAATAGCTATTGTTAAAATTTCACAAAAAATCGAATGTATATGAATTTTAACGAAGGGAGTCACCACTTTTTATTCTCTTTGAATAAAACTAAATCAAACTGAATATAGCCCACATTACGACCCCTTACGCCGAGCAGGTTTGTTCCAAAATTCCTAATGATCGGTTAGTTTGTTTAGGAATGAATCCTGTACATACAAATATATAAACATATACACATACCAAAATTTATATAGAGATATAGCGGATATTACCCGCCGCAGAGTAATCAGTAATTAGCCTGTCTCCAGATATCAATTTTCAAAGCATGAAGATATCTAGATTATAGCTTATAATGACTCGCATAGTAATTAATGTTACAATACACCCAATGTTTGTCCGTTTAGCTGAGGCTTCGCCATTTCAGTTCTGGTCAAAATCCAACTTTCAGGAATTGATAGAATTATTCTTCAGACTCTTTAAATCTATATTTAGTCTTGATCATTTAATTACCTTTTCTAAAATTAAAATATCTCAATATAAATTTAGGTAACATATGTGTATATGTTTATATATTTTTATGTACAGGATTCACTCCTTAATAATTAAGCGATCATTATGAATTTTGCTAGGGGTCCAATTGTGGGCGACATGGACCTTCGTGAAAATTCAGATATCTCCGATTATTTTAAATTTTAACAATAACAATTAGATATCAATTAATAAATATTCCCAAAATTTCGGTTTCTTTGGGTTATCTTTAAATGTTAAGGGTACTATCCCACATTTGAAAATTAAAATATTTCAGTTTTGCATTGCCTTTTATCCATAGTCAATTAAGCAAGATGAATTTCTTTTTTTTTCTTAAGACCCCTTAAGCTTAAGCCTTAAATTCTAGACATTTTCTAGAATCAAAATCATGTAATGGATTGTGATTAAAATTGGAATAAGGATTTTAAACATAAGGTTACATATCATCATATCTTGATTTTAATATTCGTAAGGTGGCATAAAAGTGGTGCAAAACTGTTTTGTTCGGGGAATTAATTTTACCCGTCTTGGGACGGGTATTCTTCTAGTTGCTTATGCCAGCAAAAGCAATGCAAATGCAACGCCATGATTTGCAAGTAATGTAACATCTAAAAAATAAACGCTATTCGAATGTTGAACGTTTCTTATAACTGATACTGTTGGGTCTGGGGGGAGGGGTCTTCTACTCATGGAGTCATCGATCACGTGACGACGGCGCGGTCTTACTTTATGTTATTATGCTGTCACCCATATAAAAGGCATGACACGAGCGATCACGTCCTTTTTGCTTCCCTTTTTGGTTCGACTGCTGATACGGTCAGTTCCTCTTTCGCTTTTTTTAGACAAAATCTCGACAAACGTGATGAATCAAAAGATGGATCGAGTGGTGGAAATAGTTTTGACTTACCTTATCACCCATTTGCCTACCGCGTAGACTCTTGATGTGAGAAAGAGAACAAGTACACGCTATGATGAGAGTATTTATACGCATCAACCACATGTGATCAGCGCGATTTGCCATCCATAAAAGTCGGGCTTAATGAAAGTCGACGATGGCGTTTTGCACTCAACAAGCTAACATCATTGAGCGATAGAGACTCTATTAAGAACAGTGTTGTCGGAGAACAGTATACCACATGACAAAGTTCCAGTGGCGAGCACGTTGCTTCCATAAACAGATACCATCTTTCTCTCTTTTTTATATCCATTTAATAAAATATCGATATGTGTTTTTTTAAGTAACCACGTATTAGAAAGATTTAGTATGTGTGCGTATTTGTTGCATAACTTTTAAACACAAATAAATCCTGTTATATTTTTATAAGTTCTGTTTTAGTTCTCTTTTGTTTATATTTTTGTTTATGTGTTATAACGAATTAAAACCAGATAACCCTTATATCTCCTTACGGAGATTAACATCAAGATATAATGATATTAAACCTTAGGTTTAGAATCCTGATTCCAATACAATAATACAATAGGAAACTAGTGATTTATCCTTTAACTTATTTAAATGTATTATGTCCACTGTTTATTTAGTTTTATCTCTATCATAGTAAGCTTTTCAAATGTAACTGCGTTTTGGTTGTTCAGCTAATAAATGATTAACTTCCTACACCACGATTTTGTCCTTATTTCTACACACTAAAAAGCTTAGCATATGTGCATTCTGAATAACTATAGTCACAACGTATTTTTGTATTATTTGGATTATCGGACTACTATTCTCATATTGGTTTTTATTTCCACAACATTTCGGCCGATATAACCTCCGACCTTCTTTATGTACATCTTTTCCAACTTGAGAATCTTTATATATGGAATTGCGAACTGAACCTTTCATTTAATCTACGAACCCGAATCAGTTCTAATTGACAGTCTTCTGGAGGTTAAAGATTCATTCTCACTACAGGCGATAATAACTAAGGATTAAATAAAAAGGACTGACGGAACGAGAACAATAATTTGTTAACATTGTGTTATGATAGTTTCTAAATGCCACAATTAAAGAACAGTTTATAATATACGAAAAGTCTTCATATATCCAAATCGGTTGTCGTTTTCAACATCTTTTGCGTAAACGTTTGATTTAAATACTGAACCCTCTCCTCCCCCTTATCTCATCCTTTTTCTATATCGCCTCTTTGTGTACGGTTACATTCCACTCGAGGTGTATTATATTTCTCAACCGTTTATTTAACCAATGAATGTAGATTGTCATTGTTCCATCAGCTATTACACAACGGTTGAATGTGTTCATTAACAATCAGTTCTAAGTGAGCGACTTCTCAAAATTGACGGTTCAACCCTTATTACATGCGATAACAACTAAGAATAACATAAAATCAATTAACACTTTTACCCGGTCATGGCTGACGGAACGAGAACAATCTACCCTCGTGGATTAAATGAATGGTTTAGTTTTAAATTCCGTATAGGTTCTCGAGTTAGACTAGAAGGTTTCCAAGTTCGAATACAGTAAGAGTGTAGTATGGGAAATTACTGATCGAAGAAAATAGAAAAGAGTTCATTGTGTGATACTTTTGCAAGAGGTTGGTATGTTATGTGTGAATGTTTTAGTTGAACAAGAACAGCGTTTGTCTTTCTCATTCAGCGAAGCGTACATTTTAGTAGTAGTACTTCAGGGATTTACCACTGATAATTGTTGCAGTCAGGTCTGCTCGCATTTTCGGTGGATCATAATAATAAAAATGATCTATCCTCATCTCAGGAATTCTGAAAGATAACAACTAAGCTGTGTCTAGTTTAGCGCTATTTAACTACGATTACAAAATAGTCACATAGCACATTTCTGAATTAACGCACGTAATAAAAAAAATAGCCCTCATAAAATGTAAACAAATACGTTTGAATGTAGGGGGTAATCATGATTCGAGTTATTTATTCGCAAATAAAGGATAACATAAAACATTCCAACCATGGATTCGTTAATGAAATTCAAAATTCTTTCTGCAATCCAACTATATTTGGTACAAATAAACGTCAGCTTATGCCTGACTTGTCCACCAAGTTTCAATCATAAATGTCCAACAGTCTTTATTTTGTCGCCGTTCAATGATACACATTTGGATGCGGCGTGAAAAATTCTCAATAACACTGACACACTCCTTTTTTAGCATTGCCCTTATTTTAGCTCTGATATCCGGGGGAATAGTCTGGGGGTAGTTTTGATAGACATCATTTTTAAGATAACTACATAGATAAAAATGTACTCTACTGAGGAGACGATCACTAAAGTATCCTCGCTTATCACTGAACATGAATAAAACAAAGGCTGTTTGACATTCATGACTTAAACTTGGTGGATAAGTTAGGCATAGATTGTATGGTGGAATTACAGAAAAATAATTGTGAATTTTATTAATGATTTCGTGGTTGCTTTTTAGGTGTAACCTAAATTTAAACTTATTCTTATTTGGAAATGAAAGGTGAACATTACATTTTTATATAGCTATTTTGTACATTCCTAAATAGGTTTAGCCAGATAGCTATTCAATAAAGTCACCCAAACAAGTTTAGAGGTGAAAGCCTGAGATTTGAAACATTGCCTTTTGTTCCGCCGTAGATAAATAAAAACTAAATATTTGCTTCGGCAGTGATTTAGGCCAATTCTTTATGCGTGTTTCAGTGGCTTACTTGGTGAAAGTGTCACTTCCACTTCATTGATTTTCAAAGGCAAGGCTTTTTCAGTCTCGGAAGAGCAGAATGACATTTTCGAATAGTAAGCGGCCTTTCCGATAAATAGCATAATTGCTCACCAATATTCGCTTGCATTTGTCAAACGAACATTCGTAATTTCTTTTCAGTTATTTTTTTCATTTTTATAAATAATGTCTGCACAATATAAATTGCGTAACAAATTTTTGACTTCAGACCATAGAACGTTACATTTAACTACTTTACGTTTTCTTGCTTCATAAAGTTCCGATTCTTGAACGGGTTAAAAACAGCGTGTTGTAATGTGTGACTTTTCACTTCGAGATAACGGAATTATTTCTTTAATTCCTTTATTTACCTGCTGCTGCATTTACCCTCATTTACAACAGTCAAACATAAACACCTTCAAAAGATAGATAAAAATATGTATGAACCTTTTAATAGTATCAATATACTTTTAATATACAATTAATAACAGACAGCCACATGGATACATAGAATATCAGACTCCACGAAATACAAAATAAAACCGTGCGTCAATCGATTACATAAATCCAAATTACTTTAAGCCAATACCCTAAATCCAAATACATATAATTAGCGTATAAATAAATGACCTCCGTAATAAATAATATAAAGTTAAAATGAAATACAACACACAAAAGAATAATCGATCCATACAGCCTCTCGTAACACGGAACTTCTGCCATCGAAGAACATTTAGAAAAAGACATGATAATTTCTATGTTTTTTTTCCTTCAATTTTTCTAATGATTTTTTTTGTGTCAAAATAAAAATAAATTAATGCATGTTCCATATGTATCATAAGCGTTTTCGATCGTTCGTCGAATCATGCTCAGATGACCAAAAACAAATAGACACAAAAAAGCTGGAGAAATAAAGAGAATTTTAAAAAGCATTCAAAAACGCGCATGTTTGACGTGAAAAGAACAAACCAGTGCAGTTCCAGGAAAGACATACACAATTTAAATTCCGGTACACCAAAATTAGCGTCACGTTAAAAATTTTAAAATGTTGTTACTGGTTTCATACGTAATGTTATTAATTGTTAGGTTGCTGTGTTTTAATAAAGATAGCTTCGAGTACATATATATATATATATATATATATATATATATATATATATATATTTATTTAATTAGTTTCAGAATGCATTATTTTTGTGTTATTAAATAAAATGTGTTTTAAATCAGAGGAAGGTAGTTATCTTTTCGTAAATGCTGCTAAATTGAGCTAGACTTTACAAGATGGCTGGTGAGGCGCCAGGATAGAGTGTTGGTT
>OY744529.1:60304079-60334079 GCA_963556195.1 Sepiola atlantica | reverse complement strand
TTCTCTTATTTTCCTTTAGCTTTTTTATCATCAGAAGATGATTAAACGAAGAATGGAAAACGTGTGTGATGCATATGGAACATACATTAATTTATTTTTATTTTGACACAAAGAAGATCATAAACAAAATCGAAAACAAAGGAAAGTTATAATCAAGCAAGAATTCATTATGTTTAAGAATGTTTGCTGACATGAAAGAATGTGTATATATAAGTGTGTGTATATATATATATGTATATATATATATGCATATATATGTATATATATATATATGTGTATATATATATATATGTGTGTATATATATGTGTGTGTATATATATATATATTTATATATGTATATATATATAAATATGTGTGTATATATATAATTATATATATATGAATATGAATGTGTGGCTATATACATATATGTATTTATATATATGTGTATATATGTGTGTGTATATATATATTTATATATGTCTGTATATATATGCTTGTGTATATATAATTATATATATATGTATACATGTGTGGGTATATACATATATTTATATATATGTGTATATATATATGTGTGTATTAATTTATATATATATACATGTGTATATATGTGTATATATATAGGTGCGTGTATATATATATGTGTATATATATGTGTATATATATATGTAGATATATATGTGTGTGTCTATATATATATATCTATATATATGTGTGTGTCTATATATATATATATATATATGTATATATATATTTATATATATATATGTGTATATATATGTGTGTATATATGTATATGTGTGTTTATATATAGGTGTATATATGTATATATATGTATATATATATATATATGTGTATATATATGTATATATATATGTATATATATATATATGTATGTATATATGTATATATATGTATACATATATATAGATGTGTCACTTTATGTTCTCTTTAACCGTTTTATTTTAAACCTCTCTCTCGTTAAGCAACTTATATTAAACACTGTTCTTTTTAAACATTTTTTCTCCTTAACACTTTTCTTTTTAAAACATGGTACACTGTTTCTTTCTTTTTTTAACTGTCACAGATCTTCTTTTTTTTGCTTTATCAAATTAGGACCCGAAAATGTTCAATTGTCTGTACTTGTACATATTTTTTACACAAAAAGTTACCTTATCGTTTTTCTTCGTCTACTGGCTGTCGTCGTTATCTGTGCTGTGGGTTTCATTGCGTCTCTGTCGCCTTTGTTCTATGGACAAACTTTGTTTTCATGCAGGAGACAAAACTCGGAAACAGGTTTTTATTAGAGAGAGATTCAATTTGTTTATTCATCTGTCTTGTGCTGTGGAGGGATTTCCATCCATTGGTCCTATTCTATTCTTCTCTCATTCATACCTTTTGTTGTGGGGTTGGAAAGATGCATGGGGGTATATGTTGGATCTCATTCGAGATCCAGACCATAAATTTTAGCCCATATTTTCATCTGCTTTTTTTTCATCCTTTTCGTAACTTAGTTATAGCATTCTTACTTACTCGACTGACCTCTCAAAACAAGATTCATTCAAAACAACAACAAAAAATCAAAACTGGAATCGACAGAACGAATGGAAACCCAATCTCAACAATGCAAAATATACAGTAAAATATACAACACAAACTTTACATCAATTATAACTAAAAAAACAATTACTTTTCTTTTTTGTGTACGCAATCAAAACCACAGACAACAGCCAACATGCATAAAATTCCTAATAAAAAATTACATTGTCGTTTTTTTTTCTTCAATCAAACAACCAGAGGCAAAAAGAAATTACCCACAATACAACATAATTCAAATAAAAAGAAAACGCGAAGAAAACAGCGCCCGACGCCATAACGGGTTGTTATGTCGTCAATCTCCAATCTGAGCAGCGTCAAGTGTCCATGCTGGTTTTATCAGTCGTCAGTTTCAAGCCACGCGAACGGAGAACAATGGCCGCCACTCCACGCTCTCTCCCCTCTCTCTCTCTCTGTTTTCTCTCTCTTTTTCTCTTTCATTATCACTCTCTCTCTTTTTCACTTCTACAATCATGGAACGGATAAAAACATATACCAAGATCACTTCTCTCTCTTTTTTCTTTCTTTCTCTTTTCTTTCATTCTTTCTCTCTGTTTTTCCTCTTTTTCCTCCCGTCCGCGCCGTCGTCCACCCCAGAACATTAAAACTATTTTTTTTAAAACAGCAAAACATTTAACACAAAATTACACAAATGGATGCCCCGTCTCCAACATATAAGTCAATCAAAACAGATTTCTAAAATATACAACAATTCAAACAGTTTTCCCTTTTTTTGTCTTTCAACACGGCATATCGCCCATTTTTTTTTATTTTACCTATACTGTCTTAATTCTACTTCTCAATGTTCAACAATCATCGATAACGTTAACAAACAAACGTTCCTTTTTACTTTTAATGCGATTACAGTTCAGTCATAATTCCAGCTTAGACGGCCCATCAGTCCTTTTTTTTTCAACATAACTACAATAAAAAGTCATTCACTCAATTAGTCACAATACTTTCAGTGTCGACGATGTGTACTTCTGTCTTTTTACGCTCTCTCTCTCTCTCTCTCTTTCTCTCTCTCTCTTTGTCACTCCATGTCTCCCCTACCCTTTCTTCTTTTTCATCCGGATCGCACACGTGCTTTCCTTTCTCCCTTTTCCTTTCCGTGGCAACCCCGGTTCGAACCCAATACATACTACGCCCGAAACGGCAGGTCACGGTTACCAAACAGACATGTGTTACATTGTGTTCGCTTGAAACATTTTATTTTTACACTTTTCTTTTTAAGCAACTTTTCTTTTTAAACAACTTATTTTACATTACTATATTTAACACTGTTCTCTTTAAAGAACTTTTCTTTTTAACACTTTTCTTTTTAAAACATGGTACACTTTTTCTTTCTTTTTTAACTGTCACAGATTTTCTTTTCACTTTATCAAATTAGGACCCGAAAATGTTCAATTGTAGACAAAAAGTTACCGTATTGTTTTTTCTTCGTCTACTGGTCGTCGTCGTTATCTGTGCCGTGGGTTTCATTGTGTCTCTGGCCGTGATCGGTTCTGTCGCCTTTGTTCTATGGACAAACTTTGTTTTCATGCAGGAGACAAAACTCGGAGACTTGTTTTTCTTAGAGAAAGATTGAATTTTTTTATTCATCTGTCTTGTGCTGTGGAGGGTTTCCATCCATTGGTCTCATTCCATTCTTCTCTCATTCATACCTTTTGTTGTGGGGTGCGACAAATGCAATGTGATATATGTCGGATCTCATAACTTTTTAGCCCATATTTTCATGGGTCCGCTTGCTTCCAGGTCGGTCTTATCGCTGTCAGCTCCCAAGGCGTACTCTTTTCAAAACTCCAGTTTTTGAGAAAAACAAATGACGTAACAGACACTTACATCGCGTCAGCCAATCAGATACGACATTCAACAATCGTTCCATATCTGACCTCCTCCGACACGAGATTCTTTGTGTCGGTGCCGAATTTGTAACTTTGTTATGGTTTGACAAAATGATTCACTCACAACAATCCACTCTAGCGCATGTCAACTTAACCCGCACTTATTGTCTCAACTGACCCCAGCCATAATTCATACTAGCTAACTTAATCGTTTAATATAGGGACCCATCCATAATATAACTATATATATATATATATATATATATATATATATATATATATATTATAGAGTTAGATGATTAATAATATTTTTCCGAATTTCTTTCTCGGTAAGTATTAAATTATGTTTTTACATTACTGTGAAACTCTTACGACCTTTTTATTTCGATATATAGACTTTTTATTCAAATAGGCGAGACGACAGTAAATATTTATCGATTTCGAGTTTAGTTAACAAATTCTGTTTTATATAAACTATGTGTTACAATTAAGTTTTATATATGTTAAGAATCGGAATTACATTATTTTACCTTTCATTCCAAAATTTTGCAAGATGTAAAGTTAAGTAGTTCTGAAGTATCTGTTTTAGCAGGAGGGTTTCTTATTTTCTTATAAAATTACAAATAATAATTGTTCACTAAAATATACATTGCAATATTTTTAGATTTTCTGTTTTTAATATTTTGAAGAAAATTTAATTTATTTTAATGTAATTTATTCTACTATCTGTAAAGTGCTACAACTTTAAAATTTATTCTACTATCTGTAAAGTGCTACAACTTTAAAATTTATTCTACTATCTGTAAAGTGCTACAACTTTAAAATACAGGTAAGTACTGCTGTTATCTTCCTCCTATTTATTCTTCTCAACGTTAGAGAATGCGCTCGCATTACGCGGGAGTCTGATAACTCGTTCCACCCATGTGCGGAATTTAAGACAAGATCTTAGTCTCTTTCTGGTTTATCCTTTTAAGCGGACTCACGTTTCATCCAGATCCTCCGTTATCCTTTATCAACCCCTAGCCGGTCTTGTCTCTAAGTTACGTCTTCTGGTAGCAGTCGCCAATACTCTCAGAAACACACAACACAAAGTAACATTTACTTTTACTGCTCATGCATGTTTCTCTGTCTCTTATCCCGGCAACATGTGTTCTTTTCTAATTGTAACTGGGACCGTAATGTATTCACTTTTAGTATCTATACATGTTGTTCTCTCCTTGTATATTATATTGTTTTCTGTCATCTCTTTTACGTTTCTTCTTCGACAAACTGTTTATCTGAGAATAAATGTGTATCATATAAATCCAACTGTTTCCTCACTAATGTCCTTTCATCTTTTTTCGGGCACAAGTGTGTGTTATTCAAAATAACGCAACACACAAAATGGCGACCTCGTGTGTGTGAAAGATATACACAAACACGTGGTCGCTAAAAAGTAAAAGCTAGAATATGAAATATTCTTAGCTATTCACTGCTATTTGATTAGAGATTCTATATATTATGGAAAACTTAGTAACAAAAATACGAGATCGCAGAAAGCTCAAATAATCGTTCTGGTGCATTTAATAAAAACATTTAAAGAACTCATTGCTCTAAAAATAACAATTTGAGACAAGCTGAATGAAGCTGTTTTTCAAGTGCTGTTCAAATATGCCGCGTTACTATCTACTACGAACGTAACAGATCCAGTCAGATTTCATCACCCATGATCTAGGCAATAAAACCTTCAAAATGGTAAAATTGTCGATCATTAGATATTTTTGTTTACTAATGAGTAACCACTTTTCACGGCCAAAGGCCACTCGATGATGAGGTTTAACGAGATAGCTTCTTAATTGAAATGATCAAGAATATTATGAATGGATTGAAAACGGTGAATGGAATGAAAATAGTTTGATTCCTTATGGGGACGGTTTATGACAAATATTTGCTGACATTGGATTTGAAGACGAACATCTAGTAGTTTGTAATGAAGCAGTCCCATGGTAATGTGTTCCACAGACGGGAAGTTTAGGGAAAGAAATTCTGTTCATGAAATTTATGTCTGGCGCTAAGCACACGATGGGAAGAATTTGTTTCAATGATGGTTATAAGACGAGTTCTTGCTGTGAATGTCGTACACCGAGTGAACCAAATGTCGAGCACCTTATGCGATTTACAAGCTAAACTATAGACATGAGAAATAAAGGAATGGGGGAAAGAATGTCAAAAAGTGGGGATTTTATCTTTTTATATCCAATAACGATTAAGAAAAATAAATTTTAAAAGAAAGAAAAGAAAACATTTATCCCAAACAAATATGTGACACGAGGAGATGGAAGCGAAAATTTAAACCGAAACTGATAAACCAAATTAAAATATTGTCGTAAAAGTAAAAGCTGAAATCTATTGCAACATTTTCTATGTCTATGAATTGATGAAAATAAGGAAAAAGGGGAAGATGTAAGTATAAACGATTTCAAATTAAAAATTATTTTCATATTTGGGAAAAATTATTTATTGGTAGAGTATTTTTAACGATTGTCTAACGTAATATTGTTTTCTTGAATTATGGTTTTAGCAAAAGTGTTAAAAAAACTTTCATTGTTTATTGAGGAAATGGAGGCGAATAATATGTTGTTAACATTGGGATATTTATGGGATATTTATGTACAATTTTATAACATATTGTGCGTCTTTTCCTATGTATTTGTAGTCAATATTTCCACCACAACACATTTCGAGAGGATATTTCAATATTCGATACATGTAGTTTTGATACGACTACTTTAATCCTCAACTATTTAATTAAATTTTCCAATTGCAGTTTTTACCGCACTTATGTTATCTAAACAGACATGAGAGACGTAAATAGACACCCTTATTATCATTAATAATGACAATTGCTGTCAGAGAGTCCTTATGGAACTAAGCGAGATAATATTGATGAATTTCCTTTCCTGATGAAATGAAAAATCACCCGGTTAACCGTGTGAAGTAGAATCCAGAATTTTGCGTCAATTTGATGCTGATTAAGTCCACATTCCGATTAACCTATAATATGGCTCCTGTGAAACTCTGAGAAATCTAATGCTTCTTTAGGCCGTGCTATACTTAAATAGTAATAATGATAGCTATATTGATATCTAGAAATACAAACACATATCAATTAGTATAAAACATTGGTCTTTGTAAAAGTCATACGGCTTCTTTGTACGGCTCCGGCTGATGGCCGGCGATGAAGGACACAGAAACTTTAAAGCGATATTGAATTATTTTTGTGGGCTGTCTATTTACTTATTTCATGTCTGTGTACATTCAAATTTGCTATAAATTGGAGTAAATAAAAAAATATATAATTCGCCATCTTGTTTTACCTACTTCTTACCCACCAATAGTCCACACTAACATTGCAGGTGTTTTATACTTTCTGTATTGAAAATTGGTGAGGCTGTCAATGTTGTCTGTGAAAAGTTTAAACAAACGTATCTTAAATATTTCCGTACGATACCATTCAATACAATTATGGCACTTTGTGTTGCATGGAACACTAAGTTAATAAGAGCATTTAATAATGAGAGAAAATAATAATGACAAAACTAATTAAAGAAGTGTGAAAGGTTGGGCGCTAATTGAATCCCAAACTTTGCTAGTACAACTTTTATTTAAACAAAGGAGAGAAACAAAGCCAGGTGTATTTTGTTTTTTCAACTCGCTGAAACATAGAGGCCAAATATGAGGAATGAGCGTTTCTATTTACTTGCCTCCTCACGAGAGCAAAGTTAGACACACGGTCGATATTTAATGTTAGAAAATCCAGCTCCACAAAACGAAGCCCTCTAGATTGGAACAAAAATAAAAATTGCCTCAATCTAGAAGGACTTCTCCTTCACTGACCGACAACAGAATAGACTAAGTGTATCATCAGAACAGATACTACACTTTGTTCCTAACCAAAAGGCCGAGGAGAATAGTGAACGTTTTCCCCGACAGATTGTTAAAACACGTGCTGCATATACGATGTATTCTAAAATTTAATGTAGAAAAAATCTAACATATAAATTCTGTTTCAGAATTTTTTAGATGATGATTCATAATTTGTATTATTTGGATTATTCAGACTACTGTTTTCATCTTGGATTTTTTTATCACAACTTTTCGGTCGATGTAACCTCCGACCTCTCCCAGGTGCGTCTTGTCGAACTTGGGAATCTGTACGGAATTTCGAACTGAACCCTTTATTTGATCCGTCAGCCATGACCGAGTAGAAGTCTTAAGAAATGTTTAATTATATTATTTACTGTACTGAGGATAGACTCGTGGCGAAATGGATAAGGTGCTAACTCGTAATCAGATCTAAGTGACAGTCTTCTGAAGGGTGTTAAGTTCAATCCTCATTCTAGACGATAACAAGAATATGATTAAGAATTACTTAAGACTTCTACCTAACTGAACGAGAGCAATTTGTCTCCGTGGATTAAATAAACGGTTCAGTTCGAAATTCTGTACAGATTCCCGTGTTCAACAAAAAAAGTCCCGAGTCCGACCAGACATGCTTGAAGAAAGTCGAAGGTTACGTTGTGGGAATAACATCTAAGATGACAACAGTAATCCGATTAATTCAAATAATACAAATTATAAATCTTCTATTTTAAGATTTAAAATTATCTTGCTGGATTTTCAAAGTCAGACCCAAATAACGACCCGTCTGACATGTCGATATCTGATTCGAATTAGCTTATTTTTTTGTTTATTCTTTACATTGTTATTGGCAGGAATATATTTCATTTTACGTTAGTTTTTTTTCGGAAAATATTTATCCCGGCTAAGAAAACTTTCAAACTGGAGATTTTTGCCTTACTAATCGAATATTCTTATAAATTAAATGGAAGTAATTATGTCATAAGTAATTTCCCTTGACTTCTACAAAAATAAATATCTACACTTACAAATATATTTTAATAAACAACTTTTAGCGCTTTATTTTTCAAAAAAGTTTTGCTCTTAATTTAAAAACATATTTGAATTGATTAATGCTCGTTTAAATGTTGACTAATTTGTTTTTTAATGAATATTTTCAGTTGTATGAAAGTACTGACGCCAAGATGTTTACATTTTGAAAGTATCGCGTGACCCAAATTAATGCGCGTATCAATAAAAATTTGAATCCGTTAAAAAAATGAATTCATACAAATTAAAATTTTCACTGAGCGCTTTAATCTAAAATGTAATATTGCAATTTATAAAAAAAAATTCTCATTAAAAGAATAGCAAATTTGATTTCTAAATGTAGATGTCAGTTAATTTGACTTGGTTTCATAATCTATACGTGATAGCTCAGTGCGTAAAGAGGAAATCTGGAAACCTCAAGATTACGGTTTAGATTCCTAGTGTCCGCGTTAAATTTGTTAATTGTTAATTTATTTAGTAAATACTCTTTAAAAAAGTAGTTTACATTAAGATATAGAAATAAGACAGTCCACTCCCACTATGTATTTTTTACGTTTACAAAAATTCGCACCGGCAGACGGACAGAAATCCTGACAGAGAACATTTTCGTTATATTATAAGTATTTATTTACCTCCTCTCCAGAAGGTTAGGCACAAGGCCAGTTTTATCTTACTCCCACAAGTAAGATGTGACCAAAGGTCGGGTCGAGAAAGTGGGGTTTGAAAAGCCAGCGCCCGAGAAAGTGAGCACTCTGGCCATTAAAAATTGCCTGGGCAACCCCGTCGGCATTCCCCGGTAGGGGCGTCTCAGGCAGTAAGCAATAAACTTACTCCTCCCCAAAGAGGGGAGGCAAAGCCTGGGAGGGTGGACCTCATAGAACTGCACAGGACCGACCGATAGACCGGCGTAAATAAAGCCCCGAAGGCCAATACAATACCAGTTTATGGGGTGTAGTATCCATCGAAACAGATACTACACTTTGATCTTAAGTAGATAAATTGATATCAGATCAGTCGATGATTACGTCCTCACCCATCAGTGCGACAAAAGGTGGGACGCTATGGCATCTTCTGTTCCTGCTTTATCGGGCTGAGATATTTTTTCTGAGTAGTCTTAGGATGTCCACACTCCCAGACTTTACATTCTCTCTGTGGGAAGGAGTTAGTTTATTGCTAACTGTTTGGGGTGTCCCTACCGGTGAATACCGACGGGGCTACTCAAGCAATTTTTAAGAAGCCAGAGTGTTCCTTCTTTAGGGTCGCTGGCTAACACCCCGCATTCTCCGGCCTTGTGTCACATCATTCTTATGTGATAAGTATATAAATACAGAGTAGGTGTATGCATTTTTATTCATATACATTGATATCAGTCGAGGTTATGTCCTCGACGATCAGTCCGACAAAGGCTGGTCCGTTGTGACATCTTCTAGCCCTGCTCTGTCAGACATTTTTGCGGGGCCTGCGTGCACTATCTCTTGGGCGCTGGCCTACCATTCCTACCTTCCTGTGTTCTGCCATATCTTCTGGAGGTGGGAGGGAGGTAAGTATGTTTTGTATATGAATTCCTATATCGAATAAATATACTATTATCAAAGCATTTAACTTCCTCTTAATAGCTATTATTACATATGTCTTACTTCTTTTATTGGCATCACCTTAATTGGAAACTATTGTCGTGACATAAAACTCTCTCTCTCTCTCTCTCTCTCTCTCTCTGTGTGTGGGTGTGTTTATAAACATTCGAAGGTAATAAATAAAGGTAAAGATAAAAAAGCCTGGAATAGTCCATTATAAACAAAAGAGGGTATCAGCACAAGTATCAATATTATTTAACTCATCGCTGTAATGAAAAAGAAAGACAAAGAGGGGAAGGGATGGAAGCGAGAAAGGGAATCTGTAGCGAGCAGGAATAGGCGAATTTTGGATTTGTCTTTTTATTTTTCTATATTTAACTGGCTTTGCAAACTAACTTTCTCCTGATTAAAACAATTTGATATGAGCTCAATAGATCACTCAACGGGCCGCTAAAAGCATGAAACCTAAGATACTATGTTGATCGGAACTTCTGTAATATTATAAATAAATCAACATTACGTTTTTATTAAATAATCGACCACTCTATTGGATTTCTTTCTACCCAACGATACCAAGAATATATATATATATATATATATATATATATATATATATATATATATATATATATATATGTATATATATATATATATATGTATATATATATATATATATTCTAGTATACGAGAAATACAGCTCGTAAAACGTCACGAAAAGAAAGCAATGTGTCTGCGAAGGACAAAGAATGTAAAGAAAATCCGAAGAAAGCAAAACAAGAAGGAAATCAAGATGGCGGCTATCACGTTTAACGGGCAAGACATTCAATTGGGCAGCTTTTTCTGTTAACCAGTCAAACCGGGTCTTTGAGGTTTAACTTCTACATCATCTGCGCATGTCATGAAACTCAATGAATGACCGACTGAACTTTTGTTTACCAACAAGTCACTCTGCTAGCTTGGGACTGGCCACCTATATTTACTTATGTTTATTTGTTTAACACTATTAGCACGTTAAAACATATACTCAAAATCATTGCACACATATCGACTCACAGCTGTCCAGATACGTTTCACTCCACCCTCGTTTATTACGGGGGAAAGGCGAAAGGGCGCCGGAATAGAAGGAGAATGGAAATAAAAAAGGAAATAAGAAAAAGAGGGGCACATTACAGCAAAGGGGGTAAAAACGAGAGAAGGGTAAAATGAGAGCGGGAAATAGAAAAAGAGAAAGAAAACAACTCTAAAACAGGAGTATGTAGGTAATTGTAAATAAGAATGAGGTAAAAATGAAGGGGAAAGTAAATGAAAAGGAAATAAAAAAGAGGGGCACTGTATATAAAGGGGGTGAAATGAAGAGAAAGGTAAACAAATCAGAGAGGATAAGACAGAGAAAGAGAAAGAATACAATTGAGAAACAGGTGTATGTAGGTAAAGGTAAATAATACGAGGAAAGCAAAAAAAGAATTAACGAAAGAAAAAATAAGCAGACACAAAAAATGGAAAATGAAAAAAACGGTAATATTTTGAAATAAAAATTGTCACTGTTTTCTTCATTTTCCAGTTTTATTTTCTTTGTGTTTGCTTATTCTTTCTTTCTTTTGGTCTAATTATTAAAAGATTGTTATTTCACATCATAAAGGTATTTTTTTAATTCTTTGTTAAAATACATTGATGAATGGTGAAAATTATTCTGTAATTTCTCTTGATAAAAACAATCAGTAATTAGTTAACTATTATTACGATTCGGTATGTATTCAGCCATTAAATACACTAAAACAGTTTATAAATGAGGAATAAATATTACTGAGGGAACACATGATAAAACTTTGTCTTTAATCATTTATATAGGATGTCTTTTTTTTCTTTACCCTTCCTCTACAATTAATATTTGCAAGTACTGGATTCGTGTGTCTACTCCTTTCCTCGCGTTCGCAAACATTTGCGTATCCGGCTAACCTCATTTTGAAATTTGCGCATGCGCATATACTTTACATTTACATTTCTGAACAAGTTTTCAGAATCGACTAAGGTTTTTGAGTTTATCAATCACCAACGCAATTGCTGTTCGATATTTATTTATCATACTGATTAACCACTACAGGTGATATACAATATGCATCAACATACAAAGTGATAAGTACATTTAAAAACTGAAATTTAGTTTGGTTCATCATATTCAATAAAAACTACGCAATTGTGTGATTATCCTTTCAATTGACACTACTCGGGATAGTCCTCCTTCCAATATTTGTAATAAACAATTGGTTTGGAGGTTAAGCGTGACGAGAGGATTGTACATTTACTTTTATTTCCGTCAGTTTTTTGTGATGGTGGCCATTTTGGACTGTTAATTACAGAAAGATGGAAGTAAGCGAGAGACTACTTTGGATCAAATCTATTTTTTTAATTATAATTTACATGTCGCTGGTTAACAGTAAGTACAACAAATATTTTCACAGTATATATTCTATACTAGTTTTATTGTCCCGGTGTTGCTCGGGAGTTTTTTTGTTTTTTTTTACTTTTAATTCTTTTTTTGCTGTTTTAACTTTGTTTTTATACTTTTTTTGATAGGATTTAAAATATTAAATTTAATTATGTCTGTATCATTTTATCATTAAATTATTACTTAAACCAAATTGTCGTAAAACTACAACTATTCGTTCTGGTAACATTTTAATTGCATGTAAATAGCTTTCATAATGTTTAGTCTTTTAATACATGAGGATTTGCTAAGTATTTTAAAGCCAGAGATGTATTTCTATTCGACAGTTTAATGATTCCAAATTCCTTTAAAATTTCGAACATTCGCGAAGTAATTAAATTTTTTACTTAAAAAAATGATTAAAATGGCTGGTCTGTTTACGAAGAAACCAAAATGCATTCTCATGGATTAAATCTCCCAATGAAATTATTTTTGAAATGATTGTTATATTTTCGTTTTAGTTTACGCTATTGAAATTGTGATATCTATAAATATTCGATTAAATGAAAAAAAATATGTATAATTATCAAAGTCATGTAATTCTGAGGAAAGCACACGAACATACGTGAAGTTATCTTATAATTTTATTAATATAGAAATTGATCCTTTTATGAATATTTATAATTTCACGTTAAAATCCAAAATTGAAAGCTAAACAAATATCGGTTATAGTCAAGATTTTCTGCTGTTTTTTACTTCTAGTTTCTGCTCCGCAGACGGGACCACGGTGACAAGCCAGATATGATCCCCTTTGATGAATTATTGGTACACAATGTTTACCATAACTGTATTTTTATTAAAAATACTTGTCTTATTATTGAAAATGAAAGAAGTTTTTTATCAAATACTCAAACATATTCGTCTGTTTGTCAGAATTTCTTATTTTAATAAAATATGTTATAATAATAGATTTTGTAAAGATTAATTTAAACAAATAATCAACCGAATTGGTTTTTTATAATTTATTTTTTTCAAATAATAGTTTTTAACAAAAAAGTTTTTTTTATTTTAACTCAGCCTTAGTTTTGAAATGCTTTTTTTTATTACAAATACTCAAATGAATTAAATTGTTAGGTGAAAGTTCAGAATAGTTAACCTCTATCCGCATGTTAAGAATGGCTTTCTAAATAATAACATTATTATTTAAAAAGCCATTCTTACATGGGAAAATGAGGGGCGTTTACGTTATCTGAGAGGAAGATAAGCATTATACAGCAGGGAACATATCTGGTTTGTCACCGTCTGCGAAGCAAAACCCGGAAGTCAAAAAGAGCAGAAAATCTTGACTATAACACAAAAATCTTTAATAAAATTATTTTATTTCATTTTTTATTTTTTGTAATTTTTTTTTTTTTGTAATTTTAACTCTGAGATTTTGAAATAAGATACTTACCGATTGATATATTTTAAATAATTACTTCACTATGTATGTATATACCGTTTCGGTTATGTTGAATAACTGCACTCTGTTATGGCGGCCAAATGTGACGACACACATTTCCACTAGTGTTGGCTAAAAAAGTATGCTGTATTATTTTGACCTTTCTTTTGTGTTAATTTCTTTCATGATTATTGCGGCAACAAATAATATACAAGTTGAGTGAGGAAGAGTCTGACGACTTCATTTTCCAACAGGATAGGGTGCCACCGCACTGGAGCCTCAGGGTTAGACAGTATATGAACACAACACTGTCAAACAGATGGATTGGACGATCTGGGCGAGATGATCTGGTCTTCCAGGTCTCCAGTCTCACACCCTGCGATTTATTTTTGTGCATCTCTTGTCTTTGCGTTAATCATCTTTCGTTCTTGTGTTGCTCTTTAAAAGAACAATGTTCCGTAGACAGCTTTCTTGGATATGGCCTCTTTTCGGAATTTTGTGCGAAATGCACGTTGAACACGTGTCCATGATTCAGTTTTTGAAAATTCAAGGACGCAAAACGCCTTTTCTGATTTAGTGAACGCCATTATTGGGCCTGAAAAGATATGAAGAAATCATTAGCATTACAAAAAACTTAATGAATTTAGCTTTCAAATAGTATCAGTTTCATCTTACTACCATTCATAGTCCAGCAGATATGAGGACTTGAAATGTGCTCAAGACTTTTGGAACACCCTGTATTACAAATTAAACATCATTTCTTATTTCTATATTTTCGATTGATACAAATGTATTTAATACAAGTTTACAATTTAACAAACAATAAAACTCAAACGAATGGAAATATATTACAAATGTTTGAATATTTTCTATTTTATATAACAAATTAAACCTTATAATAATGGAGTATCCAATGCAGAATATTGTCAAAAGAATTATTTTGATATTGTCTATTTAATTGTTGTGTTCTTCATGAGTAAATACTGAATACATTTATTGAATTAATGAAATAACCAGGGGGAAAACACTTTCTTTCATATCTACAAAATATATATATATCGGATAGTTTATTCTGTTTTAATAAAATTTAATTAAAAGTTATTCTTTCTAAGGTAATTTTGGTTAACGGGCGAAAATAACAGAGGCCATTATTTTTGCTCTAACACTGGTGGAAATGTGTGATGTCACATTTGGTCGCCATGGCGAAGTGCAGTTATGCAACATAATTGGCATCTCGATTCCTTTGGATTTGATTGATCATAAACTGAGAAGATACTTTACCAAAAAGGTAATTGTTGGCTGTTTAGATCATTTTTTGCCTTCACTTCAAGCAAAACTAAAAACGGCAAACATATAAAGCATTTCATGGTTGTACGTACGTTCTCACCTTTCATACACATTAAAAAACGAAATCGCTCGATAAGCAATGAATGTTGATTGGTGATTAATCTGATGCTGTTCAGGTAAAAAAATCAGACTTTATCCATTTTATAAATAATTGTTGCGAAATCAAACTATTTTGTCCCATCGACTAAAACAGTGCAATACATTTCAAAAATTGGCATTCAATTTATTGATTTGAAGATTTAAGATTATTGATTTAACTAACAACTAGAAGATTATTGATTTAACTAACAATTATTTTTACGGTAATAAGACCGAGAATATTTATTGTTTTTAAAAAGAATTAAATTGCTACAATTTTATATATAGAGAGAAGAGTCATGTGTTTCAATTATTTAAAGAATATTTCGTACTTTTACAAAATTTGAACCTAACTAAACTGACGTTTCGTCGAACCAGAGTTCAGGAATTAGCCAGAAACAAACGAAGCGTTTTTCAAATAGGCAGTCGCGCAAAGATTCTGGAGACGACAATTAAAGAAAACGCAAAACGGATCAAACCTAAAATGAATTTAAGTGCGTTTCCACAGCTATTCAGTCTCCCGAAGTCTGCCAACAAAATAAAACTGCTTCTTCGTTTGCATGAAAGGTAAAATATACAGAAGACGACTGGTGTTTCAAGGAAAAATGTACAGAGGATGACTGTTATTTTTAGCCTTAACCCTAAACTAACCCTAATATAACCTTAAACTATGTAGTAATTGACTATTTGCCAACGACTGAGACCAATTCACATAACTACAAACCAAAAACAGGACAAGTGTTTTTTCTTAAATGACTCAAAATGGAAAAAACATTAGAATGTTGTTTCATTGTTTACGTTCGTCAGAAAAAAAAATCTTCTTCATTCGGGTAGGTTTTTTTTTTATTTGTCAGCTGTTCACATAAATCTCATTCGGCAAAAGTCGGTTTAGTTTAGTTAAAATATTGTAGAAGCACCGAATATTTAACTGGCAATAGCAATTACTTTATGGAAGAAGAGTCCTTTTTTAATAGTATTGACTTTGACAGACATGCATTCATTCAAAAGGGATATTATTATTATTATTATTATTATTATTTAATCACTAGGAGTTATCACACTGGTCATCGTCAGTGATCGCCCACTGCCAACAACCTGTGGTATTCCCTGGAGTCTGAGTGACAACAAGTCTCCTCAGACTTCCAGTATGCTCCACTTCTTTTCGTTCATCACCGCTGATGACCTTACGGTATCGCAACAGCCACCTACCATCGATTTCCCGCTGATAAGGGCCATTGGTCCCCTCTGGGGCCCGAGTGGCAACAAGCCTCCCCAAGGTCCCAGAGCTGTCCGCGCTCTTCCAGTGGAAGTCTGGTTTGCGCTTTCCCTCCTCGACCCTCTGTCCATAATTTTCGTGGTGTCAGCCTATGCTTGCGCCTCTCTCGTGCGGTTGTATTTTCCCCGGTTCTGTTTTCTTGTGCTTCCATGTGTTTGTTCTCCATTCGTTGCTTATGTGGGTTGGTTTCCGCATTCGAGGACATTTCTCAGGATTGTAGCTGTTTTGATCATTACTGTCCTTTGTATGATCTCAGTTATCCCGTTAATTCCTATTTCTCTTAGTCTTTTCTCCATGTTTTTGGGGACTGTTCCTAGTGCCCCTATGATTATTGGTGTTATACTGACTTTCTTCATGTTCCATAATCCTTTCAGTTCTCTGGCAAGTTCAGTATATTTGCTTCTTTTTTCCGTCTCTTTGATCTTCACTCTGTGGTCCGCTGGAACGGCAAAGTCTACGATTTTGCAGGATTTTTCTTTCTTGTTGATTATTATCATATCCGGTCTCCTTGCTGTTATGGGTTTGTCTGTTTGTACATTCATATGCCATATGATTTTGTGTTTTTCGTTTTCTAGTACAGTTTCTGGTTTGTGTATGTACCTTTTTTTGCACATTCGAAATTCAGTTGTTTGCACATTTCCCGGTGTAGTTCTTTCCCCACGCTGTCATGTATGTTCTTGTATTCCTTTTGGGCTAGCTTGCTGCATTCACTTATTATATGATTTATCGTTTCGTCTCTTTGTCAACATAATCGGCATTTGCTGTTTTCCTGGGTTTTATCTATCTTTGCTTTAATAAAGTTTGTCCTAATCGCATTGTTCTGTGCGGCCATCAGCAGAGATTCCGTTTTTCTGTTCAAGTGTCCTTTTCTTAGCCATGCCCAGCTATTTTCATTGGTTTCATCGCTTGTGAGTCTTATAAAGCGTCCATGTAGTTGTTTTCTTCCCACTTTTCATTTCTTGTCCTTTTGTTTCTGGTTTCAGTGCTTCCGGAGTTGTTTGTTGGGTTGGTGTCTCTTGCTGTGGTGATTAGTCTTTCCGTATTCTGGGTTACATATTATTATTATTATTATTATTATTATTATTATTATCATTATCATTATCATTATCATCATCATCATCATTATTATTATTATTATACAAATTGATATAGAAAGCACTTCGGAAATTTCCCGCTAGTATACAAAAATAATTCGTATTGTAAAAATGTCATCTTTTATCACTACAAAAAAAACGACATATGAATTTGCAAAGGCTCTTAGATTTTTTTACATAAAAATATTTCTATATCTATCAATTATTATACGAAAACTGAATTAATCAACGTTTGTTTCCCTTAGGATTTTTCCTATATATTTTAATCACACAAAATACAAGTTAAACTATTCCTTGATATATTGGATCATATTAGAAATATTCCTAGGATTTATTAGATCGAAGGGGATGTGAGTAGGATCGATTTATAGTTGAAAAATCCATTTAATTGTTCTAATTAGCCTTAATTATCTCCTAGGTTTCTCTTCCTCTCATGCTGTATCTTGTGTGACTCCCCCTGCTTATTTTATACCCTCATTCTCTCTATCGGTGTGTGTTCATTTAATGTAATCAAGAAAAGAGAGAATAAAAATTAGAACAGTCAATTATAAACAAAAGGAAATAACACCACATAATGAAAGTTTTTGTTTCAGGTGGAAACTGTCTAATAAATTCACCATTCCAAATAATTCCAAGTATTTCCGGTTTGATCGTAAACCACCCTCTGGGCTTTCTGCATATTGCGAAAATACTAAACAATTTAACTATTTGTGTATATACATCAGCATATATTTGTAAAATATCGCAAAATATTCCTTCTATTAAGTTATCGTATGAAATGATGTTCCACTTTTGTCATCAATTGATCGCTACAGACAATACATTATTTCAGTAATGATATCTTTGTTTTGAATAATTTATATGACGTAGCATTAGAGGAATTTTATTTAAAGTATCAGAAAAGCTTTGGAATTCAACTAAAGGTCCTTTTTCCGAATAGGAAACTGAATCTCAATTTTCGGCGTTACATTTCAGAATATTACACGTTCTACTTATATAATACTCGTTAATTGATCGAAAATGATTAAGTGTAACATAGTTAAGTGTATTATAATTAACAGGAATATTTTGCGTTGCCCAGGATTGGATAAGAAACCCTATGTCGTTTTACGCCAACGCTATTACACCATATTACTGTTTTTATTATTTTTACATTTTATATTTCACTTTTTGGGTGTGGCCCAAGAATTTATTGAATCAAAAGCGATGTAAGCAAATGGACATTCATTGGAATAATTTTCGGCAATATTATAGTCTTTAACCACTTCGAGGCTCACTCACCCAGTGTTTCTTGATGATCGATGCTTCTTAATTGTACCCCGACACAAAGCGCTGGACCCTATATTTCTATTTCTATGCTTATTTTTTTTAATTTCGATAATTATCAATTTATGAATAAAATAAAGTAAGCACTTGTCACTATTGGCGCCATTAAAGATTTAAACGAAACAGAGTTGGGAAATCAGTCCCTAACAATTTACAATCGGTGTATCTACTACTGTGTGGCGTATTTACATTAAAAACAATTTAATACTTAATAGAATAGGGATGAACAGAAACACGCATTTGCTCTAATAGCGTAAAATGCAATTTTTTGCATTAAAACAATTTAATACTTAATAGAATACGGATGCACAGAAATACGCACTTGCACTAATGGCGTAAATTGCACTTTCTTCACAAATTCACCAAAAATAACCTAATTATCGTATTTCGATAACATTTTCGGCATTGGAAGCCTTAAGAGATAATCTTTCTCTGAAAAAATTGTTTACTCGAAATTTTGGAGGAAATCGTATTTTTTTGTGGGGGGTTATATTTATCATGACTCTACCCCCTAACTGATCAATGCTACTATTTTTTAAATCACCGAGTACATGTTTAAATTAACTTTGAAAAAAATTCCTTGTAACTTAATATTTATTGTTTTTTGGAAAAAAAACTTCTTGTCGAGCGGACACTTTTTAACATTTAAAACTGCTGCTGATATAAATAAGATATTGCTTGTCGAGCAAATTCTTTTGGGTTAAATAGTTGCTTAATTCATTAAAGATGCGGTAGTAAACAAATTCAATTTTTTTAATATTATTCTACCAAATTATCGAAAAGTTGATAACTCAAAATGTATTATTCTCACGGTGAGTGTGCTGAGCAGTCGGCTTCGATGCTTAAAAAGTAGATTCCGAAGAGATAAAGCCTCTCCTCGTTTGCTCATGAAATTTTACTTTGCATTCATGATTATTCTTTCCTTTCTTTTTTATTATCATCAGTTTTTATTAAGATTAAGCATCTCCTTTATTTCTCATAAAAATTACATATGCATACGAATTATTGGAGCGAGCCGGACACACGTATGTTCACTTTATTATATAGAAAGATTATATGTCGTATTTAATTTCAATTGTTATATATTCCAATGTGAACGTATGAAGATATTTATTTAGGTTGTCTTGAGGCCCCCATAATTTAATTTTTAGTTTCACCATGGTTAAATAGTAAAGGCCTTTTTACATATATACATTCTAATATGTATTGGTATTATTACAGAGCTTAGTAAATTGGTAAATGAACTATTTACTAAGCGCTGTAATAATAATAATCTAGTATTAAACTAAAGTTTACTTAATCAACGTTTGTTTCCCTAAGGATGTTTTCTATATATTTTAATCACACAGAATACGTGCTAAAATAATCCTTGGTATTTGGATAGAGTTATATTTTGAAAATACAAATCATTTTAATTGTTCTAATTAGCCGTAAATTGCAATTTACTTACCAAGTCATCTATCCCTTATTAAGTTTCTTCCTCTCTCGCTGCATGTTGTTTTATCCCTCTAAACTTTTATTTTATACGATATTTCTCTACCCCATCCGCTCTCTCTCTCTCTTTCTATCTCTCTCTCTATCTCTCTCCCTCTCTCTCCCTCGCTCTCTCTAAATAGTCAAAGGTAATAAAACTAATTATACAACAGAAGAATGGAATAGTTCGTTATAAACAACGGAGAATATCATCACAAGTATCAATACTATTTAACCCATGGCTGGAGAAAAAAGACAGGAGGATTATATTGAACAAAAAACGACTAATTTTGGATGGTGTCCTTTTTTAATCTTTAAAATTTAACTGGCTTTTAAAACTCACTTTTTCTTGATTCAAACAATCTTACTCTGCTTCAATAGATGACTTAACGAGTCAAATTGTTTTCTAATAAGTATAAAAATAAGAAATACACCATTGGTTTGTTCAAAACTTGCTCTATCTACCCGGCGTTACCCGGGAGTCTTTTGACTTTCTTTAGTTTTTTTTTACTATGCCGTTTTTATGTTTACCAAATTATTCTTTTTAATAGGATTTTGAAAGTTAAATCTAATCATTACAACATTGTTTTGTTATTAAATTATTAATTAAACCAAATTGTTATTAAACTATAATGTTGTTTTAATCTCTATTAAATTGTTGGAAGTAAATAGCTAATAAAACTTTCAATCTTTTAATATATGAGGATTTGCTAAGAATTTTTAAGACAGTTTAAATACTTTTCATTCGATAGTTTAAATTACTCTTTATTCAATAGTTTAAATTACTTTTTATTCAATAGTTTCAACGCACTCAAATCTTCGAATTATTATGGAATCATACGTTTTAACCTTTGCCAAAGCGGAGGTTATGTCTTCAGTCGAGGTTTTTTGTGTGTGTTTTCAGTCTTATGTTCCATCGCTTGACCAATCGTCACCAAACTGGGTTAAAGTATCGGCTATGATCTAATCTAGAATTGATTTAATTTTGGGATATCTAGATCACGGAAAAAGGTGAAAGTCACACTTTTGGCGATAAATTAGATTCTGTTCATCGTAAAGATTCGCTACTAAGCTCATATTGTAGTCAATGAAATTCCGCATCTTATATAGCTGGAAAAGTTCGGTCATGATCGAAATTTTTACGCAATTTCAACTTCTTATTTTTCTAAATTTGATGTATGGATCTGATGCTCTTTGATAACAGTAGCCACCATGTAAACTTTACGCCTTATCAGATAAATAGTTTTTGAGTCATAACCGTGTTCATGGAATAACTTCGGGAATAATTCTTACAATATGGAGAAATCAGGCACAGATAAGACGTTTGCCCATCTTTAGGTCGTCAAGCGGATGTATACAGTCTCACGCCTGACTTATGTTCTTATTTCTTTTACTATTAATACAAAATTAAAATGGCTGATTTGTTTACGAATAAATCCAAATGTATTCTGGTGGATTTAGTTTCGTAATTAAATGACTTTTACTAAGATCTTTTAAAGTTACTTTTAGTCTTTCATCCTATGACATATTTTATTTCAATAAATAATCGATTAATAAAAATAATAATGTGTAAGTTACGTAGAAGCAAGAAATACACACAGACACAGAAACATGGGAAGGTGTTTCATAATTTTATTAATATAGAGATGACATTTTAACTTGAAGAACGACCTATATTGCCACTGACCTTTTCAGATATGTTTCATTCCAGAAATAAAGAGTTGAATCTTTATATTATAAAAGTAATTTAAAATTGTTGCAAAACTGAACTTATATTAGGTTCATTTTACGTTTTGCCATTGGAAAGGCGTTATATTACAATCGCCATAATCCTCATCATTCGTTTCAGCTGTAGCCGTGAAAACTAATGATGGAAATGTTACTCATGGCAATTTCAAGTTTTACTTCTTATTTTTTAATGTTATCTGCAATGACACAAATAAAGTAGGGCATTTAAAACGGAATCATTTCAAATAGAGCGTACACGTTTGACTGGAAAAACAGTACTCAAACATGCTCTTTTGTTCGGGATCGAACGTCGATCTCATCAATATTAGAAGAACGTAAGTCAGACTGCATGCCTACGCCTGACAACGTAAAGATGGACCAAAGTCTTACGTGGGGCCTACTTTTCCATATTGCATAAAATATTCCCGAAATTATGCCATTAACTATTCTATTTAAATACTATACATTACTGTGTCTGCTGGGGATACCCGCATTTAATCTATCTAGTCATGCTGGATTTATGAGAAAATTCGGCTTGTTTATATTCCAGAAAGATCCATCAGTCTCGTTAGAAGCGAAGTCTTAATTTTGAACTTCGCTTCCAATGGAATTGATGAATCTGTCTGGAATATAAACAAGCCGGATTTTTTCCTAAATTCAGGATGACTAGACATATATTATATAATGTTTTATTTATAAAAACATCATTGGCTACATATGTGCATACATATTTCAGATGGGATTTTATCCTAAGTCCAGCTGCATCCTGAGGAAGCTTGACTTGGAATAAAGTCGAAGTTCAAACATGCATGAACATATGTAGTCAATAATGTTTGTATAAATAATAATTTATACTAGAATACGGCTCTTCTAGTTATTCAACACTATCTTATAAACACTGTAGTTTCTATTGATGTTATCCAATGAAACATCTATGAACCAACAACCATACAAACTATATATATATATATATATATATATATATATATATATATATATATATATATTAGTCATCCACATAAAGCATATTTCGTTGTATCACAGCTCTTGAGTGCGACTAGACTAACACCCATCCCAAGCCAGGGATCGAACTTACAGCCATATTGTTGATAGTCGTCAGTTCTAACAACCTGACCACGCGACGGACACCGTTGGTTAGTAATATCCCAATGTTTTTATATAAACATTGACCGCTAATGGACAGTGCTCTATTTGATTGTTTACCAAGAGCTTTGAATTACGCTAAGTAGTAGCAGGCGATATCATTTACAGCAGTGCTGAGCCGAAGAAGGGGGTCTTTATATAGTCATACAGCGGTGTGTGAAAATAAATTACGAAAACAGACGAATATTTACGGCGCTGGTAATATGGAAATTAGCCGCTAGCTTTCAATTACGACGCTGTTGCTAGTAGAGAAATTAACTGCCGTTTCAATTAGCAAAATGGATGTTATCACACTGATTCTTGAAATCCTCGTGTTGGATAAGAAAAAGTGGTAAAGTCTATCTCTACACAATTAATTAATCTATTTGACACCTTGTTAAGACAATTAAAATGAAGAGCTTGTAAAGATTGAGGGTTCAAAAAGTCCGAGTATGTTCTGGAGAAAAATAGTTTTGTCTGTAAGGAGAAACTGGATACAAGAGTTCGTTTCGGCTATCGCCGTGTACGTTTACCTGTGTGTAAGTTGAATAGGCATGGAGGAGTTCATTTTAGCATGTCTGTTTTGTTACTGATAGAATATATTGATGCTCATTTCGGCTGATGCCATGTGCGTTTACGTAGGTGTATATATTAGCGTGCCTTTATTTTGTTAGTGAGACAGTGTATGTACTAACTTGTGTGTGAGTGTTCCGTTAACATTGTGTATATGCTGGCACTCTGTTTAGAAGCCCGTGAAAATCTCTCGTTGTGCGTGAGCTGGTTGCCGAGGGGCTTCAAAGGGGAAGACTATATTGTGACGTACGTACTTATATTGTCTTTTGTGGCAGATAGAAAAGATGCAGGATATGCTGTGTTTGGGCTTTTATACCATGTGCTATAATTATTTGATTAGTTAAAAGAAACTGCTGATTGGATAATAACACTATTCACTGCGTTGCCTCTTCGAACACCCTAACCCTTGCGTCGTAATTGAATCGCAACGGTTAATATCCATACTATAATTAGTATCGTAAACGTTCGATGTTTTTTTTGTAATGTTTCTGAAGTTATACGAAGATACATGAGTCGGTCATCGATAGTGATTTTGACTAAAATGCGCACTTTTCAGACGACCACCACAAAAACGTTATCTTCAGTGTTTTGGTATTTAACTTAAGCTGATTCTCTCAAAACTCCACGTGACCTATTTGTGATTAATTCAGTGACTTTCGTCTACCGCACAAGACATTATTCTCGTCTCCATTATGTGATAAACTGTTCATCCAAAATCTATTTACCCGAGGACTCCGGGAGTTTATCTCCCGTAAATTAAGTTCCTTCCTCCTTTTTTTCTGCCAATTTTAACTTTTTTCTCTTTTTCTCCTTCCTTTTAATTGCAATTTTCTCACATCACTTAATTTCGTATCTTTAAATATTGGTCTTGCTTTTCTTATTATTATTTCAACTCTATTCATTCCGTCTTCCGGTGGGTAAGCGACTGGCGTCGTATTAAAGTTAAACACGAAGACAAAATAGTTTAGTGAAATCACTAAGAAAAATTTACGAAAGAAATTAACTAAAAAAACTGCATTTTTTATTTAAAATCGGCCATGAGTTCAAATAAAATAGACGACAATATATATTTGTCAGCCAATAGAAAGAGCTAAATATATATTTCCACTAAAATCATGGAAAGAATCAGTTAAATGTTTGAAGCCAAGCCGCTTGGAGACTTTTCTCATACTATATAAGAAATAAACTTTTTTTCAGTTCTGTGTTGAGTAACTCATATCCACTATAAGATACGACGACATTTATCAGTTTAAACAACACACACACACACACACACACACCTCGCGTCAAATAACCACTATTTGCAACAACTCGTGGGAGAAGAATACACACAAGCTGAACTATTCATACTCACACAATCAGCAGCTGCCTGCAACTTGTTCTGTCTATCTCAACCTAAATATTCTGGACTCAACCCTATCGTCGTACGAACTTTTAAATCATCTATAGTATTGTATTCTGGTGTTTGTAAATAAATGTATATATTTTAATGTGTATGAATTTCGTTATTAAAATTATAAGTGAAGATTTCAACACCAATGGACTGTTTTACTGGTCAAAATCTTAATGAAACTTCAGAGGAATCAGCGTACATTAAATTAATGTACGCTGATTTCTCTGAAATTTCATTAAGATTTTGACAAAAAAAACAGTCAATTAGTGTTAAAATCTTCACTTATAATTTTACTATGCGATTTTGAAATGGGTCCTCTTTACGATGAAAAATGCGGTCATGTCAGCAAATAAATCTCCATTTGTAAAGTAAATTGCTTCATTCTCTAATTAAATATGTTTGACAAATGCTAAACAATTAAGATAATCCAGTTTAGATTTTATAAGCATTTTGATTTCTTTAACACCTAAGAAACGTTTGACTTTCAATTAGATGGACTATTAATTAACATCTAATAATAATACGCTAAGGCATTTCACGTTCGTACGTATGTTATCACCTTTCACGCACATTAAAAATGAGATCATCCGATCAGCAAACATGATGAGTGATGATTAATCTGATGTCGCTAAGGTAAGAAAAAGATCCAACTTGACCCATTTTTAAATGAAGTGTACCTAAATCAAATTATTTCGCCCTAAACAAGTACAATTTAAAATAATGTCGACTAAAAACGTATAATTTAAAATAAATACATTTCAAAAAGTGGCATATGTTTCATTGAGTTGAATAATATTTAGCTGACAATTATTGATGCGGTAATAAGAGATGGGATATTTATTATTTTTAAAAGAATTAAATTGCTACAATTTTAAATAAATAAACATATTCGATTTATTTATGTAAAGAATATTTAGCTGACCATCACTTTGTTTAACTTTACAGACGAAGAGTCATTTTTCTTAATAGTATTGTCCCTGACAGACATTTATTATTTCAAAAGGACTATTATTAGTAACAGTAAATTATAAGAATTGATGTATACGGGACCGCGAAATTCCCCATAGTTCCGCTAGTTATCATCTAATGTGCCAGTCACTTTAAAAAATGAGACATACTTTTCGGATCTTTTGTACAATAGTCACGCCACTAATAGAAAAATAGGCTTTACAAACAAAATAGCCCCGCCAGTCCTACGTAGTGTGTGCACACGCCCATGACCTACTTTTGGTATTCCTGTCTAGATATGCACCAGGTGAAGAGACCAAATTACTACACTATCGTAGTTAATTCCTAGCTTAAGTCCTTAGCCATTCGAGGAGGGAGAAGAAGGAATCATGCCTGTATTCTCTTAGGGAATTTAATTCCCCTAATCATTTGAAGACTACATAGAGAAATCGTCTGTTCGGCTTGCTTTCAAAACCCAGACTGGAAAAACTCCGTTTCCCACACAAAAGCCCGTGACGTCACAGAACCCCTATGCGCAGGTGCACTTTGACCCTTGACCTGAGGTCTCGTAAACCTGGTCACCCTGTTAACGTTTGTGAGATCCAACTGTGAGAACCAGTTTATTTTGCACTCGACTGTACGAGTCCACCCGCACTAAATCGCGCAAGCCAAACCAAACGATTTCCCACACATACGTCCACTTCACCATGCGCCCGGCTTCACAGGGCCATTATCCAACATATCTCTCTCCCCCTTCTCTCCCCCCACTCTTGTCTCCGCCCTCTTCTGCAATGTTCTTACTATTTCTTATCTTTCTGTCTTTAATCTTTTTCTTTTTCACCATCTCCATTTTCTCTCCTCCTTTCTATAAAGATATGTCTATAAGTATATATAGGTACGTATATATATATATATATAAGTATATACATATGTATGTATATATAGATATGTATATAGGTACATGTAGGAACGCGTATCTAGGCGTGTGTATAAGTACATGTAAGAACGCGTATCTAGGCGTGTGTATAGGTACATGTAGGAACGCGTATCTAGGCGTGCGTATAGGTACATGTAGGAACGCGTATCTAGATTTGCATACGCGCGAAGGTGTATGTATTAAAGCATATATAGATTTGCCTACGCGCGAAGGTGTATGCATGAAGGCATATATAGATTTGCATACACACGAATGTATGTGCATGAAGGCATATATAGATTTGCATACACACGAATGTATATGTATGAAGGTATATATAGATTTGCATACACACGAATGTATATGTATGAAGGTATATATAGATTTGCATACACACGAATGTATATGTATGAAGGTATATATGTTGGATAATGGCCATGTAAGGCTTGACGCATGTTGAGTGGACGTATGTGTGGGGAATCATTTGGTTTGGATTACGCGATTTATTGCGGGTAGACTCGTACAATTAAGTGCAAAATAAAGCTTGTTCTCACAGTGGGAGCTCACAAGCGTTGACAGAACCATAACGTTTGACTCAGGTCAAGGGTCAAAATGCACCTGCGCATAAGGGTTCTGTTACGTCACGGGTTCTTGTGTGGGAAACTGAGTTTTGCCAGTCTGTTTTTTGGAAGCAGACTGAACAGACGTATTTCTCCATGTAGTCCGAAAATGAAAAGGCGAATGTATTTCTCAAAAAGAATACAGGCGTGATGAAATTCATTCCTCCCCCCTCCTTGAATGGCTAAGAACTTAATAGACCATAGATAGCTAGGGATTAACTACGATAAAAGTGGTCAATTGATCTCTCCCTTCGTTAGTAAAACATTTCTAAGAGCGACAGAAAATTGGCGCCTAAATAAAAGTAATCAAATTTAAAAGAGAGAGTCTGCCTTATCTTTCGCTGTGTATGAGAATCTTTGTTACAGCACAATACAACAATGATGATACTTGTGACGCACAGTATGCGAGTATAGGACGGCAGGCGACGGACATGTTCCAGCAGCAGGATAGTAGGACACACCGTTGCTGCGAGGATCGACAACAACAACAACAACAATAACAATTATAATGTCACTAGACGGTTGATTTGCGTGTGCGAGTGTTGACTGTATGAACTGGGTGAGAATATAGAGCATCCGAAGTTTAACGTACAAGTAGACAGCCTAAACGTAACATATATAGATCTGTATATGCACGAAGGTATATGTATGAAGGTATATACAGATCTGTATATGCACGAAGGTATATGTATGAAGGTATATATAGATCTATTTATGAACGAAGGTATATGTATGAAGGTATATATAGATCTGTATATGCACGAAGGTATATGTATGAAGGTATATATAGATCTGTATATGCACGAAGGTATATGTATGAAGGTATATACAGATCTGTATATGTTCGAACGTGTATGCATAAAGGTATATATATACATCTGTATGTGTACGAAGGTATATGTATGAAGGTATATACAGATTTGTATATGCACGAAGGTATATGTCTGAAGGTATATATAGATCTGTATATTCATGGAGGTATATGTATGAAGCTATATATAGATCTGTATATGCACGAAGGTATATGTATGAAGGTATATACAGATCTGTATATGCACGAAGGTGTATGTATGAAGGTATATATAGATTTGTATATGCATGAAGGTATATGTCTGAATGTATATACAGATCTGTATGTGCACGACGGTGTATGTATGAAGGTATATATATATAGATTTGTATATGCACGAAGGTATATGTCTGAAGGTATATACAGATCTGTATATGCACAAAGGTATATGTATGAATGTATATATAGATCTGTATATTCATGGAGGTATATGCTTGAAGCTATATATAGATCTGTGTATGCACGAAGGTATATGTATGAAGGTATATATATAAATCTGTATATGCACGAAGGTATATGTATGAAGGTATATACAGATATGTATATGCACGAAGGTGTATTATGAAGGTATATATAGATTTGTATATGCACGAAGGTATATGTATGAAGGTATATACAGATCTGTATATGCACAAAGGTATATGTATGAAGGTATATATAGATCTGTATATTCATGGAGGTATATGCTTGAAGCTATATATAGATCTGTATATGCACGAAGGTATATGTATGAAGCTATATATAGATCTCTATATGCACGAAGGTATATGTATAGATCTGTATATGCACGTAGCTATATGTATGAAAGTATATATATAGATCTGTATATGCATGTAGGTGTATGTATTAAGGTATACATATAGATCTGTATATGCATGTAGGTATATGTATGAAGCTATACATATAGCTCTGTATATGCACGAAGGTATATGTATGAAGCTATGTATAGATCTGTATATGCACGAAGGTATATATATGAAAGTATATATATAGATCTGTATATGCATGTAGGTATATGTATGAAGGTATATATAGGTATTCATATTAACCGAGATATATGTGTGAAAGTATATATAAGTATTTATATGCGCGGAGGTATATGTATGAAGGTATATATAGGTAGTTATATGCACAGAGGTATATGTATGAAGGTATATGTATGGAGGTATATATTGATATGTATATAGGTATAGATATGTAAGTATATACAAATATGTGTATTGATGTGTAAGTATATACAAATATGTGTATTGATGTGTACGTATATACAGATATGTGTATTGATGTGTACGTATATATAGATATGTGTATAGATATCTACGTATATATAGATATTATCACGATATAGATATGTACTTTTTTTTATTTTACCTCAGTCTAAATTCTCAGAAATGGAGCAAACACTTCATTTTTATATGAAATACATAGATATTCGACTGTTCC
>OY744529.1:60264079-60299079 GCA_963556195.1 Sepiola atlantica | reverse complement strand
GTATATATGTATGTCAGTCTAGGGTTATATATATACTTTTTTTTAAACATAGTTCACCCCAAACAAGGCCAGCCGCCACTGTAGACGTAAGGGGCTACTGAGAAAAGAAAAGGGGAGAAGGGAGTGGGGGTCAACCGTACTTGGGATCTGCGCAGCGAGATGTCTGTTTACATTAGTATGTTCTGCATGTCTGTTCTGTCGGGGAAACAGGGGGCAGGGAGAGAGTTCCAGATGTCAGCAGTACGAGGAAAGAAGCTATTTGAGTAGAAGGCTCTCCGACATCTGGGGATCCCCACATTGAATGAATGAGATTTAGTTGATTGTCGAGTTAGTCTAGGGAATTTACGTCGAGGGGACACCAGAGTAGCCAATTCATCGGAGCATAATCCATTGAAGTATTTGTAAAACACAAGGATGCCACATTGCGGCGATGGGACAGAGGCTGAAGCTTGGTTGACAGTGAGGGGCCAATTAGGTTGGCGATTCTTTTTTGGACCTTGTCAAGGAGGGAGAGACTAGTAGATGATGCACCAGCCCAGATGTGACAACAATACTCCATGCATGGGCGAATGGTGGCTTTGTAGAGATACAGGATAATGTCAGGTGTGAGGAGTTTACTAACACGGTAGAGGGAGCCAACCTTCTTTGCGGCAGCCTTGGCAATGTCTTCAATGTATTTGTTTCAATTCATGTTACCTGTGAAGGTTAGGCCGAGGAGTTTGAATGATCAACTTTCAGGTAGGGTGTTATTTGCCATGACAATCGGTGATTGAATAGGTTCCTTGTAGTTATTGAAGAAAAGGAGTTTTGTCTTTGCGGCATTAAAAGTTACCAACCATTTATGGTCCCAATCCACTACAGCCTGGAGGTCATTTTCTAAAGATTCAGCCTTTGCCTTGGATATGATCGCGTCTGTTTTACCAACATGGCGAGAGTAAAGTGTGGTGTCGTCAGCAAATAAACCAATCTCAGACTCTACGTCATCAGGGAGATCGTTTATGAAGATCAGGAACAGTAAAGGTCCAAGGATAGATCCCTGGGGTACACCAGCATTTATGTCATGTTGCTTAGATGAACGGCCATCGAGGACAACCTGGATTTTTCTTTTGTCTAGGAAGGATCTAATTATATTTAGTAATTGCCCAGTAATACTGTATGAGCATATTTTCAGGAGAAGCCGTTTATGCCATACCTTGTCGAAGCCCTTGGATATATCAAGCGCTACTGCCCTAGCTTCACCTGCCTTGTCGAGTGCATGATACATACGTTCTGAGATGACCGTTAGGATGTCTGCAGTAGATCGTGCTTGTCTAAATCCATACTGGCGGTCAGAAAGAAGTTTAGCATTAATTAGGTGCCGTACTATCGCCAGATTGATTAAGGATTCAAAGATTTTAGCAAAGACCGGCAGCATACTGATTGGGCGATAGTTCTGAGGATCGGTTCTATTCCCAGAACTCTTGTAGACTGGTACCACAGAGGCAATTTTCCAGCTATCGGGGAAGCAATATTCAGCTAGACATTTATTGTAGAGTTTGGAGAGGATACATATATATGAAACAACGATTATGACCGACGGAGATCGTGCCCCTTAGCGCACTAGTGTGCATCTTAGCTAGGATGCTGGACCCTACGTAGAAATAAGTAGAGATCTGAGGCTAGTACATATCTTCGACTGTCCAAACATTGGCCAGAGTTGGCGACGAAATGTCTGGAAAAAGTGTGTTGGTTGTCAGTTATAATTATCCCCCCCCCCCCCAAGGAGTCGCTTGCCAGATACCGCCTCGGAATTTGGTAAGGATCCCTTAACTACGCCTAGGCTGATAACAGGTCAGCTCTCGGGAAGTCGAGAACCCTGTTGATAAAGACAAAGAAGGCGAAAAATCGTTTTTGTCATGATAAGCAATGAAAGCTAAAAACAGAAAACTCTGTTTATTTGAATCGTTGACAGGGGCTACCACTCGACCCCTACCACCCGAAAGTGGAGGAAATGCACAGAGAGAAAGAGAGTGTTACAATATGCCTTTTTGGGAGGAGAAGGGTTTTTTTGTTTTGAGTAGACAATCAGTTGGACCCGGGATTTCGGCCGTTTAGGTCGCAGTCCTAGCTGCTCTCGCCAGTCGGTGCTCTCCCCTCCCGCCGTGCTCAGCCATCGTTTTCCAACAGAGATTAATGTCTCAATTAATACCAGGAGTCGTAAAAGTGATTCACACACACCCAGAGAGACGACGAACTTGTTTAGTAAACAAAGACATTTTATCAAAATAAAAGACTCTAAAATTCAAGTGTAAAATTAATCCTTCCTTTTAATTGTTTTTAATAATTATTTGATACAAAAAGAAACCGATGTTGTTGAATTATTCTATTGTCGAATTGTCCGACTAAATAACATTGCCTTCACAGAATTACGAAATCGTCATTCATCCGATCTAGAGGAGGTTCGACACATTCTTTTTTTTCAGCCACTATTGACGATCATCGCCAAAGAGGGTGTTCACAGTCTAAAAGGATTCCTGCGCCGAGGGCCAGACGTGTGAGTACAGAGATAAGTACACGAGTGAACCACCTATGTTACAAGTGGTTCAGTGACACGGGAGCATAGTGAGGTATCTGTTTTACTCGGCACCGCAACCGGGATATCAAAAACCGGTGCGCGAGTGGCCAACGACGATACCCACGGAGCGAAGAGTGTGGGGTCCTTCGTTATATATAGGTATGTATCAAGGTATACGTAGGCATATATACCGGTATGTGTGTTTTCTTGGTATACGTATATATATATATATATATATATAAGTATTATCTAGGTATTCTTTTTGGTATAATGACACCCTGTGCAGTCGCCACCATCATCGCAGTGTGTATCATTTCGATGTCATCGTCGTAGGTGGCCGCACCTCGTAGCCGTCATTGTCGTGGGTCTGTAATCAAAACTTTGTATGCAGAGAGGAAAAAGGGGAGTCCAGCAAACAATTTAACTGGTTTTTATTTGAAAGATATTTTCTTGTCATACGAATAAAAGTCACACATTATCATCGTCCGTATCTGCAATAAAATTCCCTCCAGGCACAGAAAATAACAAAAGGTGCAAGACGCCGGAGAGTTAAAATTGGGCCCTTACTTAGAATTTCCTCGTCATAATTATAAAGCTCACATATTCATTAAATTGGAAAGAAAAACCAAATTGTTCTCTCTTATTTAGACTTTCTTCGTTACGGGGATAGGAAGGAGGAAACATATCAGTCGCTATCAACTCTTTTAGGTATTATATTCTAATTTTCCTTTTTCTGAATTACATCTTGATTTTGCATTCGTTCACCACGCTCCCAAAAGACGGACTCACTAAAAAGCTTTTTTCTTTTTTCGTACCAACGATTGTGACGTAATTCATTCAAGGGGGAACACTTAGCCTGTCCCTACGCACCTGTTACATCAGAGATCAAGGAAGGATAAGAATTGAGCTATGCTTATAATTTTATTCCGATAGTGAACTTTTTACCAAAATTTTCGTGTCAAGATTTGCGCTGGCCCACCTAAATAACAAATCAATAATAGCTGATGTAATCGTTCTTAACATTCATCGATTATGCAATAAGGGTATGCATGTACATATATACATATGTATGTAGGTTTACGTATGTATATATATATATAGATATG
The DNA here is from genome assembly GCA_963556195.1 of Sepiola atlantica. Lineage (NCBI taxonomy): Eukaryota > Metazoa > Mollusca > Cephalopoda > Sepiida > Sepiolidae > Sepiola > Sepiola atlantica. The sequence continues at coordinate 60,295,419 of OY744529.1, read as the reverse complement.
TAGGTTTACGCATGTATATATATAGGTATGTAGGTATACGTATGTATATATATATACATATATATATATAGATATGGAGGTTTACGTATGTATATATATATAGATATGTAGGTTTACGTATGTATATATATATATATAGATATGTAGGTTTACGTATGTATATATATATATAGATATGTAGGTTTACGTATGTATATATATATATGTAGGTATACGTATGTATATATATAGAGATATGTAGGTATACGTATGTATATATACATCAGTATATGCAAGTATACATATGTATATATACATAAGTATATGTAGGTATACATATGTAGATATACGTAAGTATATGTAGGTATAAATATGCAGATATGCGTAAGTATATATAGGTATACATATGTAGATATACGTAAGTATATGTAGGCATACACATGTAGATATACATAAGTATATGTAGGCATGCACATGTAGATATACATAAGTATATGTAGACATACACATGTAGATATACATAAGTATATGTAGACATACACATGTAGATATACATAAGTATATGTAGGCATACACATGTAGATATACATAAGTATATGTAGGCATACACATGTAGATATACATAAGTATATGTAGGCATACACATGTAGATATACATAAGTATATGTAGGCATACACATGTAGATATACATAAGTATATGTAGGCATACACATGTAGATATACATAAGTATATGTAGGCATACACATGTAGATATACATAAGGATATGTAGGCATACACATGTAGATATACATAAGGATATGTAGGCATACACATGTAGATATACATAGGGATATGTAGGCATACACATGTAGATATACATAAAGATATGTAGGCATACACATGTATGTATACATAAATATATGTAGGCATACACATGTATGTATACATAAGTATATGTAGGCATACACATGTATGTATACATAAGTATATGTAGGCATACACAAGTATGTATACATAAGTATATGTAGGCATACACAAGTATGTATACATAAGTATATGTAGGTATACACAAGTATGTATACATAAGTATATGTAGGCGTACACAAGTATGTATACATAAGTATATGTAGGCATACACAAGTATGTATACATAAGTATATGTAGGCATACACATGTATGTATACATAAGTATATGTAGGCATACACATGTATGTATACATAAATATATGTAGGCATACACATGTATGCATACATAAGTATATGTAGGCATACACATGTATGTATACATAAGTATATGTAGGCATACACATGTATTCATACATAAGTATATGTAGGCATACACATGTATGCATACATAAGTATATGTAGGCATACACATGTATGCATACCTAAGTATATGTAGGCATACACATGTATGCATACCTAAGTATATGTAGGCATACACATGTATGCATACCTAAGTATATGTAGGCATACACATGTATGTATACCTAAGTATATGTAGGCATACACATGTATGTATACCTAAGTATATGTAGGCATACACATGTATGTATACCTAAGTATATGTAGGCATACACATGTATGTATACCTAAGTATATGTAGGCATACACATGTATGTATACCTTAGTATATGTAGGCATACACATGTATGTATACCTAAGTATATGTAGGCATACACATGTATGTATACCTAAGTATATGTAGGCATACACATGTATGTATACCTAAGTATATGTAGGCATACACATGTATGTATACCTAAGTATATGTAGGCATACACATGTATGTATACCTAAGTATATGTAGGCATACACATGTATGTATACCTAAGTATATGTAGGCATACACATGTATGTATACCTAAGTATATGTAGGCATACACATGTATGTATACCTAAGTATATGTAGGCATACACATGTATGTATACATAAGTATATGTATGCATACACATGTATGTATACATAAGTATATGTAGGCATACACATGTATGTATACATAAGTATATGTAGGCATACACATGTATGCATATGTAGGCATACACATGTATGTATACATAAGTATATGTAGGCATACACATGTTTGTATACATAAGTATATGTAGGCATACACATGTATGTATACATAAGTATATGTAGGCATACACATGTATGTATACATAAGTATATGTAGGCATACACATGTATGTATACATAAGTATATGTAGGCATACACATGTATGTATACATAAGTATATGTAGGCATACACATGTATGTATACATAAGTATATGTAGGCATACACATGTATGTATACATAAGTATATGTAGGCATACACATGTATGTATACATAAGTATATGTAGGCATACACATGTATGTATACATAAGTATATGTAGGCATACACATGTATGTATACATAAGTATATGTAGGCATACACATGTATGTATACATAAGTATATGTAGGCATACACATGTATGTATACATAAGTATATGTAGGCATACACATGTATGTATACATAAGTATATGTAGGCATACATATGCATGTATACATAGGTATGTAGGTATACGTATGTATATATATAGATGTGTATCTAGGTTTGTATCTAGGTATACGTATATATATATATATATATAGGTATGTATCATGAGTTACGTATGTATATATAGACATGTATCTAGATATGCGTATGTATATATTAGTGTGTATCTAGGTATACGTATGTATATATAAGTGTGTATCTAGGTATACGTGTGTATATATAAGTGTGTATCTAGGTATACGTATGTATATATAAGTGTGTATCTAGGTATACGTATGTATATATAAGTGTGTATCTAGGTATACGTATGTATATATAAGTGTGTATCTAGGTATACGTATGTATATATAAGTGTGTATCTAGGTATACGTATGTATATATAAGTGTGTATCTTGGTATACGTATGCATATATATGTATGTATCTTGGTATACGTATGCATATATATGTATGTATCTATGTATACGTATGTATATATATGTATGTATCTATGTATACGTATGTATATATATGTATGTATCTATGTATACGTATGTATATATATGTATGTATATATATGTATACGTATGTATATATATGTATACGTATGTATATATATGTATGTATCTATGTATACGTATGTATATATATGTATGTATCTATGTATACGTATGTATATATATGTATGTATCTATGTATACGTATGTATGTAAAGGTTTGCATCTACTTATACGTATGTAAGTAAAGGTTTGCATCTACTTATACGTATGTATCTAGGTATTCGTATGTATTTAGGTATACGTATGTATATATATATAGTGCGAACCAAACTATTATGTAAGTAGGTTTTCTTTGGATTTGTTCGTAACCTATTAGTGTAAGCTCCCTGTGTTTTCTTTGGTATGTTGCCGCACTAGTTATACCAACATTTGTATAAAACATTTCGATTCCAAAATGTTACTTGGTGTCAAATATCAAACAAATTGATTGTCAAGTTAACCAAATTATCATGCAAACAATTTTATAAACATTTAATTCTTGGTATAAAATAACAATAAAGCATCGAAATCAGTACAATTATTATCAAGAGTCATAATTATGATAGCCAGCGGTGGGGAAATATCTATTTTGAAACAATGTGATGCGCTTCGCTTGGAGATGTTTCCTCCTTTTTTCTCCATCAGAGAAAGAATTCTGTCGTCCATCGATGATGTTAAATTTTCAATTTCAGTGAATTTAATGGAAATTGCTGCTTTCACGATAGCCTCTCAAAAGTTATCTTTTGATGTATACTGTTTATCATTTTGATAAACCCGCCTTTTCAAGATAGCCCACAGGTTATCTATGCAATTTAAATCAGGAGAGCAAGCAGGCCACTCCATAACGCGATCTTTTTTTAGTCCTTTTGATGCTAACAACTCAGCAATGGCTGCAGATGCATCGTTACGTGCATAATCATGCATAAACATTAAAATCAAAAAAATAATAAATGTTCCATAGGTTTCACAGATTTGACGAACGTTTTCGATTGTTCGTCGGATCATCCTCAGGTGTCAAAAGCAAATGAACAAAAAAGCTGGAGAAAGAAGAGAATTTTAAAAAGACGATAGAGAAACGCACATAGAACGTTTTCCGCATTGTTCCAGGAAGTCATTGGCGATTTAAAATCCAGCGACGCTAGATGGCATCACAGAACAAAATCGCATTACGTTAAGCATTTTAAAATGTTACCACAGGTTTAATATGTAATGTTGTTAATGTTGTTGTGTTTTATGTATATAGCTTCGAGTATTTTTTATTATTAAAAAATGGTTTGAGAATGTATGATTTAAGTGTTATTAACTAGAATGTGTCTTAAATAACAGGGAGACAGTTATGTTTATATATATATATATACGTACGTAAATCTAGATACATACCTGGTTCACAGAGTCAGCCTTGAATCTGGAAGCAGTCGCCATATCCACTCGGCCAACGTAAACTGTGACGTAATAAATGGAAATTAAGATCTATATGTACCTAGAAGCGGGAATAGATAGAAGACTAGTCGAGAGTGTTCGACGAACGTATTCGGAACTTTGCATTAGAGCTGTTTGAAAGTCTATTTTTAACATCCCCGAGAGTGCTCAACTTTAATTTCTTAAACGGGGCTTAGTATAATATTTATAAATAAATATTAAATTATATATATACGCATACATACACCGAGATACATACCTATATATACATATATATATATATATATATATATATATATATATATATATATATATATATATATATATACGTACATCTAAATACATAGCTATATATATTTGTATATATGTACACCTTGATAAATACATGTATACGTAAACCTAAATAAATACATATATTTATATGTATATCGAGATAATTACCTATATATATATATATATATATATATATATATATATATATATATATATATATATATTGTTGTGTACAGTTATATATCCGTATGTGTGTATATATATATATATATATATATACGATATATGTATGTATATACAGTTACGTATATATATGTATATATATATATATACGATATATGTATGTATATACAGTTACGTATATATATGTATATATATATATATATATATACATACATACGATATATGTATGTATATACAGTTATGTATATATATATATACATACGATATATGTATGTATATACAGTTATGTATATATATATATACATACTATATATGTATGTATATACAGTTATGTATATATATATATATATATATATATATACATACTATATATGTATGTATATACAGTTATGTATATATATATATATACATACTATATATGTATGTATATACAGTTATGTATATATATATATACATACTATATATGTATGTATATACAGTTATGTATATATATATATACATACTATATATGTATGTATATACAGTTATGTATATATATATACATACTATATATGTATGTATATACAGTTATGTATATATATATACATACTATATATGTATGTATATACAGTTATGTATATATATATACATACTATATATGTATGTATATACAGTTATGTATATATATATATACATACTATATATGTATGTATATACAGTTATGTATATATATATACATACTATATATGTATGTATATACAGTTATGTATATATATATATACATACTATATATGTATGTATATACAGTTATGTATATATATATACATACTATATATGTATGTATATACAGTTATGTATATATATATACATACTATATATGTATGTATATACAGTTATGTATATATATATACATACTATATATGTATGTATATACAGTTACGTATATATATATATATATATTTATGTATATATATACTATATATGTATGTATATACAGTTACGTATATATATTTATGTATATATATACTATATATGTATGTATATACAGTTACGTATATATATATATATATGTATATATACTATATATGTATGTATATACAGTTACGTATATATATATGTATATATATACTATATATGTATGTATATACAGTTACGTATATATATATGTATATATATACTATATATGTATGTATATACAGTTATGTATATATGTATATATATACTATATATGTATGTATATACAGTTATGTATATATGTATATATATACTATATATGTATGTATATACAGTTATGTATATATGTATATATATACTATATATATATGTATATACAGTTATGTATATATATATACATACTATATATGTATGTATATATATATATGTATATATATACTATATATGTATGTATATACAGTTATGTATATATATATATATATGTATATACTATATATGTTTATACAGTTATGTATATATATACATACATACTATATATGTATGTATATATAGTTATGTATATATATACATACATACTATATATGTATGTATATATAGTTATGTTTATATATATATACATACTATATATACATACATACTATATATGTATGTATATATAGTTATGTATATATATACATACATACTATATATGTATGTATATATAGTTATGTTTATATATATATACATACTATATATACATACATACTATATATGTATGTATATATAGTTATGTTTATATATATATACATACTATATATCATTACGAGACACTGGAGCGACCCAGTCCGTAGTACTAAAGAAGTGCTTGCCACGTGGTGCTACTACAGCTACGGGCGAAGTCACTACAATACGAGGAGTTGGGAATGTCCGTGTCAACATTCCAATCCACAAGGTCACCCTCGAGTCCGAAATTGTGCAAGGCACCGTCGAACTCGGAGTAGTAAACAATCTGCCTATGAGAGGCATATCAATGATTCTCGGCAACGACTTGGCCGGTGATAAAGTCAACCCTCTTTCCTGGAGCGAAGGAGATACCGAAGGCCGAAACAGTGAGACCGAGAACTCCCGGTGTGATACCATTGGTTGTAGTCGCACGGAGAAAGCCCCAAATAACCGGAGGAGGACACGCTAAAAGTAACGGCAATTCGCCCAACCCCGGTCCCCGAACTTTTAAAGTCGGAGGCAAAGTTCTTATGCGATTGTCCATGACCGGCGACCCTTCGAGAAATCGATATTACGGACCGTACGAAATCGCCCGAATGGCTAGCGACTCTCGTTACGTCCTTAACACGCCCGACCGCCGAAAAGCTAAGCAGCGGTGTCATGTGGCTATGATGAGGCCGTACGATTAGGTAGAATCTGTTTAACCCTGACCCCAAATATATATATAGCCGTTCAAATGTCTCCCCCTACAAAACAGTAAACTTAGATTAGGTTAGGTAAACTCCAAAATAGGGTTACGAAAAAGGCCTCGCGATGCGAGTCTTTTTCGTCTTTTAGGGAAGGAGGTGTTACAAATGTAGGGATATCTATCGAGATTAAGAATATATATATATAGATAGGGTTCATCTACACATATTTGTATATGACGAGATCCGAGAAACAATTTCAGCAGGCAGGTTGGACTTTGTGGGGTCATGTCTATTTTTAGCCAACACGACCGAGAAGAAGAAGGTGTACGTATATATATATATATATATATATATATATATATATATATATATATATATATATATATATATACATATTATCTAGTTTACGTATACATATATATATATATATATATATATATATATATATATATATATATATATATATATATATATACATATTATCTAGTTTACGTATACATATATATATATATATATATATCGTTAAATATGATAGAGAACTTTTGTCTACATACTTTTTAAAAAAATGTTTTGTTTCAATGAGTAGAGCTTTAAGTATATGCAGTTATTTTTTGTTGCTTGTGTGTTCTAGAATAAAGGTGTTATCTCCTAAAAAAAATTAAATTGGGATCGGCGGCAAAAATGTTTTTTTTAGATGTGCAATTGCGTCGACAAGGTTGTGTTGTTCAAGACTATGTATATGTTTTTTCTTTAAGTGTGGAAACTAGGTTTGTCCTATTCGAAACCTTAATCGAGGGGAAGAGCTATTGGTAATAATCTAGTTAGAAGTTTTGAATTTAATTTAGAAAATAATGAGTTTATTTTTTTTATTAATAGGAAGTATATTTTTATTGATAATTTTTTTTTTAAACCTGTTAAACTATTTATATAGCTATTGTTTTTTGGTTTCAGTAGAATAATTTTATATTTGTATTTGGCGAAGGATTGGATTTTGTTAATACTTTAGTAGAGTTTATTTTAAATTGTCGAATTTGTTCGTCAATGACATTGTTGGGGAAGCCATTTTTTATCAGTCTTTTTAACATTAAGTTGAAAGATAGTTGGGGGGGAGGAGATTAGTTTAGCACGAGATAATAGGTGTTTAATAATAGCTATTTCGTATCGAAAGGAACATTCGTTAAGTACAAGGGTTTTTATTAGTAGAATTTTTTATATACGTTGATGTAGAGAATTCATTTTTGTTGGTGTCTATTAGAACATCCAAAAATGGATTTTATTGTTTATGTTTAATTCGTGGGTAAATTTTATCACATGGTTATTTTGGAAAGTTGTTGGCAATGTTTTGTAGTATTTTTTTAAATTCTGATTTTCAAATACATATTTCATTCTTAAAATAATTTCCTTTTCACGCGAAGAAGGCATTTACAAGTGTTTTCTTATCACTTGAAACTACAAGTGATTTATTTCGAAAATAAATAATCGTTGTATGATGTCTTTTCTTGTTTAAGTATAAAGAACCCAATATATTTTCTTATATTCTTTAAATACTAGTTAACGTGGAGGAACTCGGGTGATTTATAATGGTTGATGACAAGACAAGATGGTAAGTTATAGAAAGACCAAGACTGAAAATATGGGAAAAATATAAAACGTGCGTTTAGCACAACTTTATTTGCCGAGACTGAACAAAGGGGTTTGCGCACCAAAAAGAATACATGAGACTTATTCGCACATACTACGTGATCATACAGGTCGCGTAGTAATCTTCACTTCAGTGCGGTGACAAGGCCATTCGCCTTGTCACTACTTCTCTCCAGTGTACTATTTCAGTTGATCATTCAACAACATGAATTTCCCACAATAAATAGTTGTTTAGTTTTATTGAATTTCTTTTTACAAATTTGAACAAATTGTCAACATGTTCAGTTGAGGTATAGCCATATTTGATGCTGGAATAACATTTTTAGGCATTTTTTTTTAACTTCTATGAAACATTTACAATGACCTTTTCTTTTTGGTTCATTTTTAATTTTCTCATATGAAAAATTGTTCCATTGCTTTGTGAAAGTAAAACTATTTTCGGATTTTTAACAAATTAAATTCGGTCGGCAAAAATATAATTTAATTATTTTTTTGAATAATTTTTCCTCATTTTACAATATCATCCTGAATATAAAGACATTGAAAAATGTAAATTTTACTTAGTTTCATCAATATTTGTTTATTGAAAGTTATTCTTTTTCTTGCCATCCAAATAGTAGTGTGCATAAATGAATCCCTTAGCTGAACAAATATTTTTACACAATCCGAAAAACATGGCGATTATATGAAATAACTAGAAGAATACGCCTCCGAGGACGGGTAAAATTAATTCTTCAAATAGAACAGTTTTGCACCACTTTTATGTCCCCTTTTGGAGATGAAAATTAAAACATTATGCTCGTAAACCTTGTCTAGAATCGTTATCCCAATGTTGATATAAATCCAGTACATGAGATTTAGTCAAGAATTCAGAAAATTTGGCATAATAACCACAAAACGTTAATTCGGCAGTAGATATAGATGTAAATTCCGTTTATTTCTCCTTTTCTGTGACATCTTCAAAATATTTCAAGATAAATCTTCTCTTCAAGAGAAATTTAGAATTCTGATAGGGGTTTGCATTTGTTGTTTAATACGTCACGTCAAATCAACATGTTTCTCAATGTGGTGTTTAGCCTTGATAAGTTCTAACTCATTAGTAAGTAAAGATACATAAATACAATTTGCTATTAGACATATAATAATATCAACAATGAATTTATTGTTGCGATGTCGTGTCTCTGAGGCGTGTATAACCCCCTCATAAACACCACAGCTGGCACCCTTTTTCTGTCATTGTCGTATCACCAATTCACGCGGACACAGGAGGCTTCTTTTCAATAGAGATTGTATTAGCTTAGACAATGACAAATTACAGTGATCATATATATATATATATATATATATATATATATATATATATATATATATATACCTTAAGAGGTGTGTTACTTTGCTAGAGAGAGATACAACAAACATACACACACAGACGGCTTGAACCACCTTGCTATGCTAGTTTATATTGAACGCTCGCCTCACCCTCACTGGGGTTTCTGAGAATGAGCAGATTTTTGCGTGACTGCTCCGTTCGAGTATCTGACGGAAAGAAACTTTTTTTTCTGGAAATCACGTGATACCCTTCAAGTCCGTTTACGCGCTGAGGTTATCCTTTTGACCTTTGATCCGTCAATTATTCTCTCAACCGAAACAGCGGGGTTTCGTTATGTAAAATTATTTCTGCCTTTACTACTTCTGATTCCTTTCAAGATACATTTATTTATTCTAAGAATATCAATGTCACCAAGTCATCATATACTTCCATTCCAAATAGAAAAGTTTCAATGTCCTTTGCTTTGATCATTCAGAAAGACAAATGTTGGAAGCTACCCCAAGAAAAACTATTGCTTTTATTTTCAGCTTTACGTAGCTTTGACATGAGCAGGAAATCAAAGTGGAATTCTTACCATAATGACGAACGGAACTTTGGAAAATATGTGTATTACAGCAAATGTTGTTTATGCAAAGTTTGTGTTGGTGTAATAGAATTTCTGATAAAATTGAATTGTTGGCACTTTTTACTAACGAGTCACCATTTATCAAGACTAAAAGTACTTGAAGATAAGAGTTAATTAGATGGATATATTTTCAGTTGAATGATTAATTACATTTTACCTATAAAATCATGTACAGCATAATTAGGTTAACACACCGGTTCTCGTCAGATGATTAAAGTTAAGCGACGTTGAACCTGGTCAGTACCAGATTGGTGACCATTGGGGAATACCAGGCGCTATGTGTAAAAAAGGCGGTGACACCTCCTTGCATAAACTAACGTCGTCACAAACGGATTGCGGGCTGACAACCGCAACATACAGGTTACACTCTATACAATCTCTGTCATTTTTAATTGGGGAAACATGAGGGGGTTTTATACTAATGGATCACCACTTACCAAGGTCAAAACCCACTCGAGGTGAGATTTTCAATTGGATAATGTAACAGTACAATGAACGGATTAAGAACCATGATTAATTCACAAGAAGGGAAACATTGCCGCGGTAACGTGTTGACAGATGCACAACGTACAACGTACATGTATAGATGAGATGATATCTTTGACCTATCTGCGATTGTATCTCTTCTCTTTTTAATGTTTCACACTAATATTTGACGAGTTGTTTTAGGCAGTTCAATCATAAAATGATTAAACTCAGTATTTATAAATAAACTAGATTGACTCCAGTGAAAATTCCACTGGAATTTCTACATCAATTTGTATAATTTTCTGTTAATAATAATATTTCTTTTGAAAAAATACATTTTTGTCAGGGTCTACTGAGAAAATAAATGACTCTTCTTCCGTAAAAATAATTGTTATTATCAGCTAAATATTCTTTAAATATGTCTCTTATTTCTTTATTTAAAATTGTAGCAATTTAATGATTTTTAAAACAATAATTATTTCTGTCTTCTTACAGTAAAATATAATTATCAGTTAAATATTTTTTTTCAAATTAATAAAACGAATTTCACTTTCAGAAATGTATTTACTTAAAATTGTACTGTTTTAGTCGCCGGGAGTAAAATAATTTAATTTTGGAACAACTACCTTTAAAATGGGTAACGTCGGATTTTTTTACCTTAGCGACATCAGATTACTCACCAAGCATAGTAGACGATCTCATTTTAAACGTTTGTACGAACATGAAATGCATTATATAGATTATATCTTTTTAATGAATATTTTATGTTTCAATTATTTTTAAATTACACAGTTTACACAATTGTTAAAGTGTTTCATCACTAAAGACGCCGTAATCGAGTTTGTGGTTTCTATTTTCACAGTCTAATTTAAAATTAAGCGATGAAAGTTACACAAATCTTTGGTCTCTTTTTGTTAAGAAAGACAAAATAAAAACATTATTTTAGAATTTTAATTAGTGCATGGCGTGGGTCAACGCTAACTGGAAGGAACCAGTTAATCTGCATTCTCAAGACTTCGTGATTTCTTTCCCTCTTGTATTTGTGTATAACTTGAGAAAAACACTAAAAGCAGACACTTCACATTCCGAAGATTGTGTTACCTGCAGTTTTCAAATTGCAATGAAATAAAAAAAAATAATAATAATTCAAAGGAATTGTCAAGTTAAACTTGCGTAACAATCTATTTTATTCAAATACTTAAATTGCAAATATTTTCGTATTAGCAGGTGCTCGACTTTGCTTCCCCATTGTAAAACATTCACAGCAAGAACTCGTTTTTCTCCAACAACGAAAAATAACTTTATTTTATCCTTGTGTGTGCATAGCGTCAGCCAAAATTTCCACGAACATAGCTTTTTCGCAACGGCTTCTCGTCTGTGGAATACATTGCCGCGGAACTGTTTCCCTGCAGACTACAACATATTCGTTTTCAAATCCAATGTCAACAGATTCCTGCCATAAACTGTCTCGACAAGTAACCAAACTTAGTTCATTCCATTAATAATCCTCAATTCTCTCATGAGGTTCTTACCTTTTAACTAGCTATCACTCCATCTCATTTACATTAATCTTTGAGTGTCTTTTGGCCTTGATTAGTGAAAAAAATCATTAAATCATTTTGGGAATAAATGTTGCAAGGTTTTAAATGTCCCATTTTATAAACAAATTGTTATACCATTCGAGTGCAGCTTTAAAGTAAATATTTGAATTGAGAAAAAGTAAATATTTGAATATATACATATATATATATATATATATATATATATATATATGCATATATATATGTATATACATGCATATATATATCCTTATTTATACGCATATATATCCATATATATACCTTTTTGTGTAATTAGGCAGCATACCTTCTCTTATGCATGTTTGGTTAAACATTAGCACCAGCTTCTGTTTATTTCATTTTTTATTCGTTTTTTCGATTCGTCGCACGACCGATTGGGTATTGTCATCCATGTTGTATAAAAATTCGCCATATTTTCGCGAACGTTTTCGACCAACGTATGGTGGATGAATGAGTATGCAAAATAAAAGATTGATGAATTTGTTAAGAAGACGTTTTTAAAGAACATTTCAATACCACTTCAACAACACTTCAACATACCTTGGCGCCTCTCATAACCAGCATGGTTAATACTAGGTTTATTTACTTGTTATTATATATATATATATATATATATATATATATATATATATATATATATATATATATATATATATATATATATATATATATATATATGCAAATTATAGCTAAAAGGTAAACTTTTAGAGAGTTGGACCTATTGTGAAATAAGTAAAGCTCAATATACTGGATAGAGCAAAAATATGGTAAGTCAATGAAAATTGATTAGACCTGCGAATGGAAGCAAATCAATATCTTCAGTTGTTTAAAACAAGGAGCAGTTTAGTTAATAAAAAACATTTCTTTTTTTCTCTTTCATTCCTTAAACAAGGCTTTTCAAAGATTAAAATCTTATCATCAGAGGAAAATTATGATTGATAAGTTGACAGAAGAGGACTGTCAAAGTTCTAAATTTGAAAGAGTTTTTTAAAAAAAATTTTAAATTCAAACGGGTATGAAAATCACCAATAACGAAATCCAAAAGAGCGTGGGGCTCAGAAATATTGGTAAATCCAGAGGAATCTGTATAAAAATCCAACGACAGCGATTCCACCCAGGTCTGTTGTCCTCGGAGAGGGGATCAAATAAGATTTGCCAATATTCTTCCTGTCTTCAGTTAAGCGTATTCCAAGGCAAAAACAACGACAAAATCTCAATGGTATCAAAGAGAACTGTTGCAATGTATAAAAATTACTTGGGAATTGTGGGATAGCATAAAGAAGGGAAGTGAAGAAATAAACGCTAGACAAAATATAGAGGCCGAAGAAAGGGTAGGAACCAAAGAAGAAAAGAAAAAAAGAAAAAAAGAGAAAAAGAAAAGCGTGTGAAAAAAGAGTGCAATCCGACAGGTAGGGGGAGGGGTTAAGGGATTCAAATCAAAATGATATTTAGGCAGACGAAAGGGAGCGGAAGATAAAAGTAAAGATAAAAAATAATAACAATAAATACCAAGGTGGCCTGAACCAAAATGTCTGGTCAGCACAGTGAAATTATGTTCCCGTGGGGAATGTAAGTAGATTAAATACAGATAAAAAACAAAAACTGGCTTTTAAGAAGGATTAGACTGGGATAATTTTGGATGGGGAAAGAATATAGGGACAGGGGTTTTTTATGCTAGTGTGAAAAATGAAACGGTGGGAATATATATAGATATATATCGGTATATATATATATATCGGTATATATATATATATATATATCGGTATATATATACATATCGGTATATAGATATATATCGGTATATATATATATATATATCGGTATATATATATATATATCGGTATATATATATATATATATCGGTATATATACATATATATCGGTATATATATATATATATATCGGTATATATATATATATCGGTATATATCCATATATATACATATCGGTATATATATATATATATGTATATATATATATATATATATACATATATATACATATCGGTATATATATATATATATATATATATACATATATATATATATCGGTATATATATACATATCGGTATATATATATATATATATATATATACATATATATATATATCGGTATATATATATATATCGGTATATATATATATATATATATATATATATATATATATATATCGGTATATATATATATATATCGGTATATATATATATATATATATCGGTATATATATATATATATCGGTATATATATATATATATCGGTATATATATATATATATCGGTATATATATATATATATATATATATATATATATATATATCGGTATATATATATATATATATATATCGGTATATATATATATATATATATATATCGGTATATATATATATATATATATATATATATCGGTATATATATATATATATATATATATATATATATCGATATATATATATATATATCGGTATATATATATATATATATCGGTATATATATATATATCGGTATATATATATATATCGGTATATATATATATATATATATCGGTATATATATATATATATATATCGGTATATATATATATATATATATATATCGGTATATATATATATATATCGGTATATATATATATATATCGGTATATATATATATATATCGGTATATATATATATATATCGGTATATATATATATATATATCGGTATATATATATATATATATATATATATATATCGATATATATATATATATATCGGTATATATATATATATATATCGATATATATATATATCGGTATATATATATATATCGGTATATATATATATATATATCTCGGTATATATATATATATAACGGTAAATATATATATATATATATATATATATATATATAACGGTATATATATATATATAACGGTATATATATATATATATATATATATAACGGTATATATATATATATATAACGGTATATATATATATATATAACGGTATATATATATATATATATATATATATATATATATAACGGTATATATATATATATCGGTATATATATATAACGGTATATATATATATATCGGTATATATATATAACGGTATATATATATATATCGGTATATATATATAACGGTATATATATATAACGGTATATATATATATATCGGTATATATATATAACGGTATATATATATATCGGTATATATATATAACGGTATATATATATATCGGTATATATATATATAGGTATATATATATATATATATCGGTATATATATATATATATATCGGTATATATATATATATATATATCGGTATATATATATATATCGGTATATATATATATATCGGTATATATATATATATATCGGTATATATATATATATCGGTATATATAAATATATATCGGTATATATATATATATATATCGGTATATATATATATATATCGGTATATATATATATATATATATCGATATATATATATATATATATCGGTATATATATATATTTCAGTATATATATATATATCGGTATATATATATATATATATATATATATCGGTATGTATATATATATAAATATATCGGGATATATATATATATATCGGTATATATATATATATATATATATATCGGTATATATATATATATATATATAGATATACCGATATATATATGTATATATATATCGGTATATATATATATATATATATATATATATATATATCGGTATATATATATATAAATATATATATATATATATATCGGTATATATATATAAATATATATATATATATCGGTATATATATATAAATATATATATATATATCGTATATATATATAAATATATATATATATATATATCGGTATATATATATATAAATAATTATATATATCGGTATATATATATAAATATATATATATATATATATATCGGTATATATATATATATCGGTATATATATATATAAATATATATATATATATATATATCGGTATATATATATATAGATATATATCGGTATATATATACATATATATATATATCGGTATATATATATATATCGGTATATATATATATATCGGTATATATATATATATATCGGTATATATATATATATATATATATATATATCGCTATATATTTATATCGGTATATATATATATATATATATATATATATCGGTATATATATATATATATATATATCGGTATATATATATGTATATATATATATCGGTATATATATATGTATATATATATATCGGTATATATATATATATATATATATATATATATATATATCGCTATATATTTATATCGGTATATATATATATATATATATATATATATATATATATATATATATATATATCGCTATATATTTATATCGGTATATATATATATATATATATATATATATATATATATATATATATATATATCGCTATATATTTATATCGGTATATATATATATATATATATATCGGTATATATATATATATATCGCTATATATTTATATCGGTATATATATATATTTATATCGGTATATATATATATATATATCAGTATATATATATATCGGTATATATATATATATATATATATCGGTATATATATATATCGGTATATATATATATTTATATCGGTATATATATATATATATATATCAGTATATATATATATATATCGGTATATATATATATCGGTATATATATATATCAGTATATATATATATATATATATATCGGTATATATATATATCAGTATATATATATATATATATCGGTATATATATATATCGGTATATATATATATCGGTATATATATATATATCGGTATATATATATATATATATATATATATATATATATATATATATCGGTATATATATATATATATCGGTATATATATATATATATATCGGTATATATATATATATATATATCGGTATATATATATATATCGGTATATATATATATCGGTATATATATATATATATATATATATATATATATCCATATATATATATATATCGGTATATATATATATCGGTATATATATATATATCGGTATATATATATATATATATATCGGTATATATATATATATATATATATATCGGTATATATATATATATATATATATCGGTATATATATATATATATATATATATATATATATATATATATATATATCGGTATATATATATATATCGGTATATATATATATATATATCGGTATATATATATATCGGTATATATATATATATCGGTATATATATATATATATATATATATCGGTATATATATATATATATATCGGTATATATATATATATATATATATCGGTATATATATATATATATCGGTATATATATATATATATATATATCGGTATATATATATATATCGGTATATATATATATCGGTATATATATATATATCGGTATATATATATATATATATATATATATATATATATATATATATATATATATATATATATCGGTATATATATATATATCGGTATATATATTGGTATATATATCGGTATATATATATATCGGTATATATATATATCGGTATATATTTATATATACATATATATATATAAGTATGTATATTTATATAAGCAATTTTTTTTAAATAACAGAATTATTAAGCTTAATTATACTTCTTGTATGTTTTTTTTTCTAATTATTTTGTTTCATATTAGAATTAAAAAAATAATGTATGCTCTTTTTCGTCGAATCATCATCAAGTAAAAAAGCAAAGGGACAAAAAAACTAGAGAAAAGAATAAATTTCAAAAGATAGCAGAGAAACAAGCCCGTGAAGTTTCTCGGCTATGTTTTGAAATCTTTTTTTCGATAGCTTTTTGTTCATTAGCTTATTTCACCTGATCATTATTTTACGAAGAATCGAAAACGTTCGTGATACATATGGAACATGTATTATTATTTGTATTATTTGAGTACAGAAATATTCATTCGAAAAAAAAATTAATATATAATGTAGTATAAGAATTCTGTTATTTTTACAATTCTTGCTGACATAAAAAAATGTTGCCTGAATCCACACATAATATAGAGTAGGGTAAAAGCGTGCAGACGAAAAGGTAGATCTGTGTGCCGGGTTCTCGCCTCATGACCGTCTTAAATTATCACTTCCTACACTGAAGAGAGCAATTCGTTTAAAACGACATCGTCTGTAGGTAAAATACAATTTAATATTTGTTTATAAATATTATTACTAAGCCCCTTTCATGTAAATTAATGTGAACATTGTTAGCATATATTTAAAAATAGACATTAGAAAGCAAGACTTTGAGTAAGATCATCGAGTTCTCTAGTCTGTCTTAATATTTATTCTGTAATGGGCATAAATATATCTTAAGTTCTCTATATCGCGTGGTGACTTGAAATGGCCGTGAGGGTAAGGTGAAAGCGTACAGATCGAAAGGTGGATCTGTGAACCGGGTTCTCGCCTCATGACCGTCTAAATTATCATTTCCTACACTGAAGATAGCAATTAACTCGAAACGACGTCGTCTGTAGGTAACATACTATTATTGTCCTATTTGCTATTTTTATAACGTTAGGTATGTTTATATGTTTATATATTTTTAGGTACAGGATTCATTCCTAAACTAATTAACTGATCATTCAACTATTATGGATTTTGGAACACAGCTGATAGACGTTAGAGGTCGTAATGTGGCTATACTTAGTTTTATGAAAAGATGTTGGGCTTTTAAAGTTGTGGAAGTTCTCAGACAGACACTTCTAATTTTTCCCCGAGGTGTTACACTAAGCTAAGTCCTACATGTAGGACATCCAACAGTTGACAGCAACTCAATATAGTCATATGAGTCTCTTTTCGAAGATTTGAGGCGACATGGCATGGCCTTCGCTACAAACACCTAAAGGCCATTACAATTTGAGGGAACTTGGTCTTCTTGATGCACGGACTTCGTGCCGACTGTAGGCTAGCCACCTGTTGTTCTGCGCGTTATGCAACTGAGAAGAATCACAGCATCGCCAACTCGACTAGCTGTTTGGTCTTGTTTGGAAGTTTCTTGGATTCTGTTGACATTGCCAGTGAGTAGTTGGCCCTTGCGACTCTTGTATAGCGAAGATCCTTGTTCCGTGTTTTCTTTGTAGTCGCCACTCCGATGCACATCTCTCTCGTCAGGTCAACATCGCCTTTCTGCATCTTGCCACAACATTTTTCTCTCCTGAATCATTCACATCCCCGTTGCAATCTTTCAGCTCACATAACACGGCCTTCAAAGTATTGAAGGAGCTTTAGCTAATATTTCCGTGTTTTGAATCCAGTGCGAATCGTCATCATGTAGGTCACCTTCTTTCAACATTCCAGTGTTTCCCAGTCGTCCATCGTCGCCATCTCGACAACCCACCAATAGTACACATAAACAAATATCCGTTGTACCTTACCGCTATTAAATACTTATAGTAATTGAATCAAACAAAATACGGCGTGTAGTATTTTAAACAATGTACACAACTCTCCACGTGAAATAACAACTACTTAAAACAATTCGTGGGAGAAAATACAACATACATAACTGTTCAGGCACACACATCAACAGGTGCTTAACACGTGCTGAAAATATTTCAACCAAAATATTTCTTGACCATCTTCACCGTCGTACACACTTAAGTCTTTATACCTTTCGATGTTATATAAATAAAATGTTTATACCTTTCGATGTTATATAAATAAAATGTCTATACTTTATTTGTATGGATTACGTTGTTAATTTATTTAATTTGCGTTAATTCCTCTGCAAACCCACGGAGGACGGGGGGCTGAAAACTGTCCATTATACGAGATGGCGGTTCTATTCCAGTAACTCAATTAAACATGTCACATTGATATATGTTTTTCATCTATAATTCTGATAGTTTTGGCACGCCTTTTTTCCATACGTTCATTTTACTTTTCTTGATTTTCTTACATACTTGTCTTATTTCATTTTACTTTTATCCTCCAGTTTTTTTCTTCTTCTACAAAAGCATTCGGCCATTCAAAATATGTATTGTATTATTATGAATATAGGACCGACTCAACTTATCCTATCTGTCTGACGTCTGTGTTTTAAAGGCGTCGCCTTTTGGAACAATATTTATCTCCCCTTCCCTTTTCTGTAGCCAGAAGAATGTCTGGATATAAATGAAACTCTCTATGTCATATTAAAATCGTGTCATACAATTGAGAGTCCATCCTGCATATTTATCTCAGTCAATTTTAAATAACAGGTCGGACTAAAATAAACAGTCCTTTCAATTCTTATTCGCCAAACAATCTCCTAAAATAAACACTCCTTAAACTATATATATTCAAAGAAGAATCCAGTACACTTGCATCGAATTGCTAACTCATAAGGCTATGTAGTCTTCATGTGCACCTTTTAACAAATATCTAGAATATCTTCTAAGTAATATTCAGTTTCTTAATAAAATAACATAGGTAACAACACCTTCTGCAAGCAATATGTTTGTGGTGATTTTAATGTTCAGTGTTTAATGGCTCGTGATGATTGGGATGTTTTGTCACAATTCTTTCCTTACTCTGATTGTTGATAAACCCACATGCTTGCTGACACTTTAAAACCTTCTTGTTTTTTTCTTGGCAACTTATCCTAAACAGTGCACAGCTCTTGTTCTTTCCCTTCTATGAGTCTCTGATCAATTAAAATCAAAACGACGTTCAGTAAAACCTCTGTAGTCCCTTTACATCGCAGAGTGTATCAATAATCGATGACTGATTATGATAGACTCAGATATTTCATATCGGAAATCCCTTCGCATTCAATTTTCGGATCAGTTACATTTGAGGCACCCCAGAATCAGCAAATACGAAAAGGGCTCATTTGGGTCGACAACGACGTTTTTGACTTCCGGTTTAACCTGTAAACAAACAATACTCGCGCACGTTGAACCTGTAAACAAACAATCCTTGCGCACACTTCACAGATTTTGTTTTGTAAAAGTTTTCTTCATTTTGTAAATAAACCTTTTTTTAATTAAAACTATTCTGCGTTATTTTGATTTTCGTTTTGAAAATAATTTTTTTTCAATGAAACATGTGCGTCTAACAAAATGTGCTTGTCAATATGTTTTACAAAAACATTTTAATTTAATTTAAAAAGTTTTATTTACAAACCTTTTCGTTTTGTAAAACTTTTTTTCGTTTTATAAATAAAACGATGTATTTTAAAAATGTATTTTATTATGCTTGTAAATAAATATTTAATATACCACCCTTTTTCTTAAAAAAATATTTCCCTACATTAAAAATCGACCTTTTGTCTTACTTTTCCCCGTGGGGACATGTATATAGGAAAACTTGTTTTTTTTTAAATAAAAGTCATAAAAAGTTTGGTAATGAAAAATTATGTATGGTTTAAATGTTATTTCGTTTGTTTATGCATTTTGCTTACAAAAAAGTTTGTAAATTTATTTTTTATCTCTAAAGTTTACAAAACAAAACGTTTTTACATACAAATAGTTTTAATTTTTTAAAGTTTTATTAAAATTTACATATTTTTGTAAAACATATTGACGAGCACATTTTTCATTAAAAATATGTTTTATTTATAAAACGAAAAACCAAACAACGTAGAATAATTTAAAACCAGGGTTTATTTACAAAACGAAATAAAACGTTTTGTAAATATTTTTTTTAATTGAAAAAAATCTGCGAAATATGCATAAGTATTGCTTGTTTTAAGGTTAAACCGGAAGTCAAAGACCCCGGTGTCGATCTAAATGGGTATTTTCTGATTCTCGGGTGCCTTAAATCTAATTGATCCCCCTTTTCAGAAAAGAAGGTGTATCGCATTCGATATAACCAATGTATTTCAGCAAAGATCCGACAGCCAACCTTGGTACATCCCTGAATATTCACAGAAATCACTATTTCAATTGCTTTCAACGAAATCGATGCTCTGAAGCTAAAGTCGCTTTTAAAACTGCCTGCAACCATAAAAAAAAAACGCGAAAGAGTCCTGTGCCCAATCCGTTAAATCGAGAGTGGCTGAGCAGAGACTTGGTTCCCACGAGTTTTGGCGAATAACAAACAGTCCTAAACAGATGTAAGACCCTTATTCCAACCATAATCAATGGGACAGAGCGGATATCCCCAGCATCTAATGAACCCAAACTTTTCGCAAAGAACTTTGCATAAAATTTTACCCTTTGCGGTCAGGGCCTCTTATCTCTAGAATGTCCTCATGACCGTAAATACTCTAGGCGACATTCACATATCTGTCTGAAATGACGACACCACGCTCTAATCTCGTCATGTGGGCGAAACGGACGCGCATATATCCGAGGCAATGGCTGAATCCTTAGAAAGTGACATCCAGTCTGTAGTGGAATGGGGTCATAAACGGATGGTAACATTTAATACTTCTAAGACAAAGCTCTTTTCTATGAACAACTACAATAAACCTATTCAACCACCGATTGCCATGGCAAATAACACCCTACCTGATAGTCGAACGTTCTCAATCCTCGGCCTAACATTCACAGGTAGCATGAATTTGAACAAATACATAGAAGACATTGCCAAACGTGCTACAAAGAAGGTTGGCTCCCTCTACCGTGCTAGTTAACTCCTCAAACCCGACAGTATTCTATATCTCTACAAAGCAACCATACATGGAGTATTGTTGCCGCATCTGGGCTGGTGCACCATCTACTAGTCTCTCCCTCTTAGACAAAGGTTTAGAACAAGTCGCTAATCCAATAGATCCCTCACTATCCACCAATCTCCAGCTCCTGTCCCATCGCCGCAATGTTGCAACATTGTGTTTGTTTTACAAGTACTCCAATGGAATGTGCTCCGATGAACTTGCTGCTCTGGTGCCCTCCTCGATGTAAATACACTCGACCAACCCGACAATCAGCTAAGTTCAATCCATTTACTGTGGAGATCCCAAAATGCCGGAGACCCTTCTACTCTCATAGCTTATTTCCTCGTGCTGCCGGCCTTTGAAACTCCCTCCCTGCTCCCTGTTTTCCCGACTGTACCGACATGCAGAAATTAAAAACTAATGCGAACAAGCATCTCGCTGCATACCTCCCAATTTAGGATGACCCGCAAAACTTTCACCTTAATTCTCAGTAACACCTTACGTTTACAGTGGCGGTTTGCCTTGTTTGGGGTGAGCTTTGTTAAAAAAAAAATGTTGCCAAACTTATCAAGAACCTTCACACCAATAAGGCAACTGGTCCTGACAACATTCCAGTTATAGTGCTAAAGAAGCTTCAACCGGAACTAGCTCATATTCTTATAAAGCTGATCAATCGTTGCTTAAAAGAGAAATGCTTCTCATTATCTTGGAAAACTTCGTAAATCTGCCCAGTATTTTAAAATACTGGAGATCAGTTTTTTGCATATCAGTACAGACGTATCAGTCTCTTGTGCGTCATGAGTAAGTAGTTTGAATCTGTAATAAATTTAGAAGTTGACAACCACGTCAGCAAAAACAATCTACTTAGTGACAAGCAATATGGAGTTCGTCCTGCAAGATCAACAGCTGACGTGCTGACTGTAATATCGCACAAAACCAGTAACTATATCGACGGGAGGTTCGTTTCTGTGGCGATAGCATTTGCCTTTGAGAGGGTTTGGCACAAAGGTTTGCTTCGCAATGTTGATAGCCATAGAATAGTTGGAAATATCCTCTCAACCAGAAAATACTTTTTCTTTGTTAGGTCTATAAAAGTAATAAAAGCAAATAGTACCAATGCCAGCGTGTTTCAAAAATCCATTATGGGCCCAACCCTTTTCCTGATATTAACCAATGATCAATAATCATATTCCGAGATCTTTTGGTGACATCTACACATACAAGACGACCATATACGACAGCATTTCAAAGAGCACTAATGATCAGAATCTGTCTTATCTCTCTCTTTTGGCCTGGGGCACGTGGTGCAATGGGGAGGGGCACGGCTTGTTACTTTTAATACCTCTAAAACCAAGCTTCTCTCCTTTCACCACCAACGCTCTAACCCTAGTTTTGTCGCAATCGTAATAAATTTCTCTCTATTGATAAGCTCCTATGATTGACCTTCAATCCAGAGCTGAAATGGAAGACTTACGGCAAATCAATTGCTAAGGTTGCTGTAAAAATGGTTTGATCATTCTACCGCTCCAAAAAAATGCCCCACTCCTGACACAATCTTCTACTTGTAAAAGAGTCAGATACGTCCTAAGATGGAGTACTGTTGTTACACATGAAGGGGACCGCTCATTGTACTCTGTTATATTTTTTAATAATAAAGGATTTAACGCATATATTATATTAAAGCTGGGTTAATCAACGTTTGTTTCACTAAAGTTATATATATATATATATATATATATATATATATATATATATATATATATATATTAATCAGACAATATACATGTTAAAATATTCATCGATTCGAGGATTGAGATATACTTGTAAAAGCTTTCATTTCAATGGTTCTTAAATATCCGTAAGTTGCAATTAACTGACTAAGTGAACCATCTCTTACTAAGCTTCTATTACTTCCACCCCCTTTCATTGTATATTGTTTGACGCCCACTCTTATTTTATATGCTTCTAATTATTGCTTCAATCTCTCTCTCTTTCTCTCTCTCTCGCTGTCTCTCGCTCTCTCTCGCTCTCTTTCCCTACACCACCGCTTCCTTTAAAACCTTTTCCCTCTCTCCATCCTTCATAGGCTTGGTCAGGATGAGGTTCGGGCGTCTTGAGGATATCTAACCTCCTTTTTTTTCGGTTATCCTCTCGACAGTGACATCTATCCTTAATTTCATTTTCGCGACAATGTCGTCCTTTGTGATCATTGCATGTTCGTACTACGAGCACATACGACGCGCCTTCATTTTGTCTGAGATCGACGTAACTGAAAGTCCGATGCAACATCTTTCTCTCCATGATCGATAGTCTTCTTTCTGCTTCCTTCGTACGGCCAGCATTCGGGGCCGTAGAAAGCAGCAGTAAAAATTTGAAACATCTGGATTTTATGCTAATTGACATTTGCTTCAGATATCAATATACCAATCATATATCACTATTTATTAGATGGGTCATAGAAACATTAGAATTGTCAGAGTTTCAGATGGAATATAGTATACGTCAGTCTTAAGGTGGAAATAATCAACGCCATGTTGTCGCAAACCTCGGGATTTCACTTTCCACTGTTAATCGAGTGATTGTCCAATTCATCAGGGAGTGAAGATATTAGCCTCTTAGCCTAGTTAGTTCAGGATCCTTTAACCGCAATCTTCGTTATTAACGATGAAAAGGGGAGTCTATTTACTTTTGAAATGTCTGTGTATATAATATAACAGTCTGAAGATCTTGTATGGTTGTTTGATAGAAGTGATGGGAATAATGGAATATGTTAAGTAGTAGTAGCATTAGTAGTAATATCGGCAGTAGTATAATAGGGTAGTAGTGGTAGTAGAAGAAGAAATGGGAGGAGAGAATGGATATTTAATAAAGCGAAATAAAATTCGAATGAAGAATTAAAGGAGAAAACAGTCACCATGGCAACAAGAGTTTTGATTGAAGGATTTAAATATAGAAGATTTATTTTTGTATTAATCTTTTCATATTTTCTTTTCAAATTAGTGGCACGGTGTGGTCTTCTACTAGCGTTAATATTTTTGTTTTAGCAATAAAACATTTTAAGAGCAAAATAATAAATTTAACTTTAATTTGCTTTATTTCTATTGTCCAAACAACGCATTATTAAAAAATATGTACGCTTTAAAACAAAAAAGAATATGAACAAAAAAAAACATTTAGAAAGATTGGTTCGTTTTTTATTTCTTATGTTGGAAAAATATAAATGTTTTGTTCAAAACAAAATATTTTATAAAGAATATTAATTTGTTTCATTTTTTTACTTTTTGGCTTATAACATTTACTTTTAAATTCTTCGTGTGTGTGTGTGTGTGTGTGTGTGTGTGTGTGTCACAGTGTTAACCATTTTATTTTCTAAAGGAAAATAAAAAAGAATAAAAATTTAGTTTAATCATGTTCATCTAACGTGAAAATGTAAGTATCTTTTGTCAAATAAATATTTATTTCCGTCTGAAACTGAAAATGCGGAAAAAGAAAAAATCAGTATAGTTATTTCACTATTGATTCATGCCGAGGGGGCATTTATTCGTTTTAATTACGGATGCAACCTACCATTTTATGGTCATTTAGGAGATTATGGCCATCTTTCTATCGGGAATCTTCGTCGAACTTTCGGCCAATTTTACCTCCGACCTTCTTCAGGTGCGTCTTGTTGAACTCGGAAATCTGTACGAAATTCTATACAGATTGCCAAGTTCGACAAGACGCACCTGAAGAAAGTTCAGAGGTTACATTGGTCGAAAGATTGTGAGGATAACATGCAAGATGAGAAAAGTAGTTTGAAAAATCAAAATAATACAAACATATATATTGTAAATATTGTGTAAACGATATATTCGACTTAACACATAGGCGGAACCCTGAGTCAGAATGGAGCTAGGAATAATGGAAATAAGGGGGTGGGGGTGCTGAACACTCCACAACGCTCCCAGATTTGGGGCCTGCCCACCGGATGAAGTTGAAAGGTCATATCAACGGCTAATGATCATTTTTGACACAAGCTAATCGTTTATTCCAATTGGTCAATATTTATTTAAAAACAAGAAGAATACCTGTCCCAGGACGGGAAAAATTAATTTTCCGAGCCGAAAGGTTTTTCACCACTTTTATATCCCTTTACGAAGATTAAAAACAAGTTATACACGCTACTAAACCTTTTGTCTAGAATCCTTATTCCAGTTTTGATCAAAATCCATTACATGATTTTGATTCTAGACCATGTCTAAAAGCTTAAGGAGTCTTAAAAATTGAAATTGAGGGAATCTTTCTAAATTGATGTTTAATGAATATGGATACAAATTTAATGCAAATCTGAAATCTTTAAATTTTCAAATGGAATCTTTTTCCAATATTATGCCCCCTAAAACCCTTTTAAATACTCTAAAGAAACTGAAATTTGGAGAAAATTTAGTAATTGATGTCTAATACCTATTGTTAAATTTCACAAAAATCAAAAGTTTGAATTTTTAGGAAGGGCTTCCGTCGCACTGTTTCCCCCTTGCATTACACTAAATATAGCTCACCTTACCCACCTTTACACATTGCATGTGTTTCAATATAATTAGTTTAGAAGTAAATCCTACTTACACAAATATACATACAAATATCTAAACATATATCTAACTTTATATAAATAGAGATTTTTTAGTATATGGAATGAGTTGATAAGCATGAACAAACTAAGTAAAATATTCACACAGAAACATGTTTAAAGTTTTCATGGGCTCCGATATTTCGATCTATAGTAAAGATCTTCATCATGGCAAATGGTTATTTTTATTCAAACTTCTTCATTCAAACATGCAATTTGATTTGAGTCTTATTTTGTTTTCTTTTAATATTTTTTACAAAAGTATAAAAAAAACACCAACAAAACATTTATAACTTACATCATCATTACTATTGCAACCAGTAAAAATGTTATCTTAAAGGGCCGATAATAACTAAGACAACAGGTGGTATATTTACAAGAGTGTGTATTTACAGAAGTGCAGAATAGTCTGTTACAGAAAGTCTGCTCTGAGACTGCTGATGTTTACTTCCTTCCCACCGTAGGAAGATGTGGCACAAGACCGAGAAGTAGGGAGAATCAAGCAAGCGCCCCTAAAGATGAAGTGATTTGGCCTATCAAAAATTGCCTGGGTAGCCCCGTCGGCGTTCCCCGGTCGGGGCGCCTCAGGCAGTAAGCAATAAACTTACTTCACCCACAAAAGAGGAGGCAAGGCATAGGAGGGTGAACCTCCTAGGATTACTCAGAACTAATGCCTCGGCCCGACAGATAAAAGGCCACCGAAATGGCCCAATTCCCGCCGGACTGATTGTCGAGAACGAATCTTCGACTGGTATTTAGCAGTTGAGAGTCTCTTTGCAACTAAAGCTGCGGAGAGACAGCTTTGAGACTTAATCTGTTCTATTAATAGTGTCTGGAAGAGTCCATTTAGTTACGAATAGGGTAGATCACCATCACACAATAACAAAACAAAAAACATTAAAATTACAGTCAGACTTTTATAAAAGACAATACAACTTCGGGTGAAAACGTCTATTGCAATTTGGTAATATTATAGCTCAATTTCCATCCAATTTGTTTTATTCTTCTTTTATTATCATTCAGGAGAGTCGGTTATAAGTGTTCACTCTTATGGCGTCATCCATTTTAAAGTAATCTTATATATAGAGTAGAACCATTTTCCCGTATCTTTACGATTAATAGCTTTATAATACAAAGTTCTGGCTTAAATAGTTCTCATCAGTCATGTATGGCAAATATTGGTGTGTGTTTTTTAAACATAAACATTGTGTTTCCGTTCGATTGTAATATTTAATCCTGATCGATATTTTATTTTTGATTACTCATAAATAAAGGAAGGCTGAGGAGTTTTTATTCCCACAGTCATATCCACTACCATTGTCACCCAAGAACATCGGAAACAAATTTAATAAGAGAGATTTTTCGAGATTAAACGGTAGTAAAATTATATTTCTAATCTTTTCATTAGCTAATAATTTCCTTTTAAAAGCGTTTTAACGACAGAGTACGAAGGAACAAATAACAAATAAGCAAGTTTCCGTTTTTTCATTAAATCTTACTTATTATAAATTGATTATTCGAAATCAGATTTCTTTTTTATATAAAAATAAATAATGTCATTCAAAATATGACCATTTTCTTGTCCTTCCGACAAATTAAAAGTGACCTTTCTCCTGGAAAAATATTATTTATTTCTTATACTAGCAGGGTCCGGCGTTGCCCAGGTTTTTTTCTTTTGTTTTTTTTTGTTAACATAGTTCACCCCAAACAAGGCAGGCCGCCACTGTAGACGTAAGGGGCTACTGAGAAAAAGAAAGGGGGAGAAGGTAGGGGAGGTCAACCTAGATTGGGATCTGCGCAGCGAGGTGTCTGTTTACATTAGTTTTAAATTTCTGCATGTCTGTACTGTTGGGGAAACAGGGAGCAGGGAGGGAGTTCCAGGGGCCAGCAGTACGGGGAAAGAAGCTATTTGAGTAGAAGGCTCTCCGACATCTGGTAAAATCAGATAAAATAGAAAAGAATGATTCTAAGCCTAAGTCCAAATTATATGAAGACGCTGTTTAACTGTAATTAATTTACGTACTTCAAATAGGATTTATCAATAAATAGTCTGACATTGCAAGTAGTGACGGGAGAAAATAATATAATTTAATTTGCTATTTTGTTTAATTTGTTTTAAGAAATGTGTGGATATCATTGTAATCATGTAGAGTTTGGTTTCAAATTGTTTGTCCCCCACCTTTAAAAGAACGAAGGAATAAGATAAATATTGTAATTCATTTTGTAAATTAATTATTTATATAACTCGGTAGAAGACTTTTAATTCATGATTTAATAGGTGAAATCCTTATCGGTTGAGTCAATTAGCAAAGCAAAAACTTGTCAGAATAGTCATAAAATAATTTAGGTTGAACGTAAACATAATCTGTTCTCAGTCATGAAAGGTGAAATCATTCTCGAGTGAGGCAATCATCAAAGAATGAATATGTAATAAAAAATTATTAAATAATTTAGCTCACTACTAATGACGGTTTGGAATCGTTAGGAAAGTTTTTAAATAATTTGTGCGTTTAAAGCATGAAATAGAATTGGTATTTTTTTAAATAAGTGAATATCAGAATTCAGAGAAAGAACGAAGAAATAAGTGGTAGGAGGAAGTAATGCTAAAATTTTACCGATGCAGAAATCTGAAGTTTTATTGAGCAGTTGTTTTTAAGAGATGAGCGTTCGTTAAGTATTCTGGATTAACCGGTGTTTGTTTAGTATTTATTCAATTGAAAAGTAGCACACGGTGAATCTGGTGGGGGTAGTAGTAAATAAATAGTAACGGAGTTGATGCTACCTTCTCTTTGATAGGTTTGTTTGGGAGAGTCCGGGGGACGGGTGAAATATAATAAATATTGAATGGGGATGAATTGAATGCAGAATTTCTAGAAACACGCATGAGTTCTATGGTAATTGTGTACTGAACAGATTAGCATATGAAATCGTCGGTTGTTTTCCTATTATGTCTGAGGCGTAGGAGAAAAAACGACTTTATTTTATTATATAGATAAATACCAATTGCCTCTTAATTTTTCTATTTACTTTTTATTTTTTTTTTTTTAACAAAAACAAAAACAAAATGTCATATTTTCGGCCATTTTTTCAGGTCGACCGCGAAAAGACACCTAGCGGATATATAAATCAAGAAGAGAGACAAGCAAATATACGCACACTCTTACGGCTGCTACTACGAAGATTGTCATGTTTAATTACGACCGACCAGGAAAATATTTAACATTTCT